>VZSV01000239.1:745838-825435 GCA_013398735.1 Nothocercus julius | reverse complement strand
GGGTACAAAAAAAAAAAAAAACAGGAAGAGGCTGCGACAACATCAAGCTACTTAGGACTTTTTTCAATTACTGCCTGATAAAGAAATATTTGCCAAGGTTTCTTTTGAATAGCTTAAAAATTTTCCAGCACATAGGGATAAAGAAAAGTCCTCTATTCACAGATATGGGAGGTCTGGAGATTAGGAGGAAGCTTTAGTTTCTGAGCAAAAGGACACTTGGCCTCAGAACAACCTGTAAAGTACTCAGTTTGACCTTTTTTTTTCTTAAGTTTTGTGATAGCAAAGCAGCTGGAGAACACAGCATAGGCACAAATGCATTTCCATTGCCGTGGCATGGCCAGCAAATTTCAGCTGAGCTTCTCACATGTTTTAATTCGTGCAGCTGCTTATACACATAGCCAAATGTTGCCCAAATACTTATTTTTTTTTCTTGTCTTGGTTTTCTAAGACAGTGAGCTCCACTCACTGGAAAGCCTAAGGTCTATGAACTTTCCCTGTAATGAGGGATTTATTTTGCTATGCTTTTATCTCATTATAAAACAGAAATAAAAAGAAAACAACAGAACCTAAGCGGTGGAGCAACTCAGTGAAGTTGTTGATGAAGGCATAGAACTCTAAAAAGCAGTAAATTTTTGCCATGTGAATGTACTCAAGTCTTGATTTAGCCAGTTACCAGAAAACAATTTACTATTTCCATTATCATGGTGCATGCATGGCCTTTCCATAACAGCCTGTAGCTTAGTTACCTTAGTTCTCAGAGGAAGAGTAGCAAGACGGGCCTAAAATGGGACAACCAGCATTGGATTTGCAGGTTAAAACTCCCAGGCCCAGTAAAGAAGGCTGGCAGTCATTTCTAATTTGAAAGCTACATCTGCTTGTCCATTAAATTGCTTTTAAAGTTAATAAAACACTGCAACAGTAACTCTTGAATTAAACTAGGCAATTCCTGTGTTTCAACAAGCTCTGGCATTCTTTCTGTTGAAAGAAAAACGATATAAAACAAACAAATAACAGAATCAAAGAACAGAATCACTAGGCTGGTTTGCACAACCCCCCTCAGCTAAGCGGTAGGAGCAGCGCTGTCCCCCCCAGACCCCTCTCTCTCTCTCGCTGCAAGGACAGAGTGCGAGCTGGCTGCTTGTCGTGGAGCTCAGCTGGGCGGCCACACAGTGAGGTTGACCCGAGCCACCCACATCTGACCAGCAGCTGGCCACAATAAGGACTTTCCTCACCAACTCTTTGTACCAGGCCAGCCTAGAGCCCTGGTGACATCTCAGGAACTTAAATCTTGCTGAGGGGCTTGCATTTGATTTATGAGAAGGGATGGATGTTTCTCTTCTGTGAGGGAACAACAACAGGCTCCTGCTCTCCCCACATTTCTACTTCTGGTAGAATAATTCCCAAACTAATCTTGAAGCTTCGCTGCCAGATTTAAAAGTCAGCTTCATTTTGTTGTTCCCCTCTTTACTGGTAATTCACAAGAAATGTATAGAAAGGAATAAAAAAAAGAAAAGAAGCAAAACTGAACACAGGGGAGGTTTGCATTTATCCTTCCTGCTTACCATTGCTCATGTGCTACAGTAAAAGATTTAGTTCCCCAACTCACTTGCTGTCCTTCTGCCATAACTGCATATTCAACAGGTACTTATTTCACCTTGTTCCAGAAAACACATCATAATTCAGAAGAACTGAGTGTGGAGATTGGTAGCTGTACTTTCTTTCTTCCTCTCACGATATAGCATGCACATCCATGCTCTCCTAGCTGGCACTGATGAATCAGAGAGACCATTGCACAACTTGTGTTCACTTTTTTCTTCCACAGGATGAGGTTTCCACTCCCATAAGGTATTTCAGAAATGCTTATACAAGGCAAGAAAGCTAGGCGTAGGAAGCAAGGCTAAGAATTTGGGTTCCATTCAGCACGTGTGATCCTGCTGAGCCACTGCTCTGCGCTGGGGATGCAGCAACTCCATTGGTCACTTCTGCACATCTGAACAAGTCCATGTTGAGTCCTGCTTGGCTGTGTCCACATCCAAGGGTGGGACTACAGTACAGTTTTGTATTGCAGCTAGTGCTGGTCACGTAGCAAAGGTAGAAGATTTTTACTCAGGCCTAGGCAAAATGGTAACTGAGGTGGATTCACTTCTCAGGGCATTTTCTCTTTTATTACTGAGTTCTTAATCACCTGTTTTCCAAAACAAGGTTATCTTCATTGAAGAGACTCTTCCCCTTATCCTACCTCTTCACTTTTCACAGAATCACAGAATGGTTGAGGTTGAAAGGGACCTCTAGAGATCACCCAGTCCAACCCCCTGCTCCAGCAGGGACCCCCAGAGCACGGGGCACAGGGCGGCAGCCAGGCGGGTTTGAAGATCCTCAGAGCAGGAGCCTCCACGGCCTGTCCAGGCAGCCTGTGCCAGGGCTCTGGCACCCTCACAGCAAAGCAGTTCTTCCTCACATGGAGGTGGAACTGCCTGGGTTTCAACCTGTACCCATTACCCCTTGTGCTGTCGCTGGCCACCACCGAGAAGAGTTTGGCCCCATCCTCCCTACATTCTCCCCTCAGGTACTTGTACATGTTGAGCAGATCCCCTCTCAGTCTTCTCTTCTCCAGGCTAAACAGGCCCAGCTCGCTTAGTCTTTCCTCACACGATAGATGCTCCAGGCCCTTAGTCATCTTTGTCGCTCTCCGCTGGCCCCTCTCCAGCAGCTCCACGTCCCTCTAGTCCTGGGGAGCCCAGAACTGCACCCAGTACTCCAGGTGGGGCCTCCCCAGAGCTGAGCAGAGGGGCAGGATCCCCTCCCTCGCCCTGCTGGCAACTCTCCTCCCGATGCAGGCAGGATCCCGTTGGCCTTCTTGGCCACGAGGACACGATGCTGCCTCATGGTTAACCTGTTGTCAACCAGGACTTCCAAATCCTTCTCCTGGATCTTTTGCAGCATCAGTTCTACCAGAACTTGCCTACTGCTTTCTTTTAAGGAAATGGTCTCTGTTGCTCAGATGTGTTGTCTCTGAAAATGCAAGGCTACTAGTTAGCTTAAATTGTGATTCAATTATAAAATAAATATTTCTAAACTGTTTTTTTTTTTTTTTTTAAAGTGCATGTTGATACTAAAAGAGCTCCATTTTCTTCTGCCAAGAAAGCAAGCTTTTACTTATATAAACAGAATGAGAAGATTCAAAGTTTCTACTTTTGTTTCAGAAGCGCAGGAAGCAGGGAAATGCTGCTGGTGCTCCAGAACCTGAAAGTGAAACTTTCAGGTTTCTTTACTGAGTCCAGTAAAAATTATACCAACTCCAGTGCATGGCAGCGTCTCCATGACTGACCAACCAAGCCTGAGGCATCTACTAGAATATTATCGTGCTAGTTGCAAATAGGCAATCGCATACAAAATGGCAGCAGAAGGACAGTATGGTTAATACTGACCAGACTGCACACGTTTGTCACTAAATCTGCAGCACGGCTGCCCTGAAATAGCTCTGTTTCTTTTTAATAACAGTTTTAGCCTGGCAGAGCGGCAAGCCTCGCACGCCAAGTGAACTATGCTGGTTTTCTGCTGGCTTAACCACATCCAGGCTATGGCCCTGGCCAGCACTGAAATTACACTGCTGAAGAAAGCAAACATCCCTGCTCGTCCAGCACTGGCTTCCCATCAAGAGCGCTAACACCAGCGTCCCCCTGCATGCCCGGACCGGCTCAGCGCTGAAGACCACAACGCAGCTTCCTCCGCTGAGAGCCTTTAACACCCACGAATGGGTCAAATGCCCAGCAGAGACAAGGATGAGGAGCTTTGCCCCTTCTGTGAGCACAAACGGGGCAGCTCATCCGTGCACAGGTGGAAAAGCTGAACCGTACCTGCTTGGCACTCATGCTGAATGGTTGTTTGAGAAATAATCATTTTTGCACTTGGACCCAAGCCGCTGCCTTAGTGCCCTGCCTCTGCCCGAGTGTTATCTACTCTCTCTAGGTTTTCTCTTGTCCTCCTGACAGCAAATCAAACCAAAACAGAAACTGAGAGAGACTTGCGGGGCTCTGAGGCTGCATACCATGAAACAAAAGTAAAGCATCCCGCTTTCCGCCCTTCCCCCCGTTTAAAAGAAACTTCTTCCATGTGATCTGAACCCATCTTTCTAAAATGAAAGGATACTCTCTAATAATGATGGTAAGGACTGCTTGCAACTACAGTTTTGCTTTCCAGCCAGCGCAGAGCCTGCAGATCTGCTCAGCTCAGGTTTCAGACTAAGAACAGAAGTAATTGCGCGTCCCTTTGCGTAATGATGCATAAAAACAGAAATAGGCTACAAACCACAGCCTTGGCACATGCAGAGCAAGTGCTGACCAGGCCTTAACCAGAGCGGCAATGGGCTGCCTTTGAAGGACGCGCAGTGCGATAGCAAGAGATGATGGGCACGTTTGCATGGTAGAGTTTGCGGCTCAGCAGCAGTTGAGCTGGTGACTCAGACCTGGGGACTCGATTCCTCAGGAGGCCAAGGTGACCACAGCCATGATGCCACCATCCCCTGCCTATCCCTCCTTCCCTATCCCCCTTTGGCCAGCAGTGAAGTCCGTGTGGCCCTCTCACAGTATGGTTGTCCTAAGCCTCTTGGTTACTAACCAAGCTCATAGAGGTATCAAACTCCTCTCCTCCTCCAGCTGCCCTGGGGCCCTCCAGGCTGAATACAGAGCAGCCTTTCACGTGGGCTGCAGGAGCGTCCCCGAAACCGAAGTCATGTGTGGACAGGATTTCTACCTTGGGAAGAAGCCATCAGCTGGAGGTCGTTAAGAGCTCAGAAACCGGCCCTTAGGACACAGGCTGCAAGATACAGAAGATGCCAAAGCAAACTTCTCAAAAACCATGCCAAGAAAGCAAGAAACAAAAGCATGGTTAGCAAAAAGTGGTCATGTCTCGATATCCCACTCGAGAGAGCTGAAAATGGCCATCAAGAAGGTCCTAGAGCTTCAGTCAAAATCACTGAAGGAGGTGCCTACTTTGTAAAAGCTGAGGCCAAGTGGAAACCTGAACGGCACGAGGAGACGCGTGCCCCAGGGCTCTGCTGCCTCCCTCCCTGCAGAGAAGGGAGAAATACCCTTCTCTGCAAGGCAAAGTGCATCAAAGTCTGGATAGTCGGCATCCCTTTAGGACCCCCTGCAGTAAATCCAGACACGTCACATAGTGCCTCCTTCAATCTGGTTTTCTTCACTTCCCATTTCGCTGTCTCCATGGGATTATCAGCTGGAAACAGACACGCTTGATGATTTCTGAGACCTCAGATTCCATTATTCCGCCACAGCACTTACTAATTACAAATGCTTTGCCAAATATCGGATGTTTTTACTGGCTGGAAGCCCATGCTTAATGGGCCGATAAAGCAGAATTGGGATGTGATTGGTTACCTGGGTCAGCTGAAACGGTGCCCTCAGGAGGTGCCTGCCCGGGCAGCGAGGGCTGGTTCCTGGGTGAGATGCTGAATGAATTCTACACCTAGAAGAAAACTTTGTATGTTTAACTGTGCCCAGGAAAATCAAATATTCAGTCTACTTCCTATTGAATTCAAATTATTTCTCAAAATTACTCCCATGAAGTTTTCGGTTCTATTGCTGCAAACTCAGGAAACCTGACTATAGAGACAGGGAGGAAAATAAAACAAAAAATCCGCTTCACCCCTGTCATTCCAGCCGGACACAGGCTTCCAGAAACTGTAGGAAGCTACACCAGAAGAAAAAGACTTGGGCATGCAGAGAACTGGGGAGAGGAGTAAACCCCGGGGGGGACTTTCCAGACACAGTCAGTTCCTGACTTTCCCAGTTACCGATGATGTCCCTTACTCATTTCCAGGAACTTGTCACTCCTTTGACTTGCCATCTCACTCTACTCCTTTGCTAGTGCTGCCTTCTCAGAAAAAAAACAGAAAAACATCTGGGGGTTTATTCAGCTCTGCCAGGGAAGAGAAAGGGAATGAAAGCCACCACAAGCTGGAGGGTAAATGATTAATATCTCCAAGGCATTTCTAAGATTACAGATCTGGCTTTACAGGCACCTTTGCAGGTCTGTCTTCCTATAAGATGGGACAACCTCAACTTGCCTCTGTTCTTGATGTTCAGGTTTAATTCTCTAAGCCATGTTGAGTGAACGTTTCAATGTCACCTCAGCAGAACAGCAGTATCGTACTAAGTTATAAGTAACTTAAGCGAAAGCTGATGAGCGGTTTACCAAGAAAGAGCAACTTAAAACTAATATAACTTTGGAATAACGTACCTATTTCAGTGATGGGTATACAGAAGTACGATATTCAGACGGGCTTTTTTGGTACTTGCTAACTTTGTTCATCTTGTTTTGAGTCATGAGCTGCTGCATCAGCACCAAGCTGGAGAGTGGCTGAGCAGCAAACAGTTTGCAGCAGCTGAGCCAGCTCCGTGGCTGAAACTCCGGACTGTTGCTCGGCTCCAACTTTGCTAAAATCACTGAAACTACACTCATTAGTTTCACTTTCCGTTTTCCCAGGACATCTGCTGTGTTTGCCACCAGAGACCTGAGTTTCTGTTTCCCAGCAATTACCTCTGCATGGAAGGTTTTAGTGCCCTGGTGCTTTTTGTGACCTTTGTGCCTGAGTTAAGAACAAGCGCCGCAGCACCCCCGCCCAAAGAGCGTCCTCCCTTCTGCATCCACACGGCCCCTCGCTTTTCCCCGGCTCCTGTCAAAGCCCTGGGCACGGTAAGAAGCGCAGGAGTCGACGCGCTCTCCCCGTCTCAGTCCCGAAGGTGCTCAGAGCACCCTAACCCCACAGTCTCAGGCTTATCCAACCCTCCAACTTGGTACTGCACAAGCAAAAGTTTTAAAAAGCCCTCCCTGTCCCAAGTAAACAATACCATAAACAGGACTTTATCAAGATAAAGATAAGGGTTGGCAGTGGAAATTTACTCTTATAGTTTCCAAACTGAAGGATTCTCAAACATTTTCATAAAAATTCCCCAGCCCTCAAGAGAAGCAAGGAGACCCAGCCGCGCGAGGCCAGCGGCGAGGCCTCCTTGCCATCCCCGCTCAGCCGCGATCCCACACCGCCCGGCACGCGCTCCTGCTGGGAACGGGCAATGGGCCATGCAATAAGCACCGTGTCCAAAGGTCACTAGCCGGGAATGTGTGAAACAGACTTTGTTTCTCTGCTAACCGTATCCAGGCTTCTTCAGCGTATACAAACTCTAAGATTATTTTAGCTCTGGACACTGCTCCTTGTATTAGACCTAGTTTTCTATGTTATATTCGTTCTCACTATTGGAATAAGCCTGACAAAAATACCTCACCAACAATCCTACACAAGCTACTTCTGCTTCTTCCTGCTTTCAAATCTATCCCAACTTGCTCAAAACTGGCTGCAATGCAGACCCACAGAGAGTTCTACCTGTGTATATAACGAGGTGGAAACTTGCTAACCTGTTTCCCAAAAGAGAAAAAAATATGTGAAATGACACACTCCCAAATTCAATTTAAATTCAAGATTCTGCATGACTAACTTGACCTTAAAAGTGTCCCTCCGGAATGTAAACAGTGAGGAAGTCTCCCATAGGATGAACTTGCAGGCATGGCTCGATTCACTGATGGACAAAAAAAGAGAGTTAGATATTTTTTCCATTCAAAAAAATGGTTTGGGGTTTCTTAACTAATTTACTTTGGCAGGACAAGGAGTCTGGAGCGGGTATTACTGGCTTGATGCTTTGAAGAGCACTCTTTTTTTTTTGCATTCCCACAGAAAATCATTTGAAGGACACACAAAAAAAACCTTTGTCTTTTTATGTAACAAGCAGTCATAGCCTAAACCAATAACAGAGCTTAAAATTAGTGCTTCTAATGTGACCACTGAGACATTTCAGACTTAATTACATCTGAAGCAGACCTAACCACCCATTTCTATCTAGTTTCACGCAAACAGTAATTGCTCCTGCAGCCGCACTGCAACATTGTAGAATTAACCACATCCTAGCGGAGCTGGAAAGGAAACAGGGAAATAACAGAGACTCCAGAATAGCTGTGCATCCAGAAGGGGCTCATTGATCAGCCTGGCAGGTCTCCCTCCTGCAGAAGAAGTTGGCTTTTCCCGCAGGATGGCACCGTTCCTCCCAAGCCAGCGGTGCTCTGTGTGAGATGCCTGAGTGCGGCAGAGTGCCCTGCTTCTTGGCTGGGCTTCCCACCATTCATTCACATACAGTGAAGGGAAAGGTACAAAGAGAACATATGAACTGCTTGCAAATAAACTTGTGAACATGCTCATCAATCTACTTCCAAAAAAATCAATATTGTGCTTTAAGAAGCTGTGCAGATTTTACAGCAAGCTGTGAACTTGTGCACCAAGCATTATCCCAAGGCAAATACGGTATTATTAAAATTAATAGAATATTATAAGTATAAAGAAATGGCATCTATTAATAAAAACAAATAGTATAAATGTTGAAGTTAAGGTCCCCACATAAATCTTACACTGGACGGTAAGTTGAAGGCCAGCCTCCATATCTCTACTTGGAAACTCGCAGTATTTTGGGTCTGCAGTCCCACAAGGGCTGCCCCACTGCAGACACACTCCTCCACGACACGAACAATTCATCCTCCGAGTCATCCTCCTCCGCCATCATCACATAATCCTTCTTTGACCTCACTGAAACAACAAGACAGCAAAACCCTTTCGCACACGCTCAGGTGGTGCAGTCAGCAGGACTACGCACGCCTACCTCTCAGCCAAACAGCTAAGACAGTCTGGGCGTTCAGGAAGCAGCCAGTCCTTCCTCCCCACGTGCCAGGGCCTTCCATGCGCCGTGGGTAGGCAGTGCGATTCTAGATGGCTCTGCCTCGGCTGCAGCGCTGGGCGGTGGGATGCTCAGGCAGCGGGAGATGCCGCCCGCCTGCTGCGCTGTGTCTTCCGCGTCCCAGGCTGCGGGCAGAACTCCCAGCACCTTCCCAGCACCGTGTGTTTCAGGCTGCCTCACGCGGCAGCAGGGAGAATTAGCCCTGGTGTTCACAGCGGGACGGCAGGAGATTCAGAGGGCCACATCCTCACTCTATGCCCTGCAGATACAGCTTTTGTTTTTCTTTCTTTGTTTTACATAGGAACTAGAAAAATCATGACAGTAAACTAATAAACGAGCTCAAACTCAAGCTTGAGCTGCATACAAGACATCGATGAAGGCTGCATGTTTTTATGTTGCTTGTTCTGCATCGTGTGAAAATTGCCCTTATGCCGTTAACCAGCTGAGTTGAGAAACACAGTGGCTTCTTTCCTATTGTTCTCCAAGTAACTCAGAGGTACAACAGCTCTGCGGGAATGCCAAAACAACACGAGTCAAAACTGGCCTGTCCAGAGGCTGTTTGTGTAACTGTCTGCCTTTCCTCTTCCCCCCAGTTCTCTCCAAAGGAAACATAGATCCTGCAGACCCCTGGCAGATGTCTTGTTCTTCTCATCTGGCCACATGTAAGAGCTAATTTCATGCAAGACTTCCATTTGCTTATCAAAACCAAGTATTACATGGAGAAGTTTCTTCACACATGATAGAGAAGTCCTTGTCTGGATATATTTTTCTATTAGATACTACTTATCTTTCTCCTGGAAAGGCAAAGCAATCATGAGATAAGGAGTTGCATTAGGTTAAATTCTTGGCTCTTCCACAGACAGCTTGTACCATTTTGAGTGAGGAGCCGGTGCTCTACCTGCCCCACCATCACAAGAGGAGTGATGACACCTACCCTCCCTCCTACTACCCATTGTAGCTCATTGCAGACTTTTTGTAGCAGTATTGGACTTGACGCGTGCCCGTGCAGCGCCTGGTGCTGCGATTTCAACTCCAGCACAGCAGTGCAATCGAGCGGTGCACAAGGAGAACCCTTCCAATGAGCTTCTGGTCATGCAGCTCCTGGTCACGAAGGAATTAAGGAAGATTCCAACAGGAAGTGTTTCAGGTCTTGCCCTGCACGTAAACAAGGCTCATCTCAACACTATTCAGAGACTGCAGATTCTGAATATGAATGATACGTTAACAACCACAGAGCTAGCGAAATACAGCTGACAGGGATATATTTGGAATCCTAAGCTACACAGGCACTTTTTCTTGAAAGTACAGATGTCAAGAGACTAATATCCCTCAGTTACACACATTTCATTCACTCAGGAAAATATTTCATTTAAAGTTCAAAGAAGTAAGCAAGGAACAAGGACGGTTAAGGCTCACATTGCTCATAGTGTCTTACAGGACCTGCACTGCTGGCCAGTCCCCGTTTTGGAATTTCTAGGAACTGCACAATAAGCTCCGTTGTTCTTTAGTGGTACAGACTTTCTCTTCCCACTACAGTTGTTTGCAGCTGTTTACTGAGAAGGATTTTCTAAAAGACAAAGTTCTACATGGAAACTTGTACAGAAAATAAACTTTCCATGTGAATTATCTTTGATAGCTCTTCTGTGAAACACTGGTCAACTGGCATTGCTCAGGGTCATTCTGATGAGCAGTTATATATTGCACTTGAACTTCACTGTGGGTTCTTAGACTCAAATTTGGAGGCTGCATGGATTCTGGATTGTCAGTAATATTACTGATAAACCCAAGCTGTTATGTTTCTTTGTACTTAGCATCACTTCATACTTTGCAACTTAGTGCTGTCAGAGGGGTGTTTATCGCACTGCCAGCTTAGAGACAGCAAAAGGGAATGCAGAGAGGAGCTACTCGCTCTACCCAAGCCTGCTGTATTATTTCAAATTCTCTCCTGACAGCTAAAGCTAAAGAAATCTGAAGCAGATGGAGATTGTTCACAGGCTCCTTTCTAGTGAATGTGCTGCAGTGTTGAAATGTCTTAAACTGAAATGTTTTTGTCAAGTAACTCCCTAATACTTGAAGTTTTTGCAGGCCTGTACATCATGCTGCCATGGCTGGATTTATTTAGTATTTTAAACCCTTAAATTTTCAGGAAACCTGAAAGGTCCAAAGTGCAGTCCTACCACACTGATACCACTAGCTGGAGTTTCACAAGCTCCAAGGAAGTATTATAGAAAGGTGAAGGCCAACCCTTTCACAATATCCTGTGGTTATAATGAATTTCTTTTCCTTTCTTTAACAAATCTATGCTTCTTTTTGACTGTATACTTTTAAAACACTTTCAGCACTCTAAGACTGACTCATCCATTCAGTTAGACTTCTTAGATAAGGATGAACACATTATTTCTCTACTCTACTACCATTAGTGTGAAGCAGGAAGGATGAAAAAGATTCTAGGAATAAGTACTTTTTTTTTTAATTCAAAGGTCACTCGGCTTCTTTGCAAACAATCATCAGACTGAGCAATACCGAACAATTGCAAATTATTATCGAGACTTAAATGACATGCTTCCAGCAGCTAGGAGGAAGAAGTTAATATTTGCAGGTTCTTCAGATGATTCAATCTGAAGAAGCAAATAAGAAAGCAGAAGTTTTAGTGAGGTGACTTTCACAGTTACGGTACTCAGCAGGAATTAGAGTAGCTGGTGGCAAGCACTGAGAATGGAACAATAATCTTATTAACATTCATTTATGGCAGAAAGTTAAAAATTTTCATGCTTTAGTATCAGAGTGCTTTACAACCATGGACTAAACATCGCAGCTACATTGTTAAGTTTGATATAAATATATTTGGAGAAGATGGAACCGACAGGCCGATTGACCCGTCAAAAGCCACACTAAGTTAAGGCAAAGGTAAAGCCTGCCGATGCCAGGATAATACCCACACTATGCCCTCAGTGGGAAGTAATGTATGTGCAGCTATAAAAGTCAGGCCTGATTTCCCATAACAGATCTGATTTTCTTTTATGATTCAGAGAATAAACAGAGGAAGCCTAACCCCATGGTTGTGCCTCAAAGAGGTCTGTGGTTTTAAAGGATCGGACGAGTTTCCCTCCCACACCAAGCCTGCACTATGGAGACCTACTCAAACTGACAGAGAAGCTGGCAGGGCTTATTTTAACCAAAATTTAGCTGAGCCAAGCAAGACTGTTTCCCTCCAAATCACTTGGCAGCAGTGTAAGAATTACAAGTTATCTAGCAGACAGTGGTTGCAAACAACACTTTCGCAGGAAAGCCTTGAAGCTGATAAACTGTGATAAGCAAATTCAAGTGAAGTGCCCAATGGAGAAGCAGCAAGGCAAAGCCACCTACCTCTTGTTCCCAGGAACTGGGGAACTTCGCTCCACCCTTCTCACAGCAGCAACTGGGTTTGCCTAGGATAATATTCCTAAGGTATAGAAAGGGTATGACTTAAATGCAAGGGTGGCTCTGGAAAGTTAAATCTGATGTACACGTGATTTTATCTATTTCTTCATAGTTAGTTATCAGTTAAGTAACAGATATCCTGAAAAGAGGTCAAGATCGAACGTAAAATGATTGATACTTCTTTGCTCTGACCGTACTGCCAAATTAGCCACTGTTTTGGCTCTGTGTAAGATTTAGAAGTCTTCTCTCTAAAAGCTTCAAATATTTACCCTCAGTAGCAGAAATGAGACCTACTTATGCAAAAATAAATGAGGGTTTTTCAATGCTTTTACTGGAGAAAAGCCAAAACTGTACAGCAAAGCCTGTGGCAATTCAGATGAAGCAAAGGGGTTTTATTTTGAGCTCAGTGCATGGCCTGCTATGAAGAACACCTACTCATACTGCAGAAAAGCAGTCTGAGTGATGCAGGCATTTTAAAAGATCCAGAAGGCTGAATATAACAGTGAGCATATAAATAACATTTTTTTTCTTTCATATTAATGAGTCTGGAAACTACTGAATTATTTTAAGGCATGGCCACATTAGAGCTTTTCTTCTTGTTTTTTGATAAAACAGGTTTCCTGACCTGGCTTGATTTCACTAGATATGTATATAAAAAAACCCTCCCATGTTGGTTATGGACAAAGTAAGACCCTACCGTGCTGACCTCAAATTTTGTAGCAGGTGCTCCTATTTTACAAAATTTATCTGCCAACTAGTCAAGAGTTTCTGTATGCCTAGGAAGAATTCCCATATCATCCCATTTCCCACCCCCCCAACTCAGTTCATGTAGATTAACAGATGTAACGAATGAGTACCAAACTCTGGAAATACATGGCTAGGTAACAACTGCCTGGCCAGATATTTTTTTACTGTGCTTTTAGTATTTATTTTTAGCATTAATATTTGTTTTAAACCATGTATGATGGCTTTGCTTTCTCTATTTTTAAACCCTTACAGTGGCAGATGACATCGGTTTGCAGAGAACTTGACATTAGCGGCGACAGGATGCAGTGGATCCCTGTGGGTCACTTCAGTGTGACCAGTCTGTACAATAACCTAAAACTTTCTCTCAACTCAGTTTGAGCATAGAACGTCCCTGAAAAAATGCCAAGTTTCTTCTTGGGAGAATAACTTTCTGAAACAAAACACTTCACAAAGGCCCTTCCACAATGCCCTCTCCCAGGCAAACACGTGGGCTGCTGCTTTATCTCACCCTTAGGGCTCGAAGGGCAGCTACCGCACTCAGCCTGAAACACTGCGCTGGGAGATCAGCATTACTTTTAATCTACTTTGCAGTCTCTTTTTTCGGTTGATGTTATTCTTCCTCATTGCCAACCTTCCTTCCCCAGAAGGGCGGGAACAAACACTGTCCAATTTTTCCTGTCCTACAGCTGATGCAGACCTAAAAAGACAGTTATCCTGCCCAACAGAACAGGATGGTGGTCAAGGAGAATCTGAATAATACAATTACTTGTATCTGTGCTGCTGCACCCCCCCATCCTCACAAAAAAACCCCAGAAAGATCTTCAGGAGAAGACTAATAGAAATCAACAGCAAGAGAGGAAAACCAAACTGATTCACAGACTGAATCTGCGGTGAGTCACAGGACTCCTAGACTCTGAGTAACAAACCAGAGAATGAAGCAATAGCGCAAAGAAAAATTCCTCTCCTTAGTGCAGCCAGTAAAACAAGCCCTAAGAAACAGTGGCGGGGAACAGGGCTGCTTCTGCTCAGGGATCAGGTGGTGGTTGCTGGGCTTCCCCCTCCGCCAAACTCGACTTTGACGGTTCATGACAGTAAAGTGTAAACTTCATCATCATCAGATCTTTGGAGAAACTCTTGAAGTTCTCACAACTTAACACGATTTCCCAATTGATACTTGTAGGTAAAGACCACCTATTACTAGAAGAGATGCATTCCTTCAGCTGGGGGTATGGTGCTTTCCACCTTGTTTGTGGCAGAAAAGCCAGCAGATTCCCTTCACTTTGGTCACCCAGAAGCAACTACCCATTTCTAGGATATTATCCTAAACAAGGCCAGGCAAGGCAAGCCTAATCCATGTAAAGCGGCCCTCAAAGTGGGAAGTCATTTTCAATGACACTTTCACATTTAAAGGAAACTCCTGATGGTATTTGCTTAGCTTACTGTCATATCTGCTCCTCCTCAGTATTTTCTCCATAATTTAATCTAGTTGAGATAAGTTTGCAGTTTTCCTCAAAATTAAAATATAGAAAATGACGCATTTTGTCAAACAACAACAAAACCCTCTTCCTGAGCTGCATGATTTAAAATTATATAACCAAGTCTCTACTTCTGTTTATGTGAGAAAGTTTTTAAACCTTAGAAGATCAAGATTATTTGCTTCACAATTTTACTAGCTTCAACCAAAGGATTACAGTCTTTCTATGAAACTTCTAGGTCTTAAATCAAAACATGTCCTAAAAAGCTACCCAAAAGTAGAGAGGTCAAGGACTATAAGCTGTGTAAACAGGTCCCTTTAAGAAACTACACAAAGATCAGATGAGAGATGCTGTTAGATCCCTGTTATTTCCCCTTCAACCATTCTGCAGAGATTTCCCTTCTACCTTCTGGTTATCGGGAATATCAAAAAGGAGAGTCATCAAAACAGAAACAAAAACCAATGAATATTGACCAAACAATCAAAAGGCAAATCTTGTCTCCATAGCTCATCCTTCCCATCTATTACTCAAGTTGCTCGCCCTAAGCTTGCCATTCCCCCTGAGGAATCCCCAGGGCTGGCTGCTTGCTACGCATCACCAACGAGAATTTCCCGTACGCTCTTGCTCATAGAATCATTATGGTTGGAAAAGACCTTCAAGACCATCAACTCCAACCGTAAAGGGTGAGACATGTCTGTCTCACCCTGATGCGCAACAAAAATTGCAAGAGGAATTCTGTTTTTCCAAGTGTGTAAAATCTGTTGCAATGAGTTGCATAGGGTGACATTCTGTGTACACCGAACTGACAGCAAGAGGCAGGCCAGAGTCATAGGAGCATTGATGGGATCCCTCGTCTTACCAGCTCTTGTGACTTTATCAGGCTTTAGTCCTCATATTGGAACCGTGCTACTGGTGAACCTTAGCTCTCATTGAATAAAAAATGTTTCTAGCCTTTGCGATTAGCCAGAAAAACAAGAATCCAGAAATCTACTTCAAAAAAAAGGAAAAAAAAAAAGAGTACAGTTTATTACCAAAGGACTGAGAAGAGAGGCAACAATTGCCCCTTTTTAAAAACATGAAATGACATTACAGATAATGTTACCTGTCAAAAATACAATGGTGCAGATTATTTCATCAAGAGGTCCTTTCAGTCACTAGCATTGATCGTACAGGAGAATTAAACATAACAGTTAAATGGGAATAAGTAGAAATTGCGTCTTCAGCACTGTTCAAAGCCACCTACGACTTTGTCCCTGTGTATCAGAGCAGAGCTCAGTGCTTCCTCCGCCCTGAGGCGTGTTCATCTGCAAGCGACTTGTGGCAAATTCACAGAGCCCAAAGACAGGAGTAGCTGTCACCATCCTCCAGAATAACTTTTGCTTCTCTTTTCCTTCTCAGCAAATATATGAAATTTCAAATGCCTTATCTAATAATCTTAATAATATATTAAGGATAACATAACGTTAATTAGTCTATCAGGATGTGTCAGGCAGTGGAGCACGTGGGGTGAGTGGAAGTTCAGTTACTTCACTTGGGAGAGCCAGGAGTCAGCCTTACTGCTGCTGCACACTGTACGCGTCTTGCCCCATGGATTTTGTTTGAAGCAGAAGCTCACGCCAGAAGTGTTAGAAACTGGACAGTGTTTCACTTTGTGCAGGGAGGACGGGTGCGCACACACACACACATATATATATATATATATGGTAAAACCTGGATCTGTTGGGAGAACAGAGCCTACCTTTGTCCTTGGACGGCCCTGCCTCTCCTGGCTGCCTCTGCCTGAAGTTATTTCTTTAAGACATTATGTTGATCCTGCCTCTCTCCTCTTTTTGTCAAAAAATCTTTCCGCCTCTCTTTCTGTCAGCTCTCGTTGTTGAGCAAGCTCCGCTGCTTTGGCAGTGGAGATGGTCTGACTAGCTGCCTCCTTGACTCACACGTCCTTCAACACGCAACCTCGAAAAGCATCTGGAAATAAAAAGCCAAGCAGTGTAACTGTGATGAACTTTTCCATCAACCCTAGTTTGGTAACTACCACCAAATTACTTCTCAATGCTTGGGAAACAAGGGGAAGTTGGCATACTGGAAATGTTACTGCAAAAGTCTAGCTTTTGCTGAGAGTCTGGTTAAAGCTGGTACAATTTGATGTATTTCATCTAGATTTTGTTTTCTGCCGTCTTTATACCAACTGCTTTTGTAAACTTTCGGCCAAGATGCTAGAAACCATCACTCTTTCCTTCTGTGCCCATCACAAACTAGGCACCAGCTCAGCTCAGACAACTGAGTCACTACAACTCTCCACACACTCATTTCATTTACTGAAGTTTTAAGTGCAGCTTTTGAGTTTTAGATTACAGGCAGTTTCTTATAGGCAGTTTCTCAGCAAGCTAAAATAGCTTCAAATAAATGATCCAAAAAGGAAGGCAAATTTACACAAATGTGTCTTCATCCAATTAACTTAAACTCTAAATTTATTTCTGCAGTAAAAATCAGAGCCTGCTTTCCCACCCTGTGTCACAACGTTTATTGCACACTAAAGTTGAGAACAAGATGCGTCATTAGGAAACAGAGCCTGAGTATCCCAGTGGCCTTATCGGTCATCCTGACACTGAAGTGGGGCCTATGTGAAATAAAACATTTTCTCTGGGAGTAAGACAGTAAGGATGGAAGATCCGAGCCTTCTGTTCAACAAGCACAACATTTCCCAGCTTTTCGGGATGAGCCTCCAAGGACAGACAAAAGCCTTCAAAATACTTCAAAAGATTTCTTAACCATAAGCCTAAATTGCAATTTTTTTTTTCAAACAGGACTAGGGATTGAGACCAGAAGAGCCTCATTTTTGTTGTTATTACTTTTTGTTTTGTTTCTAAGGGAGGCACAACATAATCTCTAAAAATTTGGCCTGTTAAGATCAGTTTTACAAAACTGGCACCCAAATGTACTAATAATTTCATGATCTAGATCTATCTAGATTGCAGATAAGCTTAGTGGTAGCATCTTCCAGCTAAAACAGAAACAACTGAACACTGTCACACTACCCTGACTTCCTTACGCCCAGCCGTTCAGCTGCCTTGACTGCGTGCGACCCTGCCTGAAAACTTTTCTCTAAGTCTGTAAATGCAGAGCTGCAACTCCCACTGTGTCTCCTCCTTGTTTGCGGGACGTAAGGTGTTAGCTGAAGTGCCAAGGGAAGCTCCAGGCAATACGTTCACATACGCAGGGTGCACATGAAGGCTTTCTGGATGCACAGCTAATTCCAAAGATTAATTAAGCTCTAGCCCTTGCTTTCATTCAGTCATTTCCCTCGCAGGCATAATCAAGGTGCATTTCTAGCCCATTTATAATTCTGCTCGCACATACAAGCTAGTGGGAAAAGACGTGCACTATGCAGAGTCCCAGCCCGGTTGCTTTGTCAAACATAAGCTGCTGAACTGGCAGGTACATGTGAAACGTCAGGAGCCTGAAAAGATGTTGCATCCAAGAAAACCTACTTTTACCTTATGCAATGGTAGAAAGATTTTACTAGAGGTAAGAAGAATGTAATGGAAAGGCTGAATGTGTCCTCTGCATCAGGTGGATACACTGGGCCATTTATTTTGCAAAGATATTCACCTAACAAAGTCTGACCATTGGCAAGGTATTTTGTGAACATTTTCCACACAGCAAACACACAACCTGAAGCTCCAACAGCTACAAGGACAAAACGATTCCCACACGCAGGTGTTCGGGTGAAACATTTGCTCCCAGCAACACAGCCAGCTTTCTAAACAGCACCTTCCTGCTCAGCACATGCAGGCTCTGTGTTCGCGAGATTAACATCTCACTGAACTGCCTCATGACCAGGGCAGAGATAAATTGCTTGGAAAGTTAATCACTGCTGATTAATGCAATTAATATATAGTTTTGATGTCTTGTGGGTTTTTTAAAGTGATGATTACACCAATATTTTTCCATCTTTCAGAATTGCATTGGCCAAGTGGGATTACATTAAGAACTGCCAGTTTTATGCTGAGAATTAACTAGTATTTCACAATGGCTGAATTTGCCATAGGCAAACACAAGTTACTGTATTTGTCCTTTCTTTCAACAAGGAGGAAAAGCCAAAGAATAAAGAAGTGTTCTTTGTCCAAGCAAATGTTCATGTGAACTTTTAAAGGCTACTTGGATTTACTGTACTATTCTTATATGGAAAAAGAGAAAAAAGAAATGTACACAACTAAAATTAATTTATTAGCATATGAAATATGGGATGTTTCTGAATGTTTCCATGAGATTTTTGTATTAATTTAAACAGATAGCCCTAAAAATGTTTTTATATAAAACTACGCCAAAATAGTTATGCAGGTATGAAGTTAAGCCGTTTGGAGAAAGCTTAAAATTCTTAATTCCACTGTCAAATTCATGTTTGCATTGCCATTGTGCACAGTAAATACTCGGAGATCACCACAAAGCGCTGCCATTGGCTTTGTCGACGTACAAGTTTTCACATAATAGTATAAAAATGCTGTTAGGAGTGTGTCCCCCCCCCACCAAAGTAGCTAAGTCTTCATTGAACACATGATTTCATATAGAAACAGGTACCAGCAGCCTGTGTGTCAAAGAATAATGACACCAATCTCCACAGGCTGCATCTTTATCAAAGTGCCTTTTGTCCACTACAGATGTTTATGTTGGCACAGCTCCACTTATTTATATAGCTATGTGGAGATAAGTTACCTCAATGCTAAAATTGTGGATTAACCTATTGAAGGTCCATTTCAAGCTGTAGGATTTTTATGTTCATGAGGATTAATAAAAGAGTGGACAAATGCAGCATTGTACATCTACGGAGCTCATTTTCATGCCAGTCAGGATGCTTTCCATCACCCCTCTGACCACGGCAGGGCATGACAAGATGCGGAACATGTTGGTGATTCAGTGTCCTGGTCTAAAAAGCTCTTGCAAGAAACCGAGGGGGAGCTGCAACACGAAAGGCTGTGAGAGCTCGGAAGTGCCAGGACAGAGCCCTTCTTCCCAAGAAAACTTCTGGAGCAACGCCTAGTTTGAGAAATAACATTTCACAAGGTATATATATCGACTGTAATTAATGCCTACAGACGGAGAGGCTAATTAACAAGAACCCGACTAATAACTCAGTTGGATTTGATCCATATACTGAACTGGCAACATGTACCAGAGAGACAGAGGGTACCAGGATATATCTGTGGAAGTAATCACACGTGCCAGGCAAATGGGCCCTTGCAAAGTGGTTCATGGACACTTTAAATGTTGCCCAGGCACTCTTAACCCTTGGTCTGGTCTACTTTCCATCACCTCTACATATTTCTTGGTTGCTCTTTTGCTTCCTGTTTCTCTCCTACACACACAGTACCCAAATCTGCCAGCTATAGCAGCTTTTAGCCTAAAGATGAAAATGCTTAATGTTACACATGCACAACGTTCTTCTTTACTGGAGCAAGCTTCTGCAACCGTGCGTTTCACTGAATATCCTTGTGTACAAAGGCTGCAACAGAAGATGAAAGGGAAGGAAGGTTCTCAGTAAAACTGTTTTTATTGCCAAGTTCCATTCACAAAGAAAGGTCTATTGTTCATTCTGCACATGGTTTCACAGCCATGACACATGATTAATGCCAGCAAATACAGACACAGCTATAGGAACCTGGATTTCAACACCATACATTAGCATTTGCTAATTCCACTCCCTTCCCAGACACCTATTTACATTTTTCTTTAATTTAACATTAGATACTGCCACATTTACTCTGAATGTCTGATATAACTTATATTAAATAGTTAATACTTATTGCCTGAGAAGACATTTCAGAATTCAACTCACCCCGTTTTTCTCCATTTAAATGTGTTTTCAGGATGACCTCAGCTTGTGATTACAAAAAGCATTTCAAACACAACATCATTGAAATATATTTGAACAGAAGACAGTCCTTTGTGTTCCCTAAATGCTTTATGCACTGTTCAAAGTTCAGGTACATTCAACTCTTCAAGAAAAATATGTTGTTTTTTTTTTTTTTCCCCTCTCCTCCCTTTTGCATTTAACACTAACAAAACTTCAGAACAGCAGAACTGCTCAAAATGAACTCGAGTTTGCAGCGAAGAACCAACACACACACACACACTCGCAAGCGGAGACACCCAAGGCTAACCCCTAAAGTTTACAGTGCTGCCTACAGGTCCCTAAAGCAGTAGCAGTCTGCTTATCCAGCGCTATTTGTGGGCAAAACAAAGCTCCTAGAAATCCTAGGTGTCCATACGCCTGCAAGCTTGAATCTATTCTCAATTAACTTCATATTCACTCTATTTCTGCCACAGTTAGCCCATAAACACATCTAACCAGAAAAAGATGGACCTTCCCATCTCCCCTGATTCACCACACGCGTGTGGATACCACAAAGCAATGACTGTTATTACCCCAGTATAGGTATCCCAAGTCCAATGCAACAGAGAAACGGGACACACACACACATACTCACGCATTTCAAGATCATGATCTCAGGAAACCTGGGAACACAATATGTTAGCCTGAACTCTAATTTTTGTTACCAACAACTTAGTGGCTATCTGCTTCTTATGCCCTATGTAGTTATTTTGCTTCAGAAATGCACTCCTCACGTTCATTTATGCTAACAAGACAGTCACAGTAATGACAAGTTTTGCTTCAAGTTAGCAAATAAAAAGAAAACTGGTACCTCCACAGTGTATATTTATTAGACAAGCAAAGTTTAGTTTTACATTTGTAATACATTAGCAAACATAAAATACATACTTTACAACATCTTCCAAAGTAATCAAATCTGAGCAATGTGCAGATCTCTAAAAATGTTTGGGAGCTCAAAATAGGGTTAATTCTGTACAAATGTACTATAAAAATATGCTTCCATATGAAAGAGCCTCCTGACTGAGATTCAGTGCAGAACTGCATCCCCCCTGTGCCTCTGTTACTCATCAAAAATGCCGAGAAGCAGAAAAATAAAAATAAGCACCTTCCTTCCCCTTCCCCCTTGCAAGAAAAGCCCACACCCTAGCAAGTCCTGCTTTGGTCACCACCTATTTTTCAGGATCTAATAAAAGACAGTACATTTGTAATATTCATCTCTTTTTGTGCTACCAACGTGGGGAAAGATGAGAGCAGCAAAACAGGCAAGACAAGAGACTTACCTTCCTAAAAAGACACTTAGCTATCAGTGTTTAGGCTAGCAATGTGCTAGGGTCAGGCAGTGATGGTCAAACAGTGACAGTACAGACAAGCTCCTCCAAAGGTAACAGTTAGGAGGATTTTAAACAAGCCATGTATTTGGACACTCAAGGTGAGCTTGCTCGAGCAGGAGACTCATCCAGGAAGCGTGTTATTGCTGAGGCAAGATGCCAGATTTCACTGCTGCCCCCATTCCACCTCTTTTCCCACCTCCTTCCCTCAACCACACGGCTAACAGGTTGAGCTTTCTAGACAGCATCTGCCTGTGGAATGGCCATTTAACAGCAAGTCACCATGAAGCTTAAGCTGGCTAGTGAAGGCAACATCAGCACTTTTTTTACATGCCCACCTTTTGGAAAAGCAGCACATACTGCTTAGCGAAATTGCGCCTTAGGCTATTCTGCAGTCCTTGACCTCCACTACCTGTGCAAAGGGGAAAAAAGGACTAGAGCACAAGCAACACATTGCAATCAGTGTTTACTTTTATGTAGTGGCTTCGTTTTTTTACATCTGATTATCTCACAGATTCCCTACGTCTTTAAGCAAAGAGTTTTAATAGTTTCACATACTTTATGAAAAAAATCCATTTCCTATTATCAAAATGACACTCAATTACAGGGCAATTATTGAATTTCTAGGTTGGTTAAAGTAATCTTCCAAGGCCACTTGTTCTAAGTGTGGAAGTTATAGCTACTCGGGTCTTACTGCTTAATTGGAAAAATCATTGTAAGTTCAGTCCTGCTGAGTATTGCTGATTTTGCTGTAACTGAACTACTTGAACCCTGTCTTTTAGGAGAGCACAAAAACACTTCAAATCCACAACAGATGAATTCTCCTTCTCCACTGTGCTCTGTCACTCTGGGGCAAAGGGTCTTTGTGAATCACACTATACACTGACTTAAACTGGGAGTTCTGATTCAGATTGCAGTCAAATTCTGGATAGGGAAGAAGAGGTTTTAAGTGTCACATGCCTATACTTCAGCGACAGTATTTCAAAAAAGGAAACTTCACCCTGAAAGATAAGCCCTCATTTTTCCTCAGTGGGTGACTCGAAAGTTCTGTGTTGTACTTTGAAGAATGCTGAAAAGATTCTTTAACAGGTCTAGATATACACACCCCCACAGCCACCCTCAGCTTAACTTAAGGAACAAGAATCTCAATTGGAATTTTCATAAGTTAGTAGTGGAAAATATGAATGACCTCAGTCCTTATACTGTCAGTAACTCATGACCTCACAGGCAAATATGGGCCCCAGTAGTAATATACTTGAGCAAGTTTCTAACACATTTGTTTTATACTGCCTATAAAATGAAATATAAAAAACAATATCTGGTTTCCTTCAATACAAAAAAATCTGAAAAACAAAAACCAAAAACTTGCACAAGTTTGAAGCTGCAAGTATCACTTCACCAGTGAGACAGACATTCAAATTAAGTGCTGGGTTTTTTTTGTCTTCTTTCCCAGACTAGGCAGTCATTACTCTTCAAAAGGGAAAAGCTGAAGTGTCCAGCACTGCACACTGGGTGAGAGAGAGGGCCAGTAAGAGGAAGTGGGATGTAAAAGGTCTGAGAAGGCAACACAGAGTTGTTTAAAAAGGCAAAATATTGGTAAAATTTGATAAAATATGGGAGTCACAGATCTGGAAACAACAAAGCAGTAAGCCTTGGCTTCTTTGGCTTGTCTCAAAAGAACAGCAATAACAGTACTGTTTTATGTTAACACTGAGCAAAGCCATAGAATGTGGCTGAAGATGAGCCCAGTCTCTACAAAGACTGAGAACTGAGCATCTCACACCAAATGTGAGGATTCTGGACTGTTTCTGAATCTATTTTTAAATTGACTCTAGTTTCCCCACCTTCTCTTTCTGGTATTTGACTGAAACACTGAGCCTTAGAAAGGGTCAGTGGCGTATTTGCTCTTGTCACTTGCAACGTGGTGTCTAGATTTGTTAAAAAAAAGTGATGTTATGCTGATTCAAATCAACTTTTGTTTAGAAAAAGTTATATTTGTGGCTGATGTGCTAATGCTTTCTTGGGTGAGTTTCCTTTTTACAGTGAAAGGGGGGAGATGAGGAAACAGCCCTTGATTTTTTTTTCTGATAAGAGAGATAGATATGATACTCTTCAAGGAATTGTAGATCAGTAACATAACAGTTTTAGAGAAAAACGATTGCCAGATGACAGACACTTCAGCCTCTCCAGAACTTTTATATTCTGAACTCTCCTATAGCAGCATCAAGCACAGTCAGCTTATATACACACATGCCCTAACAGTAAAAACAGAGAAAGCAATTGCTTCTGAGACACAACCTTCCAGAAATTCAGTTTGGTCTGCACACATACAATAGCACAACATTGGTAGAGTTGATGTGGTGAGAGTTTTCCCAGTGTAAATTGCACATTTACAGGCAGCTTTTGCCTGAACTGTGAACAGACACCCCACTTCATCACTCCTCGTCCTGCAAAGCTCTGCAAGAAATGGTTTGCACAGTAGACCTAGCCTTCTATTCTCTTAAGAGAAGTATCTATTTTCTGTGGAGAGCTCTGTAGACAGTTGGTCATGAGATTTAAAAGCCACTCCAAGTTAATGAAGAGCAAAAACTAAGCCAGCTTTCTTTCCCTTGGTCCCATTTGCTGAGCAGTACAGCACAAGAGTGAGCTTATGCATGCCCATTAAAAAGCCCTTTTCTGTAAAGCCCTAATCTTGCTAGAATTGGATTTTAAATTAGATAAATAAAGATCAAGGTTTTTCTGGTCTAAAATTAATTCTATTTAAGAGAACTCCGCCCGCACAGTGGCATTTTCTGTAATCTAGGTCAAGAGTTAAGGTTAACAGCTACCATAAAATGTTTTCGAATTAAGGCATTTTTTTTTATAATGCTTTTTAAAATATTATTAGGGCTACAGTGTAATACTGCCACATCTTAAGAGTAAGTGTAGTCTGCAATCACTTCAGCTAATAAACATTTATTTATGTGGCCCCTGTGGCCAAACTGTTGCTGATGCCTCCTTTAGTTCAGGTACATCTACAAGAGCTGCCAAGAGTAACTGCAGTGTAAACTTACCCTAAGTGTATGACAAAAAAATGTGGACTGATTCCAGCTGCAAGGCCAAATTCTCATCCCACATCCACACCAGTGCTGAGAATGCCTAATTCTCAGACTTCATTTAGAGTTTGAGCCTATCTGAAATGGTCAGAAAATCCGTTAGTTCAATTTGATACAAAGTGAAAGCCACATAAAACTAGAAATCAACAAGACAGCATGCAAAAACTGATAAAGAAAGAAAATTTACTGGCTTTAAATAGCACATATTTTGTATATGCATGTTTTGCAACGATGAAGTTATTACATTAAAAAAAGACTGAAAAGTGAGCAAAGTTTACCTTTGGGTTATTCAATCTCAAATACAAATATAATATTTAAAATAAGTTCAGTATGCTATCTGGCAGCCAGAAAGCAGATAATAAGAGAGTGGAAAGTAGAAGCAGGTAATAAAAAAAAAATAAAAAAAACCCCCACTCTTCAGATTTACCTATTTGAAATCAGATCAATGCAAGTGGAGACAGAAGCAGGAAACATTGCACAGATGACTGAAGTCACAATTTCATGTAAAGCTAAATTGTAAAAAGTAATCTAACTTTTGAGTGCCACAGAGCATCTGGTAACACTACATGAAGACCATCAGTAACATTCTGCTCGTTCATCTTAGTAATTTAAATTAGCACACATGGAAACTGATGAGAAAGCTTAAACCCCACTGAAGTTAAGAATCAAGTCAGCAAGAAACATGCCAAACTTTAATCAAAAATTTTCCACTACTTTGTCACCTCAGTATCAGGATCTACGAGGCAAAGGCAAGCATAGATCAGAATCACTTTTACGCAGCAATTTCATTTAACATTTTTTTTTTTTTTCTTTTTTAAACAATGATACTATTCCTGCTAGAAAAAATACCTCCCCTGTTGTGTTTCATGCTTGGAGTTATCCATTAGTTGTGGTGACCTTTCTCCTAACCGAAGGTGCAGAATTAAAAAACAGCAAGAAAAAGAAAAAAAGCAAACCACTTTCAACTGTCTGCTTCTAAAAATTGTCCTCCTTTAGAATGGAATTCTTCATCCCTCAAATGAGTAGCAATTTGACTGATAGAAGTAAACGAACAAGCTATAACAATCTCTTAAAATATTTTACATTCCTCTGCAAACGGTTAAACAAAGACTAAAGAAGCCTCAAAAATCCATTATGTTAACCTGAATAAGCCTTTTTAAGTTTCAGACTTTCGCCTTAAAAAAAAATATATATATCTTGCTTTGAATCAAGCTTTGAAATAAATTTTACACATGGAAAATACAATATTCAAATTTAGAGTCCTATGAAGACAACACTCAAAGTGGCCAAGCCTGCTGGTATCATGCAGACCTCCAAAAGCTGAATGAGATCAGTATTACAAAAAAAAAAAAAAAATAAATAAAACAAACAAATCCCAGCTTGTCTCAAATGCAAATGATACATCTGTTCTACAATATATACTTTTTTTACTTGTCAATGGCATGTCTTCAAAGAAATGATGATTCAATATCTTGAAACTAGGGATTTCAAGATCCCTGGTTCCCAAATTTCTTCACTTCTCCATAATACTGTACAGCTTTAATAACTATGTTAGTTCCTGCAGTTGCAAATGTATTTCAAGAAAGTAGGTGCTCTGAAATACTTTCATGTTCTTGTATAACAGAAAAGGGTGTGGAAACATCCAGTCCAGATTCAAAACAGTTCCCCCTCATCCCTGATTTAAATATGCTGAAAATCTGATTATTTTAAAAGCTGCCAATATTCTCTTTCATCAGTGGGCCTCTTCCTGTGAGCCAGCTGGCCTCTAATGGTTCAAGAAGTATCCGCACTTGTGCCTAAAAAGGACGAAGAAATAGGTTCCATTTGCTTCACCATTCATCACAGTCTAAAGGTCAGAACATTCTTTCACTCTTTCATCTTGCAAACTTCCCCTTCGGACTGCAAAGAGGCCTGAGGAACGTAGCTGAACGTACGAATGCTGTGGGAATCAACTGGCGGGACCAATGTAAGCGACTCTACGCTCAGTGCATCTGTATTGTCATCTGAGATTAATGATATTGTGGGCTGCTGTGCAGGAATCAGGCTAGGGGACAGGTTTGCTGTTTCTATGTCACTGTTTTTTAGGGGATTCTTGCTAGACTTTGTGGCAGCTGAAAGAGTTTCATCAGTCAACATCATCTGACCAGAAATAGTCATCTGAGGCTGTTTGGGAGCTGAAGAGTCATCTGTTCAAAGAAAACATTGAGAAACATTCAAGTTAGTGCGTACATTGTGTGTTAAAGCCTAGTATGTTCTTAAATATCCATTAAAAATAGTTCTCAGGTGGAAAACACAGTTCTGTGAAGCACTATGCATACACATTCATTTTTTAGTACTCAGAAACAATACACAGAAGGCATATGAAGGCATAGTGTAAAATGCCAGCAGTAAACTGCTCTCATTAGAAATGAGAAAATGTATACATTTAATATTATAATTTGCAGCAATATCTATAATATACCTGGTAAGATTAAATCAAGAGAAAGAATAAGAAAGCCTCACCAGAATTTAGTAAAGACTGAAATAAGCACCCACCAGCCCAAGTGAGGAAGCTCTTTAGAACTAACAAGGCAACCCTTGTAAAATTTTCATTTTCCCAAGAGGTTGTCTTGTCCTCCCAAAGTTGTGGAAGGCATTTTGGTGACAGCTGAACTATAAAGTAGAACTATGGCAGAACAGAAGGAGTGTAATAAAATGTGTCTACCGTAATAGAATAAGCTTGTTTGTAGCAGACTTCTGTTAAATGTCTTTTCGGCTCATAAGCATGGAGCACAGAGACTGGATAAAATTGGGAATAAGCGGTTGCATCACACAGAAAATCGATGTGCTGCTAGCTCTTCCCACCCAATGAAAACTATTTTAATAGCTATTTGTACTGCCTGTACAGCGCTTTTCTGCCTTAAAATCCTAGCTAAATATCAAGCAGTTTGCTTAATACTGAATGAAGCGGCGGGGGGTGGTGCGTGCAGGGGGAAGGTACAGCCCAATATGATTAAGGCTTCCCAGACAAGGCAATGTTTTTCTTTCCAGATTAGGGTAATTGATGCCATTAAAGGAACAGGTATCCAGCTTCAAGACAGCCCATTTTTAGAGCTCTTAGAGTAAACAACATGTGTTCAAGTGTACAGGCATCTGCAGGAAAAATCTACAAGGCAATGTAGAGAATAAAACTTCTAAGAATTCATTTTGCTTTTAATACAAAACCACCTTAACATATACCAGTATCAATATGATTCCAATCATTCCTGCAGAATAACAGAAAACATGAAGAGAAGGCAAACAAGAGAAAAGAAAGCATGGACTGGAACAGGCACTCTCCGCAAAGTAAAAGAAAAAAAAAAAGAACAAAAAAGTAATGAGTAGTCTGGAACATCAGTACAAGAGAACTGTCTTCTCATCTTTCTGCTGAAATAACCCAAAGGTGTATTTTCACTTCAGAGAATCACTTAATTTTACTTTTTGTTGAATCTGTGATAAAGCTGCTTGCTTTAACACGGAAAAATAAATTTTGTAGATTTTTAAAACAAAGCAAAGCAAAAACCAACCCTCATCTCTTTTGAGGACGTCACTAATTTTGAACAACTAGGACAGATGCAAGAGTAACTCTGCAGATTCTTATTAGTTGTCAGGAAGCTTTAGTGAGAACATGATACTGATAACAGAGGAAGTGATGAAAGGTTTGCGTGGAAAATGACTTGCTAAGAAAATATTGAAATAAAGCCTCAATTCTCCGAATTCCAAGATAAATGCTAACATTTAAACATGTTAAAAAAAAAAAAAAAAAAAGTGAGTTTCTTGGCAGTGGTTTTAATTTCTGAGTTTACAGAATCTTAAAAAAACCAGAAAGAACATTAAACACCACCGACACTATTTTTGATCTAGAAGTTTGGTAAAATTAGCCACCAAATTTCAGGATTTAGACCCCTGAGGCTTACTGGGAAGTAAAGTATATGAGTACGCATACCAAGTCCAAGTGCTACTCTGGTCAGAAATAGCATACTAGAGCACATTTCTATCGCAGTTCTGCTACTTTTAATTTTGCACTGCACTTTAATCATTCTTCTCGGCTCTCAACCCCCCAAAATATTCCTAAATAATTTATTGAAATGATGATGGATAGAAAAACATTCTTTTTTTATGCTATGCTGTCCCAAATTCTCCCAATGCAGGACCTAAATGAATGCTAAAAGAGACGCCCTTTTTAATTCCACAAAGGTAAAAGAAATATCTGAAAAAAAGTTTCTTTAGAAAAGTATCTGGAATCAAACTCTAGATTTCCATCCAAAATTCTGAAAATATATTAAAAAAAAAGACAGCGGATGCCAAAAAAAGTGAACGGAACAAGTCACTGTTTCCTTTAATTTCAGCTGTAGTGTCTATAAATAGAAATGCAAAAGTAGAGCTCTCCTGTGCTATTTGTCATTGACAGCAGTAATTCTTCCTCTCCTCTTCCTTCAATACTCCATTAGTCTGAACTTTGCTTCCTTTCCTCTATATTACAGTATTTAAGGGCAGCAGTGACAGATTTTTCGTAACTCACCATGGCATAACCGCCAAAGTTATTAGGGATTAGCAAATTGCCCCTAGTCGCTGCAGGGGCAGAAAACAAATAAAAATTTGGTAAAAATTTTTGGAATATAAGAGAAATTACAATGAAAAAAAATTGGATCATCATCTTGGTCTGAAAAGATTGTATGTGTAACACTTCTCAGTTAATTGAGTACATAGTTTCAGGACAGTAACTACAGAAAAGCTATGAGGCTAAAAACTTCAAAGCAGTTTGAGTTCAGATCCAATTCCGAAAAGGAGCTAAATATATAAATATGTATTTATGCATGATCTGAAGTCTTGCAGGCCATGAAACTGGTACAGACAATTAGCAAGAAGACAGACCCTCATTGAAACAAACAAACAAAAACAAAACAAAAACAAAAGAAAGCAAGAAGAGAACGTTAGCTCTGGATGCAGAAGGAAATAAAGTGTTCAGCAACCTTAAATTTTGTTCAGTGCTTCTATAATGCTACCAAGGTTATTGTCACAGAAAAAAATCCAAAACAAATCATATGTCGCAGAATATAAGGAAGATAATTAAGGAAAGAAGGTAGAAAAGAACAGAGCAAGGAAAGAACATAATACGTAATAAACAGAAAAGTGTCCTAAGCTGCAGAGCAATAAAGTATGTATGGAAAACAAAACAAAACAAAAGATCCCACAGCATCCAAAGCAAATATATAAAAATAACAAAGGATGTTTACATAGTATTAACAGAGTACAGTATTTTCATGCCATGATGGTTGGAAAAAAAAAATAGTAGTAAGTTAGATTCAAGTTAGAAAAGTTTTTATAAAAGAGACAGTGTGAAATCTATTTAAGTCTATGTCCATCTTTACCAGCACACCTGCCAAGTAAGGAACCTGAGCTCAGTGAATTCCACTACAGCCCTGTGCAAATGAAGACAGGGCTGCTTTGAAGCTGGAGGTTTGATACATGATTTCTTGGTAAGCAGGACTTCCATCTTTTGGCCAGAGTGTAAAGAATCATGGAAGAAACTGAGTAACACGCTTAGGGAGACAGCTAATTATTGCTGCATGATTCTCAGTATGTATAGCCAAATACTTAAGATACTTTCTTCAGTATCCCTGCATCTCCATCACTGCTGTTCGCATGGAAATCAAACATTGTTATGCTCTATTCAACATTGTGGGCTTTTGAAATCTTATGGAGGAACCTGCCTGAATTGATATTGCGTGAGTTTCGGCTGCAGCTGCTGCTCGAAGACCTAAACCCAGTGTCCACCGTGACTGTCAGCCTCCGACAGACTAAACACCCGCCGTCGTCCTTTCCTGCCAGATCTTACTAGAGGAAAACACAGTGATATATCATACGAAGGCTTTAACAACGAGACAGGGAAGGGAAACTGGAATGAAGACAAAGGATAAACGTTAGAGTAGCAACAAGAGTAAGTGACAAGGACACATCCATAACTGCCGATATCTTGAGTACTATTTAACACTATACCAAGAGTTTTGTCAGTTTGGAAAATACTTCTACAGATGGAAGTATTCATTCTTTAGAAATAAAAGAGCATTTAACTGAAGTTCTTTTTTCTTACCTATCTGGAAATGTACGTGATATGTTTTGAGCTAAGGCTTGCAATTCTGACAGCAGTTACACCGAGACGGACTGGCAGGGCTCTGCATTACAATACAACTCATATTTTAAAAGATGATACCTTCTTATAGATCCTGGTAATATAGCATTATTCCAATTCTCACTGGCAATAAGAGCACTACTTAGAAGGCGACAGTGCTTCAGACAATGAAGCACTGCTTCCCTAAGACAAAAAACTTTAATACGACATTTGGACTATAATAAAGCCAAATACAGTATTTTTAAAAGATAATAGCAGTTAGGATGATGAAGCTTGGTGCATAGAAAGTTTCAGAAGTGAAACTTTCAAGAAACAAAAGTATTTCTTTCTTACTTAGAAAATTGCTAGCATCATAGAACAGAAACAGTCACAGCACATGTATGTTACTGCTCAGAGAGGGAAGAGAGGAATGGGTTCAGGAAGACAGCAGGCAATGCTTTTACAGGGTCTCCATGCTTGATTAAGCATCCACTTCTTGGGGGGGTGTGTGTGTGTGTGTGTGTGTGTGTATATTATTTTACAGACTAGAATCCAATTGATTCTGTGCAACAAGGGACAGCTCTCTACTTATTTTAGGCAATTTACCATCAATACCTGCCAAAAGCATGAAATATAGCATAAATGGCACCGAAGATCAATGCTTCCTGAAGTCCTTGATAGTCACTGCTTTAGCATAAATATTTTCTTAAGTAATGGAGTCAAATGCATTTGAGAGCTTTAAACAACTTAAAAAGTAATAAAATACAGCATAGATGAAGTTACACATAGACACTCCTGGAGGAATGCTAACTCACTGTAAAAGAGCTTCTTATTTTAATTCTTGCTATATATAAAAATAAGCACCTCACAAAAGTGTATTGTTTCGGTAAGTGCGGCCAACAAGAGACTGATTCTAAGCTCAGAGGCTTAATGATTAAAATCTGCCTAGCAAAAGAACATTTTTATCTTATGCATGGCAACACAGACATGTTTCATTTAACGTTTTTAAATATATATATATAAATTTAAATGTATGTTAAATATATGTATATAAAAAACACCTTGACAGCAGCACTTTCACAACTTGATGCTGTTTTCCCTGTCTTGACAGGGACTCTCCTTTCTTTAATGAAGAGCTTCTGCTTTTTCCATTTTAAGGAATAGAGACATTGCAAAAGGTTAAACTTAACCCTTAAGCACTGCAAATGCGGGAGCAGCTAGCGTTTAAAGTGCCAATGCCATAAAGTGTTCTGATAGTTAACAGGTAGGATAGCTAGCAAACTCAGGAAAAGATTAATTTCTTCATTAAAAAGCAGTCAGTGCAACTATTGCTCTCTTACAGTGACTGAACTATGCCTAAAAGTCAGACAAGTTTATGCAAGTTTAGTTAAGCTGTCATAAGAGCTGTCACGGTTTAAGATGTTTTTCCTTTGAGAAGGTAGTTGTAGTAGTTTTCTTGAAGTCCATGCACCCATCTCCCCTTTTCTTGGCTGGCCTTCTTTGACTGAACTTCCTGGGCAGATTCTTACCATGCTCTTCAAGGACGACCACCTCATCAGCGGGCAGAAAAAATAGCATAGGAGGGAAGAAAGGATAGGGGGCACCTGTATCTGCTCAGAGGAGCACAACTGCACATGTGCACACATGTGTATGTGTTTAAAATGGGATGGGAAATGAGAAGGGGGACTCAAATATGACTGGTTGGTGGCAGCAATCAAGTGCTACTGTGGGGCACAAACCAGATATTGGTAACTCTGCTTGCTGTCCACCAGCTGCTTGTTATTCACCCTGTGAAGGGGTGACAATCTTTCACGTCCCTTCACACCATGTAGCCCTCCTTTACCTCTCGGCAGAGTAAGGCAGCTTAGCTTCAATAACCTTCAAGTTAAATGAAAAAGGGCTTAGTTTTTCATGGAAGAGGATAAACACCAGTTTTGCTGGTATTCACTACCAACTTGCAATAAACTGAATAAATCAGTTAATGCAGAAAAGCTACTCCCGGAAATACAGATCACAAAATTGCTCTGAAAAGCATTGAGAAGTGTGTCATCAAAGCCCTTTTCCCAAAGGCTAAGCTCCAGAATGGTCATTTCATGCAGGTTGCTGAGTGAGCACTGCCACAGCTGAAGCAGATTCTCCTAGGTGTTTCTACCAACATCATTGAAGGTTGCTACCCCCAAAGCATCAGGGCAGACTTCTTATGTCATCACAACTAGATTTGCTAAATCATATCCTAGCAGTGCCCCTAGATCCTGCTTGAAAAGCAGGAATGTTCTTTCCTGCATGACATGTGGCATTTTGAACACACTTTAAGCCACAATGTAGGTCATGCTACATGTGAGCAGTACATGCATGTAAAGTGCAGACACTGAAAAACAGACTTTTCAAAACCTTCCTTTGTTTTTTTTTTTGTTTTTTTGTTTTTTTTTTTGTATACAAACAAAAACATGATCAACCTCCTCTCACTAGGCTTTTTTCACTGAAGGAAAAGTAGGTGCCTACATGCTGAATAAGTAGATTTTATTTTTGTAATTGAAGCCTGTGATTATTCTTCTTTAATGTACTATCTTGTTATGATACATGGGGAATTATCTGCTCTGCATCTACTCAGTTTTTAACAGAAGTTAGACTACATGCACTTGGAAAGATCTCTGTCTGAAACATGCAGTATGTTCGTTTGGTATTTCTGTGAACTACCATGTCATTTACAGCAAAAAAGTATTTTTTTAATGTCCTTTACCACAATTTTCTCTTAGCCAGCATTGCCAAGAACTTGTAGCTGTGTTTCATTTTTTGATCGCACTCAGGATTCAAATAGAATAGAGGACACAGTAGTAGCAGGAAGGCCTTTGACAAATCATACCACTTCTTCCCTTTGTGCAACCTCTACCTATTTGTCTACTCTCTCAAAAGACCAATTAACAGTAATGACTCGCCAATGAAACAAGATCCTTCCACAGTTGTGAACAGATTGCATAAAACCCCACAACTTCTATTCCAGAAATTGTTACCTACTGCAAGAATATTTTAGACTATATGAGAGTATATCGTAATATATTTTTAATCTGGAGCTTGTGTGCTAGGATGCTTTCCATATTGTTCACAAACTTTATGGGCAGCCTTTGCTTACCCTTTTAAGTGGTGGTGCTTGCAAGGAGGCTGGCCACTTCAAATATATAGTGCATATTGATCTCCTGACAGTGTTCAGTGATACTAAGGCATTTTATGACCTAGAGAACACTAACGCATAATAGAGATTGCATCATTCCTGGTATGACTGCAGAAAAAGTTTAAGCTTATTGACATGAGGCTTTCAAATGGAGGTAAAATGCTAAAATAATAGAGGGTCCTGAAACAATCATTTCAAAAACTGACCAACACTGCAAGTGACTACCAAAATGAGGAACAGCTTGAAAAAGTCTAGAGGATTTTTTGTTTGTTTGTTTGAATGGATCAAACAAACATGTTTGATCCAATGTTGCAGAATGAAAGCATTTCAACATGCCGTTTCTTAAATTTCTTGCTCAGCTCCATCTTGAGGCCATCTACATTATAACTGGTATTCAGAATAAATAGCTATAGGTTTCTCTACTGGTACAACACATAAAGGAAGAATGATTAGTTATATGAATAGTCAATTTGTAATAAGTATTAAACACATAAAAGCAAATGCTGCCCAGTTCAGAAGAGATGATTCATGTGAAGCCTCCTACTATAACTTTATGCAAGCCAATAATTTCAGTTAAAAAAAAAAAAGCTGTATGTGCTAGAAGACAAATCAGACAAGGCAGAAGTTACTTCTCCAGCATTTAAGATCATCACTGAAAGATGCCAAGTCTTTACTGAATACAGAGTTCCAGAAATCTGAAAAGATCACTAAATTTTGCATTGCAATTTACTTGAGCTGGTTTAGAGAAATGACCAGTGCTTTAAAACCATAAAGTCCTAGTATGCAGTTAATTCAATAATTCGGTAAAATAATCTTATTATAAACTCATGCATAATCCCTTGGATCCTAGGCTGAAAATAGTGATTTAATACCTGATGGGCTCTGTGCAGCAGAAGGAGTGGAAGTTGAGCTCACAGTCACTGAATCGCAGCGCCCTGTACTCCCACTTGAAGGAGATGGTGATGAGAGTGGTGATGCACTATGCTGATTTATACACTGGGCTACAGCAAAGCCTGCAAGACAGGACAATAAGATTGACTAGTAAGTAATTAGCTTGGAAGAGTTCACTTATTACTCTTTAGCTTCTCATAAGACAAGCATTCTCCAGTCTAGAACACAGAATATTTAATATAGTGTCTGACAGCTCTTTTTAAACAAGTTTTCTTCCGGCTTCCCCCAAGTTCTTCTGAATGTGGCATCTTCCCCTATTCTGACACGTTCCAGCAACTCTTTCTCCTTCCTCTGCAGCCTTCACCTCAGTCTTTGACAGCTTGCAAGTCTCTTCAGTTCTTTCCCTCCTCTGTGCATAGAAATTGTACACTTACTCCTTCAAGATGCAATTTCCAAAAGTACACAGGGCCTTCAGACCATTAGAAGTTTACATACAGATATTAATGTATGAAGGCAATAAGTTTGACTGATAATGAGACTTTCAAATTAAATATAAACACTAATAAATTTCAGACATTTACAGATGATGAAGGCATACAATTGCCTGGGATTTCACCTCAGCATAAACAGAAACACAGGAGCATCTTTGGGAGACTGTAAGAACACGTTAAAACACTGGTCTAGCAGAAAGGAGTCATTTGTCGAGAGAAGCTGAAAGGCAGGAAGGGACCAGCAAAGAAGGACCAAAAATAAATTTGGAGTTCCAAAAGTATATTGTTTTAACAGTTTTTCTCCTTTGTTTTCTATGAACGGCAAATATACTTGTTCACTGTTTTAAGTATCTTGTTTACTTTTTATTGGCAGTAGAATTACCTAAAATAGCCGTGACGTACAGTAGGAAACAGCTAACAACACAGCACTTGCTGTCTTTACTATACAGGGAGAAGTATCTGACAATCAGGTATGTGAGAAAGCAAATGCACCACACAATAGTTTATTTCTTTATAGAGAAGTCTCTCATGGCACCGGATGGATTATTCATCCATTTTAGAAAAACTCCCATCTGGGGAGTTTGCAGGTGACCTACAGCAAGCACCCAGTCAAAGCTTGGTTTAAAAGTGTTTGTTAGAAGCACCACATGAAGGCTTTCAACAGAATTACAAGTCAGGCAAATACTGTAACAGCAGTGCCGACAGGATGCAACACAAAGCAGCCAGGGAGGCTAAAGAAAAGACAACATGAAGAAGCAAGCTAGGAAACACCAATTCTGTCAGTGGTCTGATGTTGTGGGAGTGAAGGGCTTCAGAAGCTGCACTCAAAGCCTGTGTATCCAACAAGGGTTTCAGGAGGGCTGGAACAGTTTGTAATCACTCCATAATGGCTGGCAAACTCTGGGAATGTTACAGCACTGCTGCAGCTAATGCTGTCCTACTAGAGAGGTGTTTAACCTGCTAAAGGTATTGCTAACTCTCCTTTAATTCAAAAAACACCATCAGTGAAGGAAAATGTGACTTGTTTATTATAAAACAGTCAACATTTTGCTGTATTGGCTTTTTCCCCATAGTATAACCTCCGCATAACTCAAACAATAGGAGTTATTAAGAAACAAATACACGAAAATGTAGATTGTTCAATAATTTTAAAAACAAGCCTCCCAGGAGTTTCTATTAAACTAAAAATCATAGGCAAGCACAAAAACTTGTGTGAAAATCTGGGGCAGATAGGAATCCTCTTCTACTGTTTATTGCAGATAAGGGGGAAAGGACCAAGCATCCGATTTATAATCAGAGACAAGAGAAGTAGCAATACATTCATTTTATAATTTTTACTGGCTACCACCAGTAGCATTTGAAAAACATAGCATTTAAAATACACATATTATGTGCACATTTGAAAGCTCGTATTGTGTCCAATCCCTCACACTTGATATTGGAGAAGAGCTTCAAATGTTTTGCCTTTTTTTTTTTTTTTTTTTTTTTTTCCTCCTCCTCCAGGCTTGCAAGTGTACCCAGTGAAAGACTCCAGTTCCTGGAGTTCAAAGCAAGTGACCTGCTGTTTGAACTAGCTACCATGTGCCAATAAACAAATAAGTAAATAAAATTAGGAGATGAAGTCACTTGTTATGGCTAAGGGTGTACTCAGAGAAGGCTGATCCTGAAACAGCAAGTAATATCCAGAGAGTTGGCATCTTTTCAACCACACCTTTTCCATGGAAGTCTTACGTCAAAAGCAGTAAGGAAATACATTTTTGTAATACAATATATATTTGCCTTTTGGAAAACCTGACCAGGAATATGAAAGCTTTTATTATTTCTGTTCTCCAAATGGAGGAACTCTGGCAAAATAAGCTCTTGTTTACTCACACCATGGTAGAACACCTACTTGCTAATACTGCCTGTACTATGCTTTACCACCCCTGTTTTTAATCTGTAAATGGCATGGACAGAGAAATACTGAGCTTTGCACAGTGACTGACAGCTAGTAGTAACAAGGTGCATCTTTTTGAACTAATATAGCAAAATTAAGTGGTTTCAAACAGTATGAGGTTCAACTTAAAAAATTACTGAGTTTAGAAGGGGAAAATTTCATTATTTGGAAGAAAAAAAACTCTTACAGAAAGGTCAGTTGAAACAGGAAATGAGCTGACAGAAAGTAAGTCTCAGTTTAGAATTATCCCTTCAATCCTGGTTCAAAGCTGATGTTTCAGGTGCAGTCTTGGGCTTTTTCTGTCATGTTAGTGCTCAGTATCCCAGCTATTTGGATGCACTGGAGAGATGATCATAACTTATTCAAAGGAGGAACCATGCACAACTGCCTGACATGTTGCATAGCAAATGTGTGCGACATGATGATTCATATTTCAACTCAAGTTGTAAAGGATGGCAAAGTATTAAGACACTTCCAGTGCTTTTGGCTAAACTAATATTGAAATATATCTCACAACACACCTGGAATACACACCCTGCTACTACCTGTTCTCCTGTGATTAACATTTTCCATAAGCCTCATCCTGGAATTGCGTTCAGACATATCACATGTAAAAACTTTTCATTGTTTACGCAAATGTTACAGTTTAGCTTTTGCAGATGTAAGCCACAAAATTTAAGTGTAGCATGCAAAAAAAATTAATCTCACTATTAACAATTCTCAACAGCTCAGTGAAACTGAATAAATTGGAAGTGCAAGACAAACTACATCTGTTCCCTAGATGCTGCGTCAGCTATTGCTAATGGTCTGACCTGTTAATTGAACTTTATAAACTGAAGGTTTGAGGCTCTAGGCAATTGAAAGTAATAGAAAGAACCAAAGAATTTACATTAAGCTCGCTAGCTGTAGTTATCATTACTTGTTTCTATTTAAAATATGATACTGGATACTTATATTGAACTCAAGCTGATTAAAAGTGTGACCTCTCCTACATACATTCTCTGGTTCCTTCAGACTTCTCTGTAGAGATACCAATGCTTACATGGCTGTCCACATCAAGCTGTGTGAGCAGAAACATCTCCTCAAGAGCCAAGGGTTTTTTGTTTAAGATACAGGTGGCATCACCAAATTTCTGCACATTGCAGGTGCAAAGAAGTTACACCATTTATCAATCAGCTCCACAGAATCTTGCTGCAGGGCCTCGGGAAGATCCCCAATAAAACTTAGCAGAGAATTCAAAGGCTGAACCACACTTAACATTTAGACTGTAAAACAGGTCTATTCCCAGTCTTTGAATGCTTTACTTAAGAGTAGTAAACCATGGGTATTTTTCTATTTCAGAAGTAATCCACATTACTCAACAACTTCTGGGGAAAAAAAAAAAAAAAAAAAAAATCATTTTAACACTGTACCCAGCAACCTTTTGATAGTTATATATATGATGATGAGTTCTGTCTTACCTGGAACTTTGTCAACTGAGGCAAAAACAGACCGTTGCACTGTAGGATCACTGCTACCACGTCGTGACTGATCATAAAATCTGAATGGAAGGTGTTGCGACGTAGCTACAGAACTGTGTCCAAAACCCAAAACTTCAGTTGAAGGCTGAACAGGAAGATCCAGGAGAGCTATGTTTAATAACAATTGATAACTTTTGTTACTCAAAAATATGTAAGAGGAAGAGTATGTGAAAATAAAATTCAGTTGGCCCAGAATCTTAGCACTATTACCAGACTGCTTAAAGATGCACTTGCATTTACTTCTTAATTATAGTTGCAATTACACTGGAAAAGATAGCAAACATTGAGAAATCTAGCTGCTAACTTTTCAGATTGTTCATCACCATCATTCCCAAGCATTATAATTATAACACCATGATATGCAATTCCTCCTTTTTCATCCTCTCTTTGCTGTGATCTTTAGCACTTATATATCAAACTACAAATTTTACTCCAATAAAAGCTATTGGAAACTCAAACCCATTTAAATTCCTCAGTGGCATCTCACTTCTGATTTTTTTCACAAAACAATCTTGCCTTACAGTATGATTTGCGACACATGATTTGAGAACAACTAACCTGCTATTCTCTGCATTTTCATACGCCGAGCTTGGATACGACCTTTAGCAAGACGTTGTTTTGCTATAATACAGCGAATGTGATCCGAAAAAATAAACGTAGCTTGAAGGATAGGGAATGGCTTAGAATGAGGACTAGAAGCAGGTTTATGAATTATTATGTGCAGAGACCTACTATCATCTTCTATTCCTGTTACCTGCATATCCTGAAAAGAAACAGAAGAAAGTAACCAGCGAAAAAGTTTAACATTTAAACCTGGAGATTAAACAGAAGCTTTTTTTTTCCTTTTTTTTTAAATACTAAGGCAACACTTAAAACTCTTAAGAAAACATTTTTTTTTAATTCAAAAATTCAGAAATTGGTACTTTTAGAAGTTAATTCAATCAAAAATTTGTTTGGCATAGTAAACTTTCAGGAAATAAAAGCATTAATGCTGCTATAAGCTAAGAAGCAGACATAAATGAAACTTTTCTAAGTTTTTGAAATTAGTTATATAAGCAGAGGTCAGTGTAAAGTGATGATCTGTCACCTTCCCTACTTTTATATGAGAATCAGAACTCTAACACTATTGTGTTGAGAGAAAAAAAGCACTTGGGGCTCAATCCTAATTCTGTAGGATTTCAGTGATCAGATAAACACATCCCATTAACAACTAGGGATGGTTTTTGAAATAGAATGTATATTGGGAGAGTCACCTCATTTTAAAGTGTCCGTCTAATTAGCCATATGAACTTCATAAAAATTGAAAACTCTTTAAAGCACAAATACTCAAGAACAGGTAAGCATACAACAAAGCTCAAGTGTAAGATAATACTGGTATTAGTATATCAATGTTGGTATTATACTACTTAAATACAGTTTATCACTTGAGAAAAAATGTATGCATGTAGGTCAAAAATCTCCCTTACCTGCAAAAGACCTGCAAACTTAACAACTCCCCAGCCAAGTCTGGCAACATCTGGCTCAACCAAACTCATCTGGTAAATATCCACAGCCAGGAATCTTTGAACTTGACCCCCATCTTTTGTTATCACTGTACAAGCAATTAGATCACTGTTATCTGGAAGAGGGGAAGAAGTTAGAATTAACACACAAAACTGCCATCATCTATTACACTCATAGTTACACTGAAAGAACAGGATATGTTTTTACTATAGTGGCTCAAGCATCTTACAAGTTACTTAAAGATACATGCTATGCCTGCCTTGTTTTCTTTTACTACTGTTATCACTAACCTAAGTATAAAAGATCACTTAATTTCAGGACATACTTTCACCAATGTTGATTTCACTTAATGAAAGGAAGTCTCAAAGTCGTGTTGAAAGATATAGTCCTGTATCACTGCAGAGAATTTTTCATAAAATTAAGTTCCATTCTGACAGGTTTTTTTTTGTTTGTTTGTTTGTTTTGCTACTAGTAGAAAGTTTATTCTGAAATTTGATGCAGATTTTCACAAGTCTTCTGGCTATATGGACTCTCCAAACAAGCTGTATCATTTTTTTTCAATACTTACTACAGGGGCTGACATCTTTTCCTTCACCCATCTATTTTATGGATTTGTATTGAGTAACCATATCCCTTAACCATTACACTACATCAAAAACAACCCAAAAACCCTTGAACAAGCCCTACTCTGCAGATCTCAATAAATAAATAAATACCATTTTCGAATCTTTAATTTAAAGTCTTGTTGTTGTATCTGTTCAGTTCAAACCCATCAATCTTGAGAAACAACTGGGTTCCCTCTCTTTACACCAGTTGAAGTCTCCTGAGCATCCCATATACCGGCACTAACAACTCCTAGCAGACCTTTGCTGATCTTACTAATTTGCTTTTGCTATGCTTCAAATTAATACAATCACCGACATGCAGGTCTTCTCTCATGTCCAACCACCATGACTATAGCATGTAAAAGCTTCTCACATGCCTCACACTACAGTGTTTATCCTTCCTGAACTTCACGTGCTAGACAGCAATCCTCCCAGTTTGACGGATTTGTAAGTTAAACTACTATGTCACAAGATTCACTGAATAAAAAGAAAAGCTACTGAAGAGGAAAAGAGATTTGAGAACTTTGCAGAGATGGGAGAGAGGATGGAAGAGCTCTGCTGAGATGAAATGAGGTGGCAAATGGAAGAGAGGAGAAACCCAGAGCATGGATTCCCTAGTGCAAGCCAGACAACAAGTCACAGAATGGTTGGGGTTGGAAGAAGCCTCTAGAGATCATCCAGTCAACCCCCTGCTCCAGCAGGGACAGCCAGAGCACAGGACACCCAGTCACATCCAGGCGGGTTTGGAAAATCTCCAGAGGAGACTCCACAACCCCTCAGCGCAGCTTGTTCCAGGGCTCTGGCACCCTCACAGAAAAGAAGTTCTTCCTCACATGCCACTTCATTATTTTTTTTTCCTCAGTAATAGCACGAGAGGAAAAAATAAACAGCCTACTACTTTTTGGAGTCAATATAAAAATTTGTCTTAACATAAAACACGTACAAGTATCACTGTAAATATGGGATATAACAATAATCAGCTTCAAGGGCTCAGTTTGAGTATATTCAAACAAACAAAAAAACAATGGGAGAAGTGGCTAATATATTTAGAAAGATTTAATCTAGTAGCCACCACAGAGGATTTTAAGAGCCCATCATTCTTTCATTACTATCTTTGGTAATTTATTCCTCTAAACACAAGCTAGCATTTATTTCTCTTCATCTTAAAGTAATCCAAAATACAAGCTGCAATGTATTATAGATGCTAACCATACATGGGGTGCTGCCATCAAGCAGGAGCAAGCAATGTACTCAGTTAATGCAATTTAACATCAGCTCCTACTAGGCATGTGGATTTTTGAAGTATTTTAAACCAGTATTCTAAAATTCAGCAGAAAAAGTAAGCAGCAACAGAAACAAGCCAAGCAGTCAAACTAAGCTCTTTTACAATGCCATCAGTATAAGATTTGAACACTGCATGCATGATGTAGGAGATGAGTTCTGTCAGCAAGTCCAGAAAAATCTTGTTTCCTGATGTTATTCAGGACCAAGGTGTGTGTTGGCATTTAAAAGGAAAGCTTCTGCTGCAACTTCTTACTCAAGATTGATTTTTCTCTCAGATGCTTATCAAGTCTCAAGCATCCTGAAAAAGAGGCATTTGTTTTTTTATTGTGAGGGTAGTTGAACACAGGAATAATTTGCCCAGAGGTTGTACAGCCTCCTTCTGTAAAGATAAAAGATAAGCAGCTTGGAACTGGACATGGTTCTGAGCAACCTGCCACAGCTGACCCTGCTTGGAGCACCAGGCTGGACAATATTTTGTGATAAAACCTCAACTCTCTTAAGAAAGATCAACATGATGATTGTCATTAACAGAACCAACAGCCTGAAACCAAGATCAAAGCACAAGGAGCATCAGTCTGAGCTGCCACTGAACTTCACGTGAAAGGTTAGCTTCTGTGAAGGATTAAAGCAGCCACCTACACGAGACACCTACAAACACCGCAGACACAGCCTCAGGCTGGAGGTTTTCATACAACTGCAACTGCTTCAAAACTGTTTATAGTAAAAAACAATATTGAAGAGTAACAGTACCACCGTTCTGATGGCAACATACCCAGCAAGGAGGCTGAGTTCTGTGGAACACCTGACTCATTGCTAAATTCACAGTCACATACAGTGTCCAGAGCCTTCCAGCTACAGCCAACATTGACCATATCAGCCTCAAAATATTAAAATGATTTTTATAAAAAGTGCTTTAACCTTTCCCACTAAGGTCCTGCAGAACACTTCTACTTTTACTTAACATTACAAAGTGTCACTCTATGGCCAGTACCTCTCAACATACCAGGGAATACATTTGAGGAATAAACATCCCATTCCAGCAAAAATTGAAAGCCATTCTGTCAGAATGAGTTCTGTGAGCTTTCTGAAAAAAAATACTGCATTTTGTTCATCTCTATTACTGCTTGACACTGTATGTATAGTTAGCATGTATGTGAGTTAGTATAATCACTATAGGCACCCCTAGGTTCAGAAAATTTTAAGAAGTACTAAAGCAATGAATAATTGGGGAAATTAAAGCAAGAATACCCACAAAGTAATATTAGAGTTTAAAAAAAACAACAACAAAAAAACCACATAACTATTGTTTTGGGCCATGTTCTGTCAAGTGCTCAATCTCTCCACAGGACGAGGTATCTATGCAACAGCATTTATCTTACATGCTTTATGCCAAAATGCTGGCATTCCCTGGCCTTTGCCCTTGGGCAATGAAAGGCTTGACCTGGATGCTCCATTTTCATGCTGCCACACGAGCTAACCCCTGCACTGCCTCAGTTTAGGCAGCCTGGATAACGATAGCAGTGATAAGCAGTTTAAGAAGTGCTGCCAATGAAAATACATAAACTGGCACATATGCAACTGGGGAATTTCACTCAAAGACCTCATGAATACAGAGAAACTGACAGTAGCCTCATAAATGATGATAAAATAAATCAGAAAAGTGTCATTAATAAAAACAGTTCAATAAAATAAATCTAGAGGTTGTGCAAACGGGCTTTCACCATGGGCACTACCTGTGATGATGCTGAGTGAAGAGCCCACAATATTGAAGACAGAAAAGAAGGCATGTGGAAGGGAAATAAACATCCCAATAAACCATTAAAAAATAAAGATCAGTCCTGGATGCTTAAAAAGTGACCTGTTAAAGCCCAATGGTATCTATTTATGGTGAGGACCAGCACTCTATCCGTGCCGAAAAGTGCCATTTCAGCCACTTATTGAAAAGGGAAGCTCCTTCCCGGGAAACACCATCAAGCTTCATGGAGACAAGTGCTGGCACTTCTTTGCAATAGGTTTTATGCCCATGCATTAATGCTTGGGTGTAGTGCTTGATTGCAGCAGGTCTGTGCCCTTCCAGCTAACCAGAGATGAAAAATTGAAGCCAACACATAAAAGACTGGATCAGGCACTGGCTGTTTGCAACGGATTCTGCCTCTGAAAACCAAAACAAGAGAAAAGGCAACAAGAGAGTCTTTTAACAGCCTTTTCTGAGTTAGCTCAGGTTTTTGGAAATAGGCTGCAACTTTGAATAAAGTTTTAAGATGCCAGAATGACCATTACCTTCCTCTCGTCTCTGGATACAGGCCATTTTCCTCTGTGGTAACAGGGTAAGTCACCTCTTTAACTGAATCTCCTTAAGTGTTAGCTCTGGCCAATTTCTTGTTTTTTAATAAATGCAGGGGTACATGAAAAGAAACAAGACCTGAAAAATCCACAGCTGTAAGTATACATTGTGCTCCAGTGTAAAGACTAAAATCTGCAACGAAGAGATCAGCAAATAGTACATGTACATGAATATGTTGAGGCACAGAACTACCAATATTATGCAAATACCCCACATTTAAACTTTAATATGTGACAACAGCACTAAGTAAAAATATTTAGTTACTGTGATATTCTTCAATTGAGTAACACCTTCTTACTACAATTCATATTTTTAAGAGTGCTTGCTATCTGCACTAGATGCTAAACAGTATCTGGTGCTACAGAAACATTTCTGCAAAAGGCTCGGGTTTAACTCCGATACACTCTACAGATACAGCTTCCTGTCTGTCCAAGAAATATATACATATATATATACACACACACACACACATGTGAATATACGTGGACATTTTAAAAGTCCTGTATAAATATAGTCTTTTGTCTTCTGATTTATGCCATACTGAACACTGGTTCTGCAGCCAAAACATCTGAAAAACACATTCACCTAACTTGGTGAATAAAGCAGTGGTCACAATGCATGTAGTTTCTTAATTAAAAATAAAACAAAAATACCTTAAGTTCATCACAAAAATTCAAAATATAAAATGTATCAAACTGGAAAAGACTCATTTTTTTCCAAGATACACTAATGGCAGCACCACACAGTGGGGGTAGGAGGGTGGGAAACATAACACCAGTACTGCCTACGGCAGCGTGATACGCCTACTACTTCAGAGTGCTTGCTTCTATAAACTCAGTTGCTGAAACCTATGCTAAATGAGAATTTTTATCCTTTACAGAAGAAAGAATCCACTACCCCAAACAATAAGACTGCAAGTAAATCACATTTGTTCATTAAGTTCTGGGTTTTGTAATCAAAGATTACCTGCGTATGGTAAGCACGGTCATTTTATTTAACGGTCATTTTAATTATTTCATTCCAACCGCACTACCAAAACTTACAGCCTGCGGGAACCTTATTGACAGGTGACATTTAAGGCACTATTTCACATTTTTGAGTCTTGCTGAGTTTTGTGCTGCAGTTGTTAGCAGAGCATTCAAAAGATCTCATATGTCAGATGATACATAGGTAAGAATTCCACATTACTATTACAATTTTGATAGCAGCAAACTATTTATTGTAGAATAGCCTGCATATTAAAAAACACAACACTAGAAATCATCAAAAACTGCAGATACATTTCATAGCTTAATACAGTTGTTTCCTAAAGGAAAGCATCCACTGGCCCTTTTAAAAAGGGCACTGAAAGATAATAATTTAGCAAAGCTTTTGAGGGGGCTTTAGGAATTACCTAAACTGAGTTAATTGCAATGCTACTGTCTCAGCTTATGCCTGAGATGTGCTATAGTTCAGTGGCATTTTTGCAAACTTCCATTAGGAAAGCAGAAAACCACAGCTAAGCAGTCACACAAGAAAGACAAAAAAAACCCCTCAAAAACAGTAATGGAAAAAAATCTTTTAAATTCCAAGGCTAAATAAATACTCAGTCTATCTCAGTGTTGGTATTTACTTGAAATACTGCCATTTACCTTCTTAAACAGCTAGTACTGTCTCAAAGAAGAATCCAAAAACTTTTATTGTGAATTTTAGTTTGTTTACTGTACTAGAAAGGATAAAATATTCTTCTGAAAACTAAAGTATTAGTCATCAGATAAAAAGGAATAAAGCGTGTTTCTGTTCCAAGTTTTACATCATTGAAGGCAAAATGAGTCAGAGAAGAGGCAAAAAGCTTTGCAAGCCAAATACATAAAGACACTGCATACTTAAGACTGTTTTACAAATACACAGAAATCCCTCCACAAGTTTTAGTCAATATTTATTCATTCCTGTCCATCACACTGTACTCACGGCAGCTTGTATCTAGCTGGCCTAGGCTGGCAACAAGGCATGATTACAGCACGATTAAATTTGTGGAGTCTCCTCAACACATCTCACACATCAACCTATCACTTAGCAGTCCTGAGTCTCTGGCAGTGACACTTTTCTACATATTCAGTCCCTCAGACATATAAGTACTGAAAAAGAGAAAACATCTGGAATATTAACTTTATTGCCTCTTCTGAAGGTTTTTTTTTTTTTTTTTTTGACTAATAGGCTAGTTTTCTGTCCCGCCAATGGTTTCATTCCTTATTGGAAATTAGGTTTCTATGCACTGCTATCACTTAGCATAGGAAAGTAGCTGTGTTTTTCTTTTTTTTTTTTTTTCCCCTTCTTTAAAAACAGAAAAAAAAAAAGTGGAAACACACACTGGACAACACAGACGCTTTCATATGATAGTGTCCTGTAATCAGAATTACAAGCAACCATACCCAGCAGAAAGAAGAATGAGTAATTTAAGGTCTAAGCTACAAGTTCCAAGAAAAGGATACCTCATATTTTGCATAAAAGCAACTGCCTTAGAAATGAAGTGTCATAAATAAAAAGCCACCTGCAATGAATTACCCAGTACCTGCACTGCAGTTCATTAAGTTATGTGCTGAGAACCATCACTTCCCTAGCATAAGAGACCAGCAAGACCAAACAACGGTCTCTGGCCCAGCAAACGGCACTGTGAAAGAGTGTTTCAATTTGATTTATTTCTTATTCTGTGTACGCTTAAAAGTTAGCAATTGCCTTATAGTCATGTTTCCAGTTAATTTGCGAAGAACATTTTTTTCAGTAGAGGCTGATTCATTATTTCACTTTGCTCTCTGAAAGACAGTCAACATGACAATAAATCTGTAATTCATTAGAAACAGGAAACTGAGTTAACTCTGTACTACTACTCCTTTAGAGTCAAGAGGAATTCAACCATGAGCTTCATTTCTTATCTGCCAATTAATATTCCATGTATTGTGATTAACATCACTCATATTTTCTCCAGGACAGTTTAAAATCTTTCTTTAAAATTAATCTTTTTTTTTTTTTCCTTTTATTCTTCTCTAAAAGTAAGCAGCAAGAAAAGATTTCAAAAGTAAAACTAAGTTCTTAGATAGAAAAACAAAATGGATTTCAAAGTTTATGCAAGAGTAAAGGCTCAGAATCAACAGCTGAAATTTGAAGACAGAATACCAATGCATACCATTTAACTACTTTAAGGACAGCATTTTTTTAACCCCTTTGAAAAACATTTGTTTGTTGCAGTGACCACAAGTCATATAAACCCTGTCTGAGTTGCTGTGCCATTCTGCTACTAGGAGTGTGGGTAAATTTCAATCTGTTATGAAAAACAAGGTGGGCATTTATGTTTTATTACCTTAAGGAGAAAGGCTGAAAGGGGTGAGGTTGCAGTGCTCATTCTGACTAATTCTCCAACCCCAAAACAGTGCCAGTGTGAGTGAAGGTGAAAGAACACAACTATTGAAGGGCACCTTTTAAGATGTATTTCCCCTACATGTTTTCTTAAACGCTAAGAAAACAGGAATTGAGATGACTCAACTATCAGTCTTCCATAGCACGGGCTGCACAGCCACCAAAACACAAACACTGGTCTCATACTTTCTTATCTCCTGAATCTACCCCGCAGGGTTTACTGCGGCCTAATGCTGACACTCACTGGGTACAAGCATGTTGGGTGCCTGGCAGCTCGCACATTTCTACCTCTAACAAGTTCAGTTACCTGTTTCCACAGCATTCCTTCCACATTTGCAAATAAATGAGTTTATCCTCAAAACATTTTACTGCTTGGAACTTATGCCAGACAAAATATCTTACAGGGCCTCAATTTCGTACGCAAGCATTTAAATAAATTTTAAACAGTTTATTTTTTAATACTTAGCTTTCCCTTAAACAAAAAAGTCTACTTAGCTTCCTTGACTTAATTAGCTATAATTGCTAATACTGACTCTCTAAAGATCTCTAAAGCAAAAATGCTTTATACTGGCCAATTTCCCAGAGAACTGCTATTCTGCAGAAGATAACATCTATAAGAGTACCACTGCTTAACACAACTTGCTTTTTTTTTTTTTTTTTTTTTTTTTTTTTTTAAATCTTAAAATTCACTTCAGACTCCATTGAATTTGTGTTAAGAAGCACATCCTTAACACTACTATGAGCTGAATACTAGATCCTATTTCAGTGTTTTTATCCAGAATTATACTATGCTTTTTACCCATAAAGCTACTTGCACAACAGCTCTGGCTTCACAGAATATTTGCTTGTTTTGGCTCTTCACTTGCATATTTTGTATTCTTGAAGGACTTGAGAGGCACAAAAGAGGTCTCTGAGACACTGGACATAAACCCACTAGATCTACTAAGGCAACTGTTCTTCTAGTCCAAGTAGGATCAACAAACACTTAGAATTCCAGTATTTAAAGGCTCAAGTATCAAATCCTATCTTTTTCTTTTTCTTTCTTTTTTGTAAGAAACATCTGAAAATGAAAATCCTGACAAATAAGCACACTCTACTTTAGTGATTACACACTCTCTGTAGTAAGACTGCTACCCATGAGTTCCTAATAATGTAACTGCCTGAACACAAGACAAGCACTTAGCACTGATCAACTAACAGTAGTATGTCAAAGCATATGTCTTCAACATACTTTTTATTTAACCATATAAAATAAGTGCCAGCTTTAAAATGGCAGAAACGATGTATAGAAAAATAAATGTGGGTGGGAAGGAGGAGGGGAAGAAGATGACACCAGCACACACAACAGTGCAGTTGTCAAGTAATTCCAGCCCCCGAAAGCTGCTGTGTGACTTAAGAATATCAATTCATTTTCAGTAGGTGAAGGATGAAATTTGGAGAGGAAACAAATTCCTCCTAGGATCTAGAATTTAGTGAAATAACATTTCTATCAGGAAACCAAGTGAAGGATTCAGAATCCTTGACCTGCTAATATTTAAACCTTGTGATACTTCAACAGTTCATGCCCACCTATCTCGAAACATTTACAAAAAGCATTTCCAGTCCAGAATAAGACAAACTTAACACTATTGTCTTGGTAGTAAATTGCACAGACATGATAACACCTGTTTTTTTTTGTCTGCTTTTATTTTATTGCAATTTTCCATGCCATAGCATTTGAGAAAGTGGGAGGAATACTTACTCAAGTCAAGCACATCATCTGTCTTTATTAGATCCTCCTCCCTTGTCAGCGGTAACTGAGTTTCTGGCTCACTTCGCAGGTGCAGTGACAGTGAACGAAGCATAAAGAAAACTCTGATTGCCTTGAGAAATTAAGAAAATTGAATATTAAAACACTGCTGCACTCAGTGCTAAGTGTTTTAACAGAACCTTGCAAATATATCTTTACTTCCACAACCCTTAAATTTGCTGATAGGCAACAAGTCTACTTTTTAAAATAAGAAAGCAATGTAAATTCTGAAGTTAATTAAAAAGAACACATAAAAAAGTTAAAACACGGGCCATTTATTTTGACCTGAAATGGAACCAGCACAGAGTTTATTCCATTAGCACACCTGCACATCTTGTGACTGACAAGCAAATGATTACAAAGGCTGTGTTGTCAATAAGGTTTTTCACTACTATTTTAGGTCTGATTGTATCTACCAGAGCTGAATTCTTTATAGATGACTAAAGAACCAATCTTCAGAGGCCCTCGTGCTTTGGACCTCAAACAGCGCAAAGACTAGAGCCAGTCAGAAAAGATAAGATGTACAGAAGTTGGAGAGAAAACCCTGGCATTTTTGGAGCTTTAACCTGCTGGGTGAACTAATGCTGACTCGATGCAAGGCAGGTTCTCCAAGAGCTTCACCTGCGCTCGTCAGCCTCTGCGTCAGGGCAAAGGACTCAGGAAGCTGCTCCGGGCCCAAGGAGCTCTCGACAGCTGCTCTCCCAAACAGATATTCTTGTTTGGATTTAGGAATCAATGACATACATACAGCATGTAAGAAACAGAAAAAGTGACAAGGAACAACCACCATTTCATTTTGAAAGGCACCATTTCTAATCCTCTTCAAGTACAAGAATTGTGCTCCCCCCTCCCCAGTACTGGAAACATTTTTTCATTTGCTAATACTATAGTAATACATTTTTCTTAGCAGCTTCCTACACAGGAATTCTTAGGCACACTGTAGACTGCTGTCTTTCTGTGAAAGCTAAAATTCTTGGAACAGCTGCAGTGTCCAGGAAAACCACACAATCTAAATCTCTTCCCTTCCTTGCTCCTTACTACTAAAGGGGGAACAGCTATGGTTACTGGCAAACTAGAGGTGCATTTAGCCAGCCTTCAGAAATTTTGGGGAAAATAGGGATGAAGAGGGAACCTTCTGTGATTCAATGTGAGAGTGCGTGAACTTGGTAGGCTGCTGAAATCTTAGAAGGTGATTATGGAGGGCAAGGGGGAGAGGAAGAAATTGTACTCCAGAATGAACAAAACAAGAAGGTCTGAGTAAGACTGCCAAGGATATCTAGCAAAAAATATACTACTAACTCAAAGAGCAGAGGCAGTTTATAATGGGAGATCTCATGTTTGTGGAGATCACATTCACATGCACTGTGAATTTAGATAATTAAACAGATTATAAAACAGTTCTATTGCTGGATGTTTGAAGAAAGGTCATTATATTGAGTTTAAAAACCTCAAAATTGAATCTAGGGCAGCAACATCCTTGCATTTTTGTTGACCCAACTGTTAAGTCCAGAAGTATTTTAAGTCAGGAAGTAGCCATTACTCATCCTCCTTTACTCACTTTTCCCTCAACTTCCCTTCCTTCCAAGAAAGGGGAAGGGAATAATAGCATAAAAATAATTTAATATGAACATACTTTAGCAAAATAAATGAAAGATTTCTCCAGGCACATAAAACACAATCAGCCCACTACAAGATCATAGTTTATCTTGCGTGAAAAAGCAGGACCCATTTGTCAGCTAAACAACAAATTAAAAATGCAGATCTCTACAGAGCTGCAGCAAAAGTTAGAATAACTTTTACAGGATTTATATTTACAACATTAAGTATTTCGATTAGAAGAGCACTTTGGAAAAGTCAGACACATCCCTACTAGGCGAAGCAATTGAAAACCTTTACGACCAAGCAGTATATTGTGCACTGCTAGCAGGAATAACCTGATGGTGGTGGTTTTTTTTTTTTTTTTTTTAAAAAGAATTGGCAAACATGAGGAAGTTATGACTCTTCTAACACTAACTAGCACATTAATTTAGTGCAAGAAAAGCCACAAAGCAGCCTCTATTAACAAGCACTTCTAGGTAGTGTTCTGTTAAATGTCTCAGAGAATTCTAGGAAGCATTTGTGCTTTCTAAGAATTACACTGTTCAAGTCAATTCACAGTACCTTATCAAACTTAAGTTGTTGTGATAACAAGAGTTGTGTGGCATATAGTTAGTACTGAAAGCAAAAGTATTCAGAAGATTCTTGGAAACGTCCTTTTTCTTGAAAAGCAGTTGAACGTGCTTACACAGATGTGTGCATAAATTCAAAGCTATCCAAGGAACATGGCTTTTCAAATAGGTAAATGCAATTATACACTATAACGAAATTTATTACGCATAAAAAAATATTCACGTCTTGATTTATTCTCATTATTAAACAAAAGTTTCCTAGACTATAGTTTTCAAAGAGCTCTGCCCATACCCTGACTGGATAGAGACAATTCTAAACCAGGTATCATGTAGGTGAAGTAGGAACGCTGCACAGTAATGTATCTTTAAGACTTAGAGGGCTCATAGGCCACTGCCAGATAAGGACTAAGATGAGACTATCCTAAGATTGTTGATAATAACGTGGTTATTACTCACAATATCAGTATTACCTTTATAAATTGTTATAGTTATTAAAGCATGCATTTTGCTTTCTTCTCATTCCCAAAAGTCACTCCCATGAAACTGTGCCAAGATGAACACTCTCTAGTGCAGAATTTCATTTTTCTACATCTACAAATACAACCAACATGGAGCAATGCAGCCAGCCTCCAGCTGGAGATTTTTAATTTACTGTGAGAATATAATGAAAGATGTATTTAAACATCAGATCATGAAAGAAAATTGTCAACACATTATAAATCTCATATGAAAAATACCTTTTTAACGTGACCAGATACAAGAAATCAGAGTGAAAACATTTCTGTACTGCAGTAGATAAAAAATAGATGGTCTAAACAGTTCTGTCCATGTTTAGCTTTTAAGATTTTAGAGATGAAGCTTTCAGTCAAGTAGCTTTTAAGGGGAAAATGTCTGTATTTCTAGAACTGCTCATCACCAGTGGTATTATTCCACTGTGAAAGAAAGAGAGCCTTACTCACTCTTCGTGTCCTTTCCACATCTCCACAGGGCAATCTTTTCACAAAATCAATACCAGTCAGCGGCGTCCCCGTTGGAGGCAGCAGAATGGAGGCATCCATCATCAAGTACTCGACATTCATGGGTTTCATCTATGAAAATATTTTTGCATTGATTACTATACAGCACAATTGAAGCTCACAGCTTAACTTTAAAAATGTACCACATGGTTGAATATTTTCAGCAGAAAGACTTTAGAGCATTCTGAGAATTTTTGATATCATACATGCTATTTTAAGCTTTTTACATGCAATCTCTATTTTATATTTGTTCATTGGTCCTTAACACATTATTGTGGTTTCCATACTGCCAAACCACAGCAAAGTCTGAAAGATTATAGAGTAGGAAAGCTGTTCCATGAGAGCTAAAAAAATAAAGCCTCTCTTGTGGTTGATTACAAGCTCTAACTCAGATTTTTGCTTCAAACAAATACGGGAGTTTCTTTTTTCTTTCCTCTTCTCCCCCGGTCCAGCAAAAAAGAATCCTCTAGTCCCTAATAACGCAGCAAATTTGCACACTACATATTTTCCTTCAAATTTATCACTAACAGAGTCTCCTCCTTACATGGTTCCTTATTTTTATGAATCAATTATGTTTGAAATACCTATCCTTCTAGGTAATTTGGATGAAACTGCCCAAGTCATTACATATAGACCTACTTAACACACAAGACTATTTTTACCAGAAAATAAGCTGCAACAATTGAAACATATGTAAAAACCCCTCCTTTAGTTGTACAACAATCGGTATAGAAGGCCAGTGCAGACACATGGGCAACCTGGAAATGTTCCTGTCGACTTCGCAATTTCCAAATACTATAAAATAAGCAAACTCTGAAACATGTTCAGAGAAAATATCAATAAATATCTGTATTATTCAGGGTAATAAAATACATGTAAGGCGCTTTTAAATATTAACAGTTATTGCAATTTATCAACTATAGTTTTTTCTTTTTTCCCCAAAAGATAACTAGTGGCTGCTAATTAAATCCTCCTACTGTGGAAAAAAAATGTCTGTAACTGAAAATACACAGCATTTTTACTTGAATACTAACTTAATAATAAAAAAAAAAGAGAATTAGTTAAGAAGTATTTACAGGTTAAATATTAATTAAGCTTTGTAATTCAAAGCTTAATTTGCCTTAACTTTAGACTTCCACATTACTGCTTCACACATGATATGGCAACTGCTAACAGCACATACAGTAATGCCTTTTTATTTAATAAAATGTGTGATATTTCACTTAGACGTTTTATATAAGCATAAACATAACTCCTCAGAAACAACAACAAAAACAAAATCTTATTGTGTATTAGAAATAAAGATATTATATTCTTGCATATGCTTATATGCTTACTGCTGTGTTGTACGTGGGTTTGAGGGTGGCCTAATAGATTTGTCACTTACTGTCATACTCCGGTATTCATCTTCAAACATATCCAGAAAAATTTCTTCTCCCTTTAAAAAAAAAAAAAAAAGGATATATTTGAGATAAGATGCAACCAAAAAGCAACATTAAGAAAGGAGTATCCTCCATATTAGTCTTAACGATAAAATCCCAGAACTGTTCTTCTAATGTTTGCTTGGTTCTTTTCCATGAAATACACAGCAGTCATAACAAAGGCCCGGGGCTGAGCATTTGACCTTGGGCTCACAGCTTACAAGATTTCTAATAGCCGTTTTGGAAAGTACATCAGTAGGTTAAGGGAGAGGCAGGAAAGGAGAACAACCCTCCAAATGAACACTTTTTCTACCCTTTCATGCTTTCTTCCTCCCAAAAAGTAGGCACCAGAGGCACTAAGAGGAGACAGGGTTACAGACTTGCCTCCAATTCCACCTTAGCCAAATGACTCTTTCCCCCAGCATACCCACCTTGTAAAAACGTCGCAGGAGATGAACACTTTCTTCCCTTGCACCCTAGGAAAAAGAAGATAATTAAACTGTGTTTCAGGTAACAAGAACTTCATTTACTCAAATTCTCTTTAAGAAACAACAAAAACAAATAAAGAAAACCCACTCCAAAACGACAAAATACCATTCCAAAATCAGCATTTTCAAGCAAACTGTCACCATATTCATATCCTTCAGCCCAGACTTCAGCAGAAGAGAGCTCTTGCACTTAATACAGCTTATCTGAGAATGATAACCACTCTTCATTACTTTGAGATGGCTAACAGAAATTTTAGAGAAAATAAAACATATTTACACCTGAGAGGTTAAGAGTTTAGACAGTGAACGTATGAGAAAACGGAGTATTGGCTATCAATTCTTTAATTTCACTGTTCAGAACCGGCTATTGAAAGGTGTTCTAAAGGCTCACGTCAGGTTATGTTTTTTTTTTTTTGTGATCAAGTATGAAATAATTTCATTCAAATATACAACAAGAGTAAGACAATTAATGCTGGACAAGGTAATTTGAAAGAAATACTTACCTCAAGGCAAGCAAGGTGAACATCTTTTATGATGCTGCCGTTTTTAGAAAATACAAGTTGCTTAAGCAATAGACAGCCAAGTTCTAATGTTGCCAAACGGATTTTTCCATCTGCAAAAACAGAATTTCAATATACAACACAGAAGCAACATAAATACTACTGTTCTCATTAATTTTTTTTTTCATGTTTTTACCCTTCTCTGCAGTTTTAAACCTTCCTCCTCTGTGAAGAGCACCCTACCTGACAAAGAAGGGTGTTGATGCAGATACACAGTGCTGATGGACAATGAGAAGAAAATAAAAACTTAACGACTAACCAGGAAAATACTTTAACACAAAAGCATTCAAGAGCATCATTAGAAAAGATCTAGAACTTCAACAGGCAAAGAACTATTTCATTGAGCCCTGAAAACATTACCTCATGAAAACCTGAAGTCAAGGAAAAATGTTTTCTGCAAAACACTTCAGAACTGAATATACAAGCTGTGATTAAAAAGACATCACAGAAAAACTTGCTATCACCTTTGGAAACAAAGTATAGCTATAAACAGTGGGTACCAGCAATTTCCCACATATGTTCTTAGACTACTACTACCCTCAAACTAAAGTTGCAAGCAACAGCGCCTAAACCATGGTTTCAGGATGATGCTCTACATTCCGCCAACAATCACTACATATTTTTCAGCATGTTTTGCTAGATACTTTGCTTCTTCAACAAAGCAAAAAGTAAGAATTTAGACCAAAGACCTCTGCATAGACCTGAGCAGAAAACCAACTGTTCAGAAGACAAGCAGAGTTCCTGATTCCTTAACAATTGAGGGGAAAACTGATACTTGTATTTCACAGTCCATATCTATTATTCAACAAAAAAAACATGCTAAATAAACTTTCCCTGAAAGACAAGGGGCTAACTAGCATTTTGCTTATTTTGAACATCTCCAAAAATTTCAGTTTGACAAGATGACAGATACTAAAAATGTAATACCTGCTTGTGCAGCATAATTCATTATCCTGATAAGTCCCTCTGCAAGTACATGATTATATGAATTTCTCTCTTCGGCATGTTGAGCTGGAAGCTGAATTCTGTCGAGTTTGACTGGATCAATTCCTTTAGTGGGGGATGAAGGAAAGGAAATAAATAAGCAAACAGAAGTATACTTCTGGCTAAATACTTCATAGAGTGCAATAGTCCTCCTGCAAGTTAGTTCTGTGTTTCTCTATCACAAGGACAACATAGAAAAAACAAAAAGACTAAAGAAACTTGTATATAACTGGAAAATGACAGATTTTAAAGTAGCCTACTAGGTGAAGACACTCAAGGCCCAAGAAGATGGCAGGTGACAACCAACTCCTTTTGCTGAATCACCAGAAGAACATAAAGACTGAAGGAAGAAGAGATAGAAGCCTGATTTTAAATTCCACTTTGGTAGTAAGTGATCAGTTCATACCTAATTTGGAAACACAGAAATTTTACTCTGGAAATAGGAGCTTCTTATTCAGTGGACATCCTGAAGTCATAAAGGTACTGAGGGGTACAGGGCTGAGAAAAGACAATTTTAGTTTCCTATTCCTGTAAAATAGTAAGGTTATTTCTCAGAATGAGTTGGTTCCCAGAACAGATTGGTTCCTGTAAGAGCTCTTAAAGTAAAAAAGAGATGGATTGCTGAGGATGTCAGTGTCCTTGTTCTAAGGAATGGTAATAAATATTCCTTTAAAACAGAAACTCAATGTACCTCAGTTAATTTTCTTTCCAATTTGTAGTTAACTCCATATACCAACACTATTTGTTAAACATATACATAGGTATTTTTATGGGAGCTATCCTGGTTCTAATACTGGTTTTTGGAGGGGGGAAAAAAAAGAAAAAGTAACAATAATAAAAAACACACAGGTTAAAGCCAGAGAGGACTAAAGCACATCAAAAGTGTGATGTTGCCTTTGGTAATAATTGTTGCACTGTGTTTGTGAGAGCCCTGAAACTCTCTGCAAATAGCCTCAGGAAAGCTGTCTAGTGGTTTCAGGAGCAACGTATGCATTGAAGAAGAAAATATGGCAGAGACATACAGAAGATAAAAAGAGGTAAAAAGAGACTTTTTGAGAGCCATGACTGGTCATCTAACAGAACTTAATTTTTTGGTCTGCAAGATTTTATCTATCTTATGAGTCTTCTTCCTCAAGATCCTCATCACCATCCTGCTTGATGCCTTCTAGAGGCAACTTGCAGCTAGCACATCACACCCCCTGTATATTCAGACTGAACATGGTGGCCTTCAACCAAAGCTGAAAAAATAAAAAAGAAAACAGAGTCATCCTACCGCAGTTTCAAGAAATGGACAGAAGAAAAGTCATTCGATATTCATGAAGTTTTACCCCTAAGCTGTCATAAAGCAAGTCTTTTAACGCATATTTTCCCTCCCTCTTATTGTGTAAGGAACTTCTGTTTAAAACATGTATAAATGTAACACATGAAGTAGGAAACATCTAATTGTTAGGCCTAATAACTAAACGTGACTCATTTTCTTTCTGTGAAGGGCAAAATACTCACCTTTATTGTGTGACATGGCATACAGAAGGCAGAGCACAAAGAGAGCATAGTAATCATCTTCAGCGCAGTCCAGCGCGTTATAGACCATGTCAAGAAAAGGCCTGTGGAAAGGGGTCACTTTCAGATAGTGCAGAACAAAAAGACTATGTTTACAGAAAAATGAGTAATTAGATATCCTATTCTACACGTATCTAATGAAAATTATGCACATTTTCAGGATTTAAGCAGAAAAAATAACTATTTTGAGATCCATCAGGTTATAGCCATAAATTTTATTATATTTTCTGATGTTTTAACAGGATGTGTCACATAATACTTTCCCAACTGCTCACACTTCTGTGCAGTTTGTTTCTAGCATATTTATTATGTATGCAGAAATGCTGCACAGCTTGTTGTAATGATCTGCATAGGTGAGTAGACAGACCAGCTATCATGGCACCAAAAACAGCTGCCTTCAAACTTGTGTTGTACCAGACTTAGAATGTTTTTACTTTTATAATAAGAAAACTATTTCCACTGTAAGTTTGGAGGAGGCCAGTTTATACTAACAAAAGGAGTAGAAAATTTTAAAGTCAGACAGTTATAGAAGAAAAAAACAAAAAAACAAACACAGAATGAAAAAATGAAAGGAAATGAAAATTGAAAAGCGAAAATAAAAGCTCTGGACTGAAAAAGAGTTTTTCCCTCCTGGCTTTAAGACTATGTGATCAATGACTTGAGGAAGCTACAAATATTGAGTTCACTTCACCTGTATCTAAATAGATCAGCAAGTCAACTTAACCCAAAAGGTGTTTAGACAAACAGATGCAGCTGGTATTAGCCCAAGTCTAGTGGCAAAGCAACTTGGTTCTTGTCTTGAGCTGGCTTGCATCCAGTTTTTACAGGATAAATGACCAGGACATACAAGTTAAGTAAAGGAACAGGATCATCAGAAGAGCTGGGTTTAAAACTTCAATTAAAAAAAAAAAAAAGACCTAAGAATAATTCCTTCACTGCCGTGAAAAAAATCCTTATGCTATGCACGTTTCTAATACTTGATGCAGCAATACATTAGCAATGCAAAATATTTTATCATAATAGCAACTTCTAAAGTGGAAAATAAATTGTTCCTACCTTCAGACACAGGAGTTAAGTGTCTGCTACAAACTCATTCCTGCAGTTAATTGAAGGTCTGAAGGGCTATCAAAGCAAAGAATCCAACATGCTGGGACAGATATCTCGGATCTGGAGCTCCCTCATGGGTACAATTTATGGAAATCACTCAACAAAACACATACCAATGCCCTTAGCACTGCCCTTCAGCTCCATCTACATTTCTACAACACGCTCCCTTCCAGAGAACATGTTCCCTTTCCACAGAACCAAGTTATAACAGGAATAACAGGACATGTTGGTTCCTTGGGCAGTTCATGAAGTCACAATCAGTCATGCATTTTTATGTCAGATCACAAGCATCTTCCCTGATATAATTAACCGACACCGAGTTACAAGTCCTCTTTGCCCCAGTTCAACTTTGCTCTACTTGGCAAAGCTGAACTTGCCATATGACATTGCTAATGTAAAGGGAGAGGATAACTATGTGAGCAAAAAACAACCTAAAATAGTAGCCATAATGAAAATCCCAAGTAACAAACGCAACAGGGCATTTTACACATAGACAAGAGAGTTCAGACTAGGCTGTAAGCAAAAGAAACAGGATATCCAGTTTCAAGAACCATTTAAATACTATTTAAATAATGAGTTACTTAAATACTAGACAATTATTTTTTATTAACTAATGTAATCAAAGCTATCTAAGCAACATATTTGAAAGTAATTTTGTGTCAGCAATGACAAGTTCAGTTTCTTGCTTTTATCTTTAAAAGAAGCCTTTTAATATATTTTAATGATTTATCTTATACAGTTATCCTTTAATACTTTTTATACTATTCTAAAACATCATTTTTAGTATTCTAAAACTAAGAACACAGGAAAATTCTTACAAAAAGTGTCTCATGGACAATTAATATATAAGTAGATAGAGCGGATTTAAAAAAAAAAAAAACACAAAAAAATAAAATGGATTAGATTGCAGAGTTTCTATTCTGGTATCAGCAGAATTTCTACTCCCAGAAACAGTTGGAAACTGTACCTCAGTTTCATATTACTTTGCTGTGATAATATTACCAAACAAATTAAGTTTTCAATATTTTCTATGCTTCTTTGAAGGAAATGTTTCACAGTAAATCAAACAGCAAGAGAAGTCTTCAATAACCTAAAATACACTAGTGCCCCTTGGAAACCATACACATGTTAGTAGGGCTTATTCATAAATAACTTACTACTGAAACTTTGCAAAATTCAGGCCTAAACTAAGGAACTCTTATATTTCCATATACAGGAGCATATAAAATTGACAGATGTGCAAATAACAGTTGCTAAGAAATCATTTTAGTTGAATTCAGAGATTTAAATAATTCTGGAATGAAAACTCATCTTTTATGAGCACATTTAACACTGTTAATGCATTTAACATGAGCTACTTCAGGCAGCATAATTCTGCACAAAGTTAACAAAAAACCCAGACAATATACCAACTGCTAAGTAGAGAGGTCATAGCCCACCTTCCTATTGCCTTACATACTTTTAAGAATGTGACTTGAATTAAAAGCACATTTCAGACATCTCCTAAGAGGGATGTTAGGACTGAGAGATAGAGCAAACAAGAAAACCAAAGAAAATTAAAGTTCTTTCCTACCTATTCCAATTTGTCATCTCATTCCCAGAGGCTGCCGCACTCTTTTCTTCATCTGTTGTATTCTGTTCTGTCACAGCAGAGATGGACAATTCTGACAGCTTACATCTCTCCATGATTACCATCTCTATTTCTAATAAACAAACAAAAATTTTAACAAATTATTTTTGCAAACTCTTATATTTTACATTTTGCATTAAAAGCAACTAATGCAACACACTAAAGGTATATACACCACAACCTTAAAAAAGCTAACTAATGCCTAAGTTGGGATTTTATCGCCAATACAAGATGAAAACTTTGTCTACTTTAAAGCTTTCTTTAAGGAATAAGGATACGTGTACAGGCTTGTATAAAACCATTTTTTCTTGTAGTTAGCATTAGGTCAAAAAAAATGAAAATGTGTAATTAAAATCTACAAAGCTAGAGGAGGTTTTAATTTAGAATCATAAGAATCAATAAGTCAAAAGTGACAATATATAGTAGATGATAGCATTTATTCAAACATGCATAAAATACTCCTAAGCATCTTAAAGTAATATAGCTGCACCATTTGTCTATGAGCCCCCCCCCCCCCCAAAAAAAGAAACCACAAACACACACATTACAAAATCTTTAAGTCTACTCAAAAATGCTCAACAACCACGTACAACTATCTGCAAGGTGGTGATTTCACTAGAGGCCAAATCGAAAGAAGGGAAAATCCTCAGGAAGTTTACTCAGGAAAATAAAAAGAGCCATTTCACAGATCAAGGCTTGGTTGAAAACATAAATAAAACATAAATAATGTTATCCAAATTGTTGGCATCACTTTTTATCTACCGATACACTCACCTTCATTTTCACTGCTTGTTCTGATGCCCTTTGAACTTCCTTCTGTACCTTTAGTTTTATCCAAGTCATCTTGTGAATCCTCAGATCCTCTCTCCTCTTCATCTTCCTCGCCAACATTTTTATAGTTGGGTCTTTTCTGCAATCTCTTCTTCCCCTTCTGTTTGTTAATTTCTAGAGATCTCTCTAGAGTTTCAGTTGGTTTTATGAAACATCTGATGCTTGACTTTGCCTGCAAATTTCAATAGTTCATACTGAGCTACAGAGACATTTTACCGTAGTTTATAAAGAAACTTTAGTTTGTACAAACAGTATTTTTACAATACAATTCAGCACATCACTTAGAAATCCAAATTAGTTTTTAAAGTACAGCAAAGCAGATCTCAACTGAAGTTTATCAAATCATTACTAGAAGAGAATTACCTGCAAAGTAACACTTCATGAAGACTTCAAATTAAGAAGCATGCCATTTTGGGAGAAAGATAAGGAAATACCTACTTTACAATAAAACTTTCCTTAGAAAAGTAATTTTTTTCTTTTTCTAAAGTTCAAATAATGAAGCTTACTCAATGAGTAAAATAACTTATACATATAAAATTAAAATATCTTTTGCAAATAGGATAAAGACAACTAAACCAAAAATGCATATGAATAACAAGGTATTAATACATGTGTTCAAAAGTCTTACGCAGTATGAGAATGAAAACCAGGGCTCTATGCTGCAAGCTTTTTTGGAATCTCAACTTCTTTCACCTACATATTAGGCCTGTGTCAACTACTACAAATTCTGACAACTGAAACCAGGTCATTTATTAGGCTTAAATACACCCATGTTCTATCATATTCATCAGAAGTCTTCTTTTCAAGGCAAAGCAACGATTTTGACAACAAAACAAACAGTATTCAATAAATACCCACTTTCCTGAAGATTTATTTATAGAGCAGGAAAATAAATAGGTAGGTGACAAATGCCTCCCAGAGGGAAGCAGCATTTTAACAGATTACAAGAAGTTCTGTTACTAGGAGGACTAACAAAACCTCATTCACTATATTTTTGTGGTTTGCTTCAGAGCTGTGATGTTTTGAGCTCCCTTCTCAGGTTTGACTTGCCAGCTGCATTACCAGAGCATAGGCTCTCCCTTAGCTAGTAAGTGCTTGTACAGGTGTGAGTAAGGAACCTCTCGCTAGCCAAGCACCAAAATAGATGGTTTGGGGCTTCCTACCCACACAGGTTTATGCTGAACAAGTAAGAGGAACCTCATTACCTTTCAGACCTTTATACCTCAATCAGATTCAGCTGAAACTGGATGAAAAGTTCAAAACAAAGGGCAGAGGAAAGGAAACATGAGAATAGCACAAATACAAAACTGGGGTTACGTTCCTTCCCTTAGGTGTTTCTAGCACAGCGAGCTATGAAACTGATTGTATGAGACAGACCTCAGAAATAAAAAAAAATTAAAAAAAAAAAAAAAGCTGGAAAAGTCCCTCCCCCCACTTGATAAGGTGATAAATGAAAAAAAGAAAAAAAAAAAAGATTAAGAAGCTATATTTCAACTATATTTCAAGAACCCTAGAAGAAGTCAAATGGATAAAATATTTTTCTGAACTTGACTTGTTAAAGAGTTATTCTAAGAGTCTTGCATAAGGCAGCATGTACTTGTCACTGACACAAGCCACAGAGCAGGAAGAACCTTTCACAACCCCAAACCCACCTCAATCTGCAATATAGGAAGGTTATAAAACATCTGGAATTACTGGAACTGCTTTCTTTAGAAAGAACACATGTTGTTAAAGTCCTCGCAATCCTAGTACACTGTAGTCAACCATGTGAGCAAATGAAAGAAAAGACCATTTGATAGTGATATGCTCGTGAGCATTAATCCTAAACTGAATGTTTGGAATAAAGCTAATATATTTTCTTCACTGTCAAATATAATATGGTTATATAATTCAAAGAGTATAAAATCAGAATTCAAATTATTTTATACTACCCTTAATTTATCCAATTATACATTTTGAGTTTATACTTTCAAAATGTCTTTCAGTCATATTTTTAATTTTGGTTCATCTTGAGCAATGTTTGCTGGTAAAATAAGGCAGTACCAGTAATAACTTCTTACAGGAAGGAAAAAGTAGGTTAAAAAAAAGCACACAAAAACAAAAAAGAAAAGAAACAGGTAGAACTGACCCACATCCTAATTATGCAGGAAAATAGTTCTCACAGGAAATAAGGCAAACCGTAATGTGATGATGGCCAAAAAGTTAAAATATATTCTCTTGACTAAATAGGCTCAACTCTCATCATGAGAAGGGAGAGAAAAAAAAACCCTAAGATATCAGCAATTTTTTTTTTTTTTTTTTTGTAAGCCTGATTTCCAATAAAGAGCCCCATTTATTTCTGCATTATCTTTATTACTTGCTCTGAACAACTCTGGATAAGTTGCCCTTACACACAGCAACTGCAAAACTTTTCAGCTTTTCTTTACCTACTTGTTTTTCAGTGCTGCAGGTTGGTACATACACAGACAGTTTCACTGCCATTTAAATATTTCATGACATCTCAAATGACAGCTGAGCATTCTTAAATAAATGATGCAGATTTAGAGATAACCAGCTTTCACCTCACATGGAAATTACCCTAAAAACAACCAGAAGGCTAGGAGAAGAACAAAACTACCATTGTAGCAAAACATAACAGAAAGGAAGAGGTTAAAATAAAAAAACAAATGGGGGTCTGATCTAAGAACAAAGCCAAAACTAAATTTCAATGCAAAAATAAAGCTTGCTCACTACTTTTCTATTTCGACCCTAGAACAAGCAACTCCAAACTAGCTCCTTAAAGTGCATTAATCTGTAAATATTTGTAATTCCTTTGCAACAGAATGCAGTCGGGTAAAAAACTCACAATGCCAACACACCTTAGCTGTCTGTGCCCTCTCCCCCTGTTCCTTCTGCACATACACAAGCTCCACCAGTCAGCTTCAGGTTTTATGGCAGTAAAGCATCCCCATCTATGTTTTCAGTGAAGAAAATGACTGTATCTACTAAAACCTCTTTTTTTCCTCCATGAAAATATTTTTTTTCCTCCTCTTCCACTAAAACTGTCCTGACTTTTCTCTCTCGTACAATCAAGATTACCTCTAGCACAGTTTTACTAAGCATCTACCCTAGAAATACAATTGCCATTTACTAACTTTTCAGGTATAACAGAAAGCTGATTTCATGTGAGGCCATATCTTTATGACCAGTAAGAAGCAACAACCTAAATAGTATCACGAACATAAAACAACTGAGGTTTATAGGAAACCCCTAATACTCCTAACATTAATTAACCACACAAACATTAATGTTACAAATATTTTGCAACTCTCTACAGTAACTATGACGGGGAAAAAAAAGAAAACTCTCACTTCTGCAACACACGGTGCTCCACCCTCTTGCCACAAATTTCCTAGTAACTTGTGCTGCTTCTGCACAAGCAACGTACTCAACAACATTCAGTATGCAACTAGAAGGTCAAACATTTCCTAACACGAGAGATTGCTCTATCTCACAAACACAAGGGCAACTCCATTATTTCACCTTACAGGTTCTTTTGAGCAAGATTAGATTCTAAAAAGTCAGCAGGGCAAATAATAGACCCAAAAGCTATTGGCAAAGAAGAGCCTATGGAGCTTCCATCATTCAACAGGAAGAAATTTGAATCTCGCACAGCTACAGGCACTGCAGGGAAAGACTGCGCACATGCAATCCATCTAGTGTTCGCTATAAATCAAGCGTCAAGACAGTAACACCCTTAGCTGTCCAGTCACACAGTAGGGGACACACTCATCTTTGAGACAAAACTATATATAGTGAGGCCATACCTCCTTATTATTACTATGCCCAAATAAGCTTTTTAAGAAAGAGCATTTCATAAACTGTGAAATTCGCAACAAAAGAGAAAAAAAACATACATGAAACTCTCGGGGACAAGGTGTATGTGTGGGGGTAACAGTAATAGCAGCATCCAGGAACCTTTACACAGGATTAAATCGGAATGTATATGGGTGCTTGTGGACTTTCAGACATCATCAGCCTTAACACTGAAGTCCTGAGAATATTTAATTTAAAAACTTCATTTCCCTATATAGTAAAAGGATTAACCATAAAGTCAGTTATATTTTACTAATTCTCTCATTCTGTCATAAGTTGCATAAGGAAATAATTTTGGAGGAAAGATATGATGACTGATCTGCAGACTCACTGCCAGGAAGTTATTAATTGAAACTGAAGGCAGACTTCTTTGTAAGGATGTCTCAAAAGAGCTGAAAGCCTCTGAAGAAGGGACAAAGTATTTCACTTTGTGAGCCCGACACATTCTTGTACCACCACCTGCATTATATACGCATGCATAAATACACAAATATTGTAACACTGGAAGGTCAGAACACTTAAGTTGCACAGAGCATTTTATTGCTGCCATATTTGAGGGGGAAAAAAAAAAAAAGAAAAAAAATCTTAAAGTCTCCTCTTTTTTTTTCCCCCTTCCCTCCTAAACATGATCACTTAACAGTTTCCAAATATCTAATTATATATTTCAAGTATTTTCTTTTGTCTCTTTTAAGTTAAAAGAAATGGAAATAAACCAACATGCAAATATTAGCTGGCCACTTACTGCATTTTTCTGAATATCTTGTTCAACTTTTGAAGAAAACACTGACAGGTCACCATTAAGAATAACCTCAGCCAATGAGTTCACCAAAGGTGCATAATGTATAATTAGAAAAACCTATTAAAATACAAAGAGCAAAGAGAAAGAAACATTAAATATTATAAGACAATTCCATGATTTCAGCCACTAAACATATTTCTTTGGCCTCATTAAACACTATTACATTAAGTTTATATATAGGGAAAGTACAATTGTTAGCACTGTTCATGAAGCCTATTTCACTAGACAGTAGATCACAATTCTTCATAAAGATGTTTGCCCTTTCTTTATATTTTATACTACCTCGTTTAAGTGTTTCCGCAAGCTTTCCTCCTAAAATTAAGTTATCTTCCTCATCAGCTTTGAGACTATAGTTACGCAGTATTCAAGCAGGGAACCCAAATTAAAACCACTCCATAAAGGTGTGGCTTTGGGGCAACTGTACAATTGCATGTAGCTCACAGTATCCATTAACTTTCTTGCATGTCAACGACCCATAGTACTCCAGCACACAATTATTTTTGCAGTGATTCACAGTTAATGTCATGCAGTAGGCTCATCTGATCTGCACAGACGCAACTTGCATGCGGTCACAAGAGCCATGTATCAGCCTATACATATTCTGTCGAAAAAATAATTTAAAAAATTTATGACAATGATGGGCCATACAGTAATGTCTAATTTTAGTCAGATTTAAGTTTAGACATAATGACACAATTGCCATTGAGGGGATGTTTGGTTGTTGTTGGGGAAAATTCAATCCTGGAATTCTTCAAAGTTTAGGTGAGTACAAAGTGCTGAATACTGTCCATCTAGGTTTCACCCACAGTTACACTAAACTCTGCCCCAGCACATTGTCTGGCTCCATTATATGCTGTCTGACAACTGTCAGAGCAATCAGCATGCTAACAGCTGCCAAACACAAGATTCACTGAGAAAAGATACTGATTGAAATGAGGGGTTCATGGGTCTATCCATAACACAAGTAAGCTTACATTTTTTTATTATTAAAACAGATTTGAAGAGTATTTGCCAAGTTGTCTTTAGAAGTTTTGCTTAAACACATCAAAAAAGCTACAACTCCTATTATAAATTAGGACACTGTTGCAAAACAACATTCTAAAATGGGATAGAATAAGTTAAATACATACTTGAGAAAGAAGATAGAGAGAAACTTGGAGACTTATTTTTGGACGCTCTCCACCCTAAGGAAAGAAAGAAGTTATGAAAAATGCTAAATTACTCATACAAAGTTAAAGCATTTAAAATATTTAGTATCTATGTGAAAAACCAAATACTGTGTTGTTCCACATCCTATCACCAAAACTTCCAGAAAGAATCATGCTACTGTTCACTTCTTGTAGATGATTTTGAATGAAGATGTCTATCCTATTAAGCATATATTTAACTCTATATGCTAAAAAGCACACACAACCACACACACACACTACTGTTGTCTTTCATAGTTGCTGCTTTCATAGCATGCTTTAAGCATAACTTGATCACAAGAACTTCAATTTAACAGACTAGTAGTTACTTAAATATTTCTAATACACATTAGTGATGCTTTTAAAAAAAATCAAAGTCATCTCAAGAGGTAAAAAATAGTCCAGTTTTAAAATTGTAGATATCTCTGATCTCAGACTAATAAACGTATTAGTCAGAAAACTTGTTTTTGAAGTGCTAAAACCTTCAAGCTTTTCTCCGAGTTTTCATTAAAGGAAAGGGTTAGAACAGTCACAAATGAAAGTAAAAATCAGGTAATCTGCTTTCTGCCCCATTTCAAATACATCCCATCAATGGCAGGATAAGATGATGATTACTATTCAGTCTTCAGTGCATGTGCAACATATTGAATTCATTAATTTGTAATGAACTTTAGCTCTGTTTAATGAAAATATTCTGAAATTCACAGGCACTGCAAACCTTAGGAACACACTACAGAAGATTTAGAAGAGAAAAAAAAAAAAAAAACTCAAATAAAAAGAGCAAGCCTTTCCTTTTAAGTGACAATTGAGCATAGGAACCTCGTATTTTACATACACAAGCTTCATTGAAGCATAGCCTCAACTAAATTTAAAGGCCATATTTTGAAAAAGAAAGCTTCCACTATATCATATCACTGATGCCAGATTCATATTTAAAACTTCTCGTCCTGGCTACTTGTAACACTTAAAAACCAATTTTAATGTACCGTATTACCCAAAACGGAACATGTTTAGTGAATAAAATTTACCTATACTCTTCTTAGATCAAGTTCTACAGTATTTCTCTACAGTCACCTTATTCAAATTCTTCCAAATACAAGAACTACAGAATATATCTGCTGGACAAATCACTATACACATCAAAAGTAAAAAAAATCCTTTAAGACTTAAATATTGGCAAGTGTTCCTTACCTTATCTTGATTTACCAACGAATACACATAGAGGGGAAGAAAGAGCCTATTAAGTAAGTGATCTGTCAGCACATCATTTAAAAATTCACAGTTAATAATCAGGATATCATTAAGGTAATGCAAATGATCCAGGTGTTCTGCTACTAGGTCACTCAGTTTGCCTCTATTTCTGTGCCTGAAAGAGATAAATGAAAACCTCAGATATAAACAACAGTCTAAGTGTTTTAAAAAGCCTAATGACAGAATTCACATACATCTCTCTCACAGATGACCTTGTGCAGATTGACTAGGAAAACAGATGCTTTCAGTATAATCACCTGAAACAACTAGTGAAAAGAATTCAGGGTGGTATTTGCTTCAGGATACACATCTTTCCCTCCCCCTCACAGAGCTTTCAGAAGCAATATTTTCACAAAAGTTCAGTTTCTACCCTCAGAGTTTTTTCAGAAGTGAATCATTAAAAAAGTAAGGTTTGTTTCCAAAAGTAAAATTTTTATGTTCTAATGTAACTTCTTCACACTTTCTTAAAGGGGGGAGATTATAACTCCCCATTCTAAGGTAAGTATATAAACCAAAACTAACTCAAAGAAAACAAAATGTTAGTGTCTTAGTGCAATGTTACACAGGAATTCCAGATCTGACAGTTCATATATTAAAATTCAACTTTCCATAGTACAACTTCTTTCCTAGAAATACTTTTCAGAATGTAGTTCTGATAAAATACACAGAGAAGGAACATTAAAAAAGAAAAGTTAATACGACTGAGAATCACAAAAGGGAATTTATGTCTTGTGAATATCTAGAATCAAAGATGAAAAAGCACACGCTAAACAACAGTATGTTAGCACAGATAGGGAACACAGCACTAACTATTAATTAAAAGAATCACTACCATAACTTTGAGAGAATTAAAAGCTTGGCAGGTCTGCAGGGGACTATATTCAGATTAACTGTACTATTATGGACAAAGTAAGGAGATTATCAAAGTATCTGTGAAAAGCATTTCTATTCAACACCCAGCATTTGTAAAAGCTTACTCTTCATCGGTCTGCACACAGTTATCCAGTTCTATCACATGGCTTCCAATAAACCAAACAAGGTTGGAGAAATAGGGGACAGCAGTTTTATCTCTAATGTAATGCAGCATTGGCTGGTTGTCCACTGAAGAGAAATCGTTAAAGAGAAAGATCAGTTTCCACTTTTTTTTTTTTTTTTTAAATACAAAGTTATTTTCTGAATTTTGATTACATGCTTGCTTTTTGTACAAGTATATACCTGCATTTATCTAATGGACAAAACAGGCATCTATGAAAGTTTCATATCATCTCCTACTGGTTTAAATGACCCTAATACTGATATATTTATGTGGGTCTGAAGATAAACAAATCTAGTGGAATTCAGAAAGTTTTTAGCACATTCTTTATCAAAAAGAAGAGAAAAAGCACAAGAATAAAGCAGTAATGCTGAAAGTCGAGCTAGGTAGACTTACATGACACTGCATTAAGGAACACAGGAATCATCAGTGAAGGAAGGGCAAAAGAAACAGACAACAGTTAACAGGATTAGGAATTGGGATAGTGACATCCTCCAAAAGGGTTAAAAAAGCTAAAACACGAAGCATCTAAACTAGAAGATATAGGGTATGCATTAGATAAGAACATTTGCAAATGGTAGTCAGAAAATTATGAAACTTCAATGCCTAAGCTGTTTTCAACTGTAATCTTCATAACACTGCAACAGTCAACTGAATATTCTTACTATGAAAGGTTATTGTTTAGTTTAGTACCCCCTTTTTTAAAAAAGTGGGTACTAAACTAAAAAAACAGCTACCCACTTTAAAAGGCCCATTCAAAATCTTTGCAAAGTGAATTGTTCATTGCTTTAAGACAGATCTTATACTCTTAAACAAAGATGACGGGCATCAAATCACTACTTCTCTTAACTGACAGGAAGTAGCATTAAATTTGCAATGAAGTCAAATGTGAGAAGTAACAACAACAAAATCAATAAAAGAAGCCCCGTGAACTTTGACAATGCCTTGCAGTATGCTGATTTAGGGACAAATTCTGAATACACACCCGTATTTCACAGACATTACTCTGGTATTTTCAGTCTATTACATAATGGACATACAGCCTTAGAGAAAATTTAGGTAGGGAGGGGCTTTTGGAGGTCATCTAGGCCAAATCTTTTTGAAGTAGGGCCAACTTCAAAGCTGGATCAGGTTGCTTTAGGCCTTGCAGAGTCTTGAAAATATCAAGCAATAATGAGATTCCTCAGCTTCTCTGGGAATCATGTTCCAGTGCTTAGCCACTGTGAAATGTTTATTCCTCATGTCTAAATGGAACATCCAATAATCTCTAACACCGTAATACTTACAAATACATACTGTAGTTTTGGTTTCTGTTCCATAAAACTCAACATGTGCACATGTAAGGCAAAGACACCAGCATGCTAAGGTTTTCCATCCCATATAACAGAAACTAAATTTAAATATGTATAGCTGAATATTAAACTACAGTAAAACAAACATTCTGAATACATGCCTTTTCTAATATCAAAAACATACCTTTGTAGACATTTAAGGTTATAGTCCTAACAGCAATTCTAACCATGCTTTCTGGGTGGTTAAAAAATTTTATAGCTTCCGTATACAAAGCAAAGTCATTTGTGTGCTGTAACAAAAAAAAAAAAAAAAAGTATTATATATTAACTGTATACAGAGTATTTGTTAGAATTCAACATGAAAAATGTTTTCCATATATTGCTCAGATATTTTTAATTTTTATAGAGCAACCAAAGTGGTTTAATAATGCAGGGTCAGTTGCAGTGGTAGCTTTGAGATAAGATAAATGCTTTGACCAAAGTATGCTATGCTAAGTCTGCACATATTCAGAGCTTTGACGCCCTCTTTTGGCAACAAGTGGTATGGAGAAAGACGAAAAGAAAGTTTCGGCTTTGGCCTTTAGGAGGCTTATCCAAGTCTGAAAAGCCTGCTTACGAACTGAGGGGTAGAACAGAGGAAAAAAAAAAAAAAAGTCTACACAAACATAGTAAACAGCACATAACAGGTTGAATTCTCAGGGAAGCAGACTTGAAGCAGACTTGAGAACTGCTGAAACATTCAAAAAAATATTAACTTCTAGATTTAGGTCACACTGTTGCCCTACAAATACAGGGAGCTCCTTTTTTAGTATGTTTCTCCAGAGAGCATCATAAATGAACTCTCCATCGCTGATATTACCATATAAAATTCAATTTAGAACAAACAAGTCATGTTGAGACTGAATGGAATACATCACAACTTGGTATCAATTTTTACTTAAACTCCTCTCACCCTTGCACTGTAATGCTTTCTTCACTTACCTCATTATAAAAGAAATGTACAGTATGATTGTTGAGTTTCAGAGAAAGAGTTTTCAAAAATGATATGTAATACGCCATGATCTCCTCATCAGAAAAGTCAAATTTGTGGACAATAATAGAATTTACATAGTTATTAGAGAGCAGATAGTCTGAAAAAAAATATATATATATATGACACAGGTTAATCAAAAGAAAAAAAAAAAACAAAAAAACTTACATTAATTAGCTGTATTTAAAGTACCAGCTAGTAGCAAACTACTTGATGTCTGAAGGGCCCAATTTTTAGCCAAACTCCTCAACTGACAACTTCTAGCAGTAAGAACAGGAGTCAATGGAGAATAGAATACATTTCCACCTGCTTTTTCTGAATTTGTGGCCAATAAATCAAACATCTAAAATAGCATAAACAAATAACACGTGTAAAAACCTCTCTCTCTCTTCCTTGAAGTCATATTCCCTCAAAGGTTTGTGTACAACTTTCTCTTATTGGTAGGCTTGGAGTACACCTTTACCTGCACATTAATTTTCTGTCTTCTTCCCATGTTTCTGAAAACCTTGAAGTTAACACATTTCAACGGAATGCCAGCACTAGTGATGCTAGAACAGTTCCAGTAAGAGTTAGATGACAGACTTCCACTGCATAATCCACATTAGCAAAACAAACATTTCAGGCCACAACTACTTGCTGAGTTAAAGGAACCCCTTGAAATATGCATAGTAAGTGTTTCAATAGAATCAAACAACTACTTCTGTACTACTGAAAATTCATATTAGAAGATACTTTGGAGTAAATTATTCTATATTTTCAGAAGTGTTCACTTAAAGAGACTTAGAAATGTAGAAAGAGAGTTCTGTGGTGGGGCACCCACCTTAAAAGTTCAGAAAACGATTATTTAATACTAACTAATTTAAAATATGTGCTTACACAGTGATGTTTCATGACTGATGTTTTCAAAAAGGATGTTCAAGGTCTGCAACAACTGCACACACACGTAACGACCAGATTTCTGACGCAGGATGTTCAAGAAGAACACAAACATATTCTTCTCCAAGAAAAAGCTACAATACAATAAAGAGTTATCATAAATTACTTGCTATATTTATAAAGAACACTATTAGTATCAAGGATGAGTCTAGGAAAGATTCACAGACGGCATATTTGGAAAGTATTTTGCAAAGTTTTGTCTGTATAACAGAAGCACATTTTCCAAAAGCCTTAGAACGGAACTAGGGAATTTTCACAATAGTCAAATTATGCAGTGAAGGAATATAAAGACATAAGGGCTATTTAATCTTCTTTCTCTTATTTTAATGTATTCAATTTATCAGGCAGCTTCCCTGCCTTGCATTCACAAGCTGTCAGTTTTGAAGGGAGAGCTGCTTTATAGTATCTTATACAAAACTAAAGTGAACAAATGAAAGTCATATGATATTAATAGATGTACTGAGTAAATCTAGACCTTAAAATAGGCTGGATTCTGTATTTTTATCAAAGATCTTAAGCCCAAACAAAAATATTATATGGAAAGGCCTCTGGACTTTGAACACTTTGCTATTAATAAAATGTACTGCTTATTTTGGAATTCATTCTCTGTTTCTTTGTAAGGAATGATTCTGATTTTATGATCCTGCTTATGTTTCTGCTACAGGTTCTAACCTTTCTACCAACATTCATGAAAGGAAGTCTTAGAAGAGCGAACCTTTTGCCACCAGTTCTCACTATGCAACTCCAAATAATTTTTGGTCTGTATTTTGTTTTTGAAGAATGATGAAAATTACTTACTCAAAAACGGAACTGTCATTCTGATCCCCCCATATAAGGATCTCTGTAATAGAACGAATAGTCTCCACCAGCAGATTGCGGTTGTGATCTGTTACTGTTGTATTTTTGGTCAAAACATGATACATATACCTGAGAGAAAAATTAATTGGAATTAATAAGCTTCTCTATTTATCGATGTTTACCTACAGACACTGTAACTCCGTTTAGATACATATACATTCTAATCATTGTACAATTTTAAAATTCCAGTTAGTACTGCTGCAGAGGGAAAAGTCGTTGTTAAACGGAATATATCGCAAGTGAAAAAATCGTAACTACCCAAACTAATTATGAATGTTTATACACATGATAACAGAACAAGAAATTACATAAAACTTAGGCCATGGTCAGAACTTAATTTGATTTAATTTTAATTTAATTAATTAGTTTTGATGGTTAACAACCAAGACCATCAAAGATTGTTTCGCTCTTCTTTAAGTCTCTGACCATTCAAACACAGAAACACCATTCTGAAAGGTGGCAAATTCCAACTCTACTGTCTCAAGAGTGGAAGACTGCAAGAATGCCTAGTGAAGTTAGAGAAACATATATCTATATTACAACAGATGATAGGAACCTAAAAAGTATGAAAAGTTTGCATTGCAACTCTCAGAATTACACTCAGTCAAGAAAATACATTTTCTGTTTTTCTTCTATTTTCAAAATAATATATTATGTCAACCACTATTTTACTCCCTGAATCCTCAAAAGGAAGATTCTAATAAAACATGAAAAAATATTCAAAAGACGACTCCTTCCTTTCACCTGTTTTTTAATTTTATGAAGTAATAATAAAAAAAAAAAAAAAAGGAAGTGGTACAATTATTATAATAATAAGTTACTAGATATTTAGGGAAATTTCAAACAATTTTAAGTCTATGAAAGTTTAGCTTACTAAATTCTGACCAAGTAGTAATCTATCACTGATATTTTGAATCTGTGGAAGTTTGTCCGACAACTATGGTTCAAATTTTAGCAAGTCATTAGCATAAAAGTTTAACACAGGTGTTTAAAAGCTAAGGATGCCATTTTTAAGCAGAGCCATAGACACTATGACCTCCAGCAGCTACTAAGCAAAAGACAAAAATACAGATTTTTCCCAAGCTACCATACTTTGTAGGAAGAACTGTGCTTTTCTAAAACAAAATTTTGGGATTCCCTGACTCATAGTAAGTTTCACAACTGGGTCAGAAACAGACTTGAAAAAGCATTTTAGAAAAATGTATTTCCCAGCAATTTAATCTACCCTGAGAAACTGATTCACTTTACAGGGCAAAGACTCTGAGCACCACTTAACTGCATTGACATATAAAGTTTTTCCAACTATTCATTAGACTTCAGAATAAACAAATTACGGTATTACCTAGCCTCAGAACCTTTTTCATGCTTTAACTCAATGAATAAAAGTTTGACTATACTCTCAGTTTCCTTAAAATTTACAACTGTTTTTGGTGATCCTCTTCAACCTCTAACAGCATTGCCTCTCAGTTGGCCAGAATTTCACATGACTTGCTATAAGACACAGACCGTCATCACAGGCTATGCAGGAAACAGAAGCTATTCCAGATGTTATAAATTTGCCAATTAGGACAGTACTTAATCATTAAATATGGACTTATTGTGTTACATACTCCACAAACACACTGAAAATTAAATGAGCAACTCTGCTAAATTTACAGTTTAAAAAAAAAAAAAAAAAAAGATATACGGCATGGTCCTTTTCCTCCCCCAAAATCTGCAATTTGATAAAGGATAAATCATAATTAAGGCTGGTTGAGCAGTGAGAGGAGGAAGAGAAAATTAAAAGATGTTAGGAAGAAGAAAAGATATGCCTTCAATACTCTTCCTGATCAGTAGAAAATTTTATCTCTCTCCTGCTCTCCCTCCACACTGGTTTTATTCACAGATGAATACCTGTTTCCCAAATCCAGATTTGGAGATGCTCAGTTTGAAAATGGTCATTGGAAAATATGATTCATAGCTACCTCCTACAGACATAACTGCCAAGTCACGTGCTGGTCCACAGCAAGAGTCACTCAACAGCAAGACAAAGCTCACATGCAAATCCCCCTCAGTTAATCCGAGTTTCACAAATCCAAATAAATCCCCTCTAGGTGACAGTGTGAAGTGTCACAGGTAAGACCGAGTCTGTAATTTTGCGTACCTATTAGGATTCCTGAGGCTTTCTAACAAGCACTGAAAAAAACTATGGTGCTACACCTGCTATCAGGAAAATGAATCAAGTCGCTCCTGTCTGCACATCAGTTAACAGATTAATCAGTTGAACTGTTCATGCTACAACCACCTGCTTGGTAATTAATTTTCAAGAGAGTTAATTTAGGTTTAAAAGGATAATTTATGTTACGCTGCCTAACATTTTAGCCTATATATTTGAAGTGATAATGTTTATAGATGTGATAATCTACACATATTCCTAATTAATGAGCTACATGACAAACTACAGGACAAGGCTTACTCCAGCTACTGGTGAGTATAAGCAATGGAAAGAATTAAAGGCTATAACCTCACCTCAGGAGTCACAGGAATGCAGAGCTTTACAGACATTAGCAAAGCAAGGAACATACAATAATCATAAATGTATTAAATCCAAATTTATTTTTTTGATATCAATGTTCCAGCAAATTCCCTGACTTGCAAACATACCAATTTATTAAGACAAAAATACAGGCTTTACTTTTAAGCTACTCCTTTATCCCTTTACTTGAAAATGGATGAGAAAGCATGCACAAACTTTTTTCTCTTATAGGTCTTATAACATCCTGTATCATGATAATATAAAGTACTGCACAAAACGGGTGCTTTTATATTTACACGATTTCTTAAAAATATATAGAATTTTTACATGATGATTACAAATGATAAAAGCTTGTATTCCAAAATACTAATTCCTTATAAAGAACAGACTGTTATCTCTATTGAAGGCTTGAAATTTAAACAAACACACAAAAGACCACCACATAGGAAGTACCAAAGTTCCTGATAACATCAGCAGGAGATTTTGCCAATGGCTTAACAAGATGAAAAATTCTGAGTATTTTCTGGTAAGAAACCATATGTATCACAGTAATGTATTACAGATATTTATCAACACAAAAATCGTGGAAATATTTTTTCTCTTCCTTAAAAACACATTAAAACAGACAACAGCTTAGGAAATCAAGCACTCAGAAATGAGAAAACACTGAACTTAACCATAATACGCTTGCTACTTCATGCTGCCTAAAACTACATAATTAAGGCTTGCACAGAGGCAACTCAACACACAGCATGGGCAGCACTTCAGGAAATTAGTCACATGCAAAACAAGAATCTTCAGCCATACTTAATTACAGGCACTGCATGTGACCAGGTCATGAGGCATGTTTAGCATGCAACTATAATGGGATGCATCCTGAATGCATAAGAGGTTTTAATTAAAATACTAAGTATTGGGACAACAGTGAGAAACATATTTAAAGGTAACAACAGCTCTGATAAAACAGTTTGCAAACATGCTGGACAGGCAGAAAACAAAATGTTATTTGTACCTAGAAACAAAGCTACTAAGCTCAAATTCTAGAAACTGTTGCTCAACCCTTCACATTAACAGGAAAACTATGAACAGAAAAAAATGCAATCAGATATCTTCAGAAACAGCTGAGTTTAAGATATTAATACTAAATTACTGGAATGAAGTACATAAATTCTCTTTATCCATTCCACTGTGAAGTTAATCAGCTTAAATTACAGATTGCAGATTTAAGAGGGGAGGAAAACAGAACTGTCCTCTCAACTAGATCTACCTATACATTTAGTGAGGTTAGAGTATCTTTTTGCCTCAATTGGCAACAGATTTGCTTGTTTGTTTTTGAGGGAGGGAAGAGGGGAGGTACAAAGGGTGTATTTCATCCACAGGTCTCAGCTCCTAAGGTGAGGAACTCCAGAAAGAGTGCAGTGACTATCATAGCAGTCAGAGAGAACAGTAAGAAACTCGGATCTAGACAGGAACATCTGCTTTGCACGTAAAAGTAGGCAGAATCACACCTGAAAAAAAACACACAAACAAGAAGAAAACAGTAGGAATAGATACTGTTTAAGCAGATCAAAGGTATTAGGTGTCCTTTCTTTAGAGCAATGCCTTTTAGATTTCACAATTAAAAGATATGACACTCACAAACACACACAAAACAAAGCTAGTATTCTCAGAGATAACTATATACCTCACCTCCAAAATAATTCAAGCATGAGCCATAACACTTCAAGACTTTCCTGCTTGCCTGCTGCAAATCAAACAGGATTATTATTGGTTCTACCTTCCATGGCCACAAGAGAACATACGACCACATTTTTTTCTTGCTTAAAAGGTGCCAACAGGCCGAAAGCGGCCCTCTGAGCTTCATTTTTTCTAAACTTAAATTCCATTTCTTCAAATTTCATCATACATCAGCATCCTTGCTCTCTCTTTATGCACTTGAATTTCTCTATCTTTACATGTAATATCAAAAACAAATTCTATCTAAATGCCCACCAATGCTAAGTAGCTCAGAACAACTGCATCTTGTATGTTAAATGCAACATTTCTATGCTAATATTAAGTACTGCTGCCTTACCAGTTACATTCTGTTTTGTATTTAATGTACTTGATTTCTTTTTCTTTGGTCAAGAACCACACACTAAGATTTATTCTTGCTGGTTTTGAAAATTTCTCCAGTTCAGAGATAAGGAGTAGAATATATACATTGTCTTGAAAAAACACTTGTAAGATCCAGATCTTATACAAGTGCATCCTACTCATTTCTGTCAGAGCCTATTCAAAAACTTCTTTGTAAATGGATTAATCATTGAATATATTTCTCTGTAAGTTTTGTATTCACTATGATTTTATTTAGAAAGTACTTCTCATGTTAATGCTCTCCCTTACTTGTAACAAATGTTACCAGCATAGCATTTCTGATCACACATCACTTAATACTGCTGAAAAAAAATAATAATTTGAGGGAGGAGAGAGATGCATCCCAAGCTGTTAATTCACCAAGTTATCCGCTAAGGCCAGTGAGAGCCCAATCAGGAAGAAAATCCTAATTTGAACAGGTCACATGCTCTAAAATCATCATCATTTTTACACACTGGTCAAACAAATCTTATTTTCACCCTATTAGAATTTTTCATTTTCTTGTAAAGTATTCCGATTTCTCTACAGACAAGCCTGAAGATATTCTCTATACAACATTGTACGGGAAGATAAGGAAGGAAAGAAGGAAGAACAACCCAAAACAATAATACAGCAAGAATATTTAACAGTGATAAATATTCTGGCTTCTTCAGCTTTATACCAAGAGAAAAATCACAGCTATAACTTTAAAAGCTACCCAAAGCATAACTGTTAAAAACGTATTAACTGCTAAAACAAAAAGCATATTTTAATAGAACTTAAAAAATTGAAAATATGTGTTGTGCCCAAGGGAACAGTGAATGAACAAATAACATGCTCACATTAGGATTTATTCATTACTGATATTCATCCAATCTAAACAAAACCCAACAGATCTGTATAGCTCTTTAAGTTTAAAACAAAACTAGTTTTAGGACAGCAGACATAGCTCCTCCTAGCTGCTCTGACAATAGCTTCTGACAGCTTCTGACAATAGTGAGGCACTTAAAAAGTTGAGTCTGGGCATCCAAGAACATTATCATGGCCATCCACAACAGTGAGGAAACATTAAGAGAAGTCAGTTAAAGACATAAAACCTGCGAATTCAATTAGCAGACCAGGATCATATCTGGTTTTCCAACCAAAAAAAAAAAAA
>VZSV01000239.1:684108-742871 GCA_013398735.1 Nothocercus julius | reverse complement strand
CCGCGCGGGGCCGCCGCTCCCAGGGCGCTGCGCACGGGCCGGGCGGCTGCTCCTCACGACCCGGACGGGTCCTGGCGCTGCCCCTAAATGAGAAATCAGAATAATCGTTACCCAAAAAACCCCAGACCATACACTAGCCTTAAGGACATCTTAAACACCCTTCAAAACCTGTATCTTGGCTAAACCTACACCCTTTACCATTCCTTTCATATTAATTCGTATTAATCACAGCATAAGGGGTTGCCGCAGTCCTCAGCCACCTTAAAAGTCTTAAAATGTTGCAAGGATTTAGTATTCTAAAGCATTGAGATGCACTTGGGAAGAAAGTCTCCATTTCCAGCTACAGCTCTCTGTGCCAAATGTATGTTAGTCAAAACGTTCACAGTTTAAAGTGAAATACGTTAACAAATCTGCCAGGAGAGGTTTCAGCAAAATATTGGCTGTACATTTGGAAACAAATTCTGGGCACCTTTGTATTTTTTATTTGAAAATACAGGAGCAGGAAATTTTGCTGTAAAGTTGCAAATATATCTTCTATGGACATACTAAATAAATACCATTTATATCAGGCTATAATTTAAGAAAAAAAACTACCTTTTCTGTTGTGTTCTCATTCATAGAGGTTAAAATGATATCCCTAGAAATTGTTCTTCAGGCTCCATATGAAGTAATGGGAGCAGATTTTGCTCAATAATTTAGAAGGTACAAATGGAAACTGGTGTTGGTGGAGTAATACTGATACTACTGCCTGTGTTTGCATGCGTGTGTGTGCACACACGCACGCACACAGCTGAGCAGAGTACATGGGAACATGAGACATAGGGGCAGAGGGACCAGATCTGCTACCACTGCAGGTAGTTAGTGCAAGTAACTGCTCATACCAGCGTTCAGTGCTGTATCACAAAAACCTCTATTTCTACTACCACCACTCATGTTAGCAAAGAAGGTTTGAAACAGAACTAAACTCCCTATAAAACATTGTTGGCTACTTTTGTGACTGCCTTCCCCTTCTATCCCTTTTAATTTCAGCAAACAGCATACGTGCTCAGATCTAGGAGACCCCAAAGCCTTTGCCAGGCTTCAAATCCCTATTGCCTGTCTTCCAGGAAATAAATTCATAATAATTAATGGAAATTTAAACAAAATCTATGGTATGCAGAAAGCCCTAACCCTCTCCTCCTGCCCCAAAATACGTCTCTTCAAACTCCAAATATTATTAGTCCAACACTATTACAGGGATTTTAAAAATCTTTATCTTTCTTCTCACTTTTTTTGCTGACTAGAATTTGTCATCATGGATTGCATCTAATTTTCAGGAAGACCCAAGGAGAAAAGCAGTCGCACTGTCTTCCTCCAGTGGATTTTTCCTATTACATAAACACGTAGCTTAGCAGAGGACAGGAGCAGAGCTCAATCCTGTTCAGTGTACATAAATGGTCTTCTTAAAACTTCATTTCAGTAGGATAAGAAGCTTTGCAAATTATTTGATATTTTCACTTTAAGACCTCTATTTTCATTTCCATATGTAGAAATCAAAATGCACAAATGTGGAAATCGAAAAGCTCAGGCCTTCACAGAGCTAAGAAGTCCACGCTGCCACTGGAGGCAATGGAGCTCTGCCCAAGAACTACCTGCGGCCCTGAACCTTTGATCCGAAAGTTATTTTAGGCTGTTGTTTCCACTGCGAATCAAATCACAGATCCTTAAAATTAGATGAATTTTTAGACAGCAAAAAAGGTATCTAGAAGTTTATCTATGTATATGGTCCAACTATTTATATGTTCCAGTATATTTATTTATTCAACAACCAGGCCACAAATTACACAATTATTCAATTACTAGGCAAAGATTCAGCATGTCTCCATGAAAAGGAATTTCTGTGAATCGTCTGGTTACTGTTCCGTGGTTTTCATCTGTACCAGCTCCCTGGAAATACATGTGGAAAAGGAGGTCCTCCATTCACTGGGTTCTGTTTTGGGAGCAGAAATGAGGCATGGAAAGGGGAGATTAAATCCTTGGGTGTCTGAAGTGACCCAAGTTCTGTGAGGAAGACTTAACTGAGGAAGGCTCTGTCTGCTCAGACCAGAAGTACTGAGCATTCCCAAGACACTACAGGAAGAGTAGATCTCACCTTTACCAGCAGAGCTGAAAAAGATAGGCATTTCTCTTGTGCATAAAGAGCAGTGTTCTTCACGTGACTCACCAGTGACTACAGAGAACAACCAAAATGCTATGATTAGCCCTAGCTCAAATCCTGCAGTGTCTTTGCATTAGCAAGCGATGCCCTCCCCCTAGAAGCTGAGTGGCTTGAACTGAGAAAAAAACGGGAGGAAAGCCCTAGAGTGCATTTATTTAGATGTAAAAGAAAGAGCCTGTGCATCAGAAGAGTTCTGTCTTGCACCAGAAACCTCACTTGAATAAAGAAACTCAGTAGAAGCAAAATTATGGCCAGGTTTCTGAGCATAATAGTCATGATTAATTTGGCAGCAGAGGTTGAGGCTAGGGAGCTAGGCAGCTTGAAGAAGCTTTCTGTCCTATTCAAATGCAGAAATTTGTCTGTGTAAACTGAGCAGAACTGAACTAATGTCATCTACTTTTTTAGCTTAAGTGTCTCTTGCAGTAAGATTATGTGATTGTTCTTGTACAGTCTTAAAATTAGATGTGACTCATCATGAAGTAATCTAATCAGAAAAAAAAAAGCAAAAGTAATCAGTAATGAAAAATGAATAGAAAATACAGCACAGGCATTATTTTTTTTTGCATGAAGGTGAATTGTGATGAATGTCCTTGGTGAGCAGAATCCAGCACTGAAGAGCTTGTGACTCAGCATTTGTGCTCTGTGCCAGCATCTGAAACAGTGAAAGCTGCGCTCACTGCTCACCAAATAGTGCCAGGGCAACGTGAGGGCTTGGGCTGCATGAGAAACAGTGGAGGTGGAAGTAACATGCTGGATTCCTGCCCTTGGCTACCACTGGTGTGTGCTGTGGGTTTAATTCACTTGGGCCTCCCTTTGCTCTCTCTAAAACAGAGATGCCACGAAAAGGAGCAGATGAGACCAGTGTTATTACTAGCATTGTCAATATATATATACAAGCACATCAGAATCCACCTCCTGATTTCCTCCTCTTAGACTTGGAACCTTAAAAACAATCTATGGAAGTGATCAGTTACTCATTTTACCTTCCCATTTCTAAGTATGTTTTTCTTTCATTCGCAGAAATCTCTCTTAACAAAATGGGAAACAGATTGACTCCATGATATAGAACAGTTGTCTATTTTATATCAGTTATAGTAACAGCAGGATTAAGAGCAATAGCTATGATATTTTAGAACTGTGTTTTGAATGCTTAGGTGTCATGAAAATTAAGAGCAGTTATGTGGTCAAACTCACCTCCTAGATTTGTTGTAAAGAGACTGTTGTGCTCTGGCTACTGTTAACAGGAATTCCATCCTAGCTGGAAGAAAGACAAAAATCTCAGTTAACCAATGAACTGACCATTCAAACTCATTAACTGCAGCCATGCACAATCCTAAGAGATTTTCTACCAAATACATTCAGTTATATATTTCAAGGAGGCAGATTTTAAAAACAGTTTTCCCAGAGGTACTGTTAATAACATGGATTAAAATGACTCATAGAAAATTAAGAGACATCTAATATAGAACAGACATGTTTAAGGCCTGAGTATTTCATTGGGTAAAAACCACAGCCCACAAGTGATTTTGAAGACTAAACCATGAAGAATTTCCTTGTTTTTGTTGTTGTTCATCACAAAAATGAAATTTAATCATCTTTGATAGCAGATGACAAGAGACAATTATCAGCTTTAAGCCATCAGAGGAATTAAGAAATTAATCAATTTTAATTTATATTTGTTTCCCTTGGAAAAAATAGTGACACTGTAGTTCAGGTGACAGCCACTAATCATGAAATAGCAAAACAGTATTTTTTTTGTCCCCACCATTGGAAATTAGGTTCAAATAAAATTTGAAAGACAGCTGAATAGAAAGGACAGATTGAATATTCTGATAAATTGTATAATTCACACACCATTTAATATCTGCCACTACAAATTATTGTCTTGGACTAGCAGCCCTACAGCAGTGTTTGAAACCTTCAGGAGGCAGCTTCTTGCATTGCCTAGAGGCCCAATACATTTTGTTATTAGTTCTAAACCAGCCAAGGGTTTGATCACAATGCAGAATACTAAAAACTTGCTGACCTAGCCACTGTATTGAGTTTTTAGTTCAGCTTGGAAAATAATTTGATAAACCCCAAGAGTTGTCCTTTGCGCCTTCTATGCTCTTCTACCTCCTTCTTGAAATGCAGAGAGCAGAACAAAACATTGGGCTCAAGCTGTAGGCAAGACCCTGTCCGCTCATGATGTTGACCAAAATTTTGTTGTCTTCTTTGTAAGTGCCTCCTCTTGTCTTCAGGCATCTGCTAATGATGATGCCATAATGTTTCCTTAGTTGCCAGTTGCAAGTTCAGCATCATGTAGGCAGGTATAACATATTTGTAACTGCGTTATATGTCATCAGCTAAGTTAAAGCTCCCCCGCCACCCTTTGCCCACTTATGCAGTGTACGAAGTCCATCCAAATGCTCTTGACATCAGTGCAGCATTTGAACATGCCAAAGAGCTTATTTCTTGCAAGCTTGGAGATTTCTTTGTTCACTCTCTTCTCTGAGTCATTGATGATGATTCAGAGTAAAGCTGGGCCCTGGGAGACCCTGTTACTGATTTTTCTCCTATCAAGCCCTGTCCTTTTCATCCAATCTTTTAATCAGCTTTTCAATCCATAAAGGGACCTGTCCCCCAGTTTTGTGGTAATCTGGTTGCTTTATGGCTTCCTGTAATGTAGTTGTTAGTGACACAGGCTTCCTCAACCTGTCCATATAGAACATGGGACAATTACACGTGACTTCTCATTCAGACTCCTCATATATTGTTACAATCGCCCTCTAATAACTGTCAGATACTTTGGCCCAACCAAGGCAAATGAGGTAAATTGGGATAAAGCATTTTAACAGCAATTTGTTTTTGTCATCAAACTCAAGAATGTCACTTAGTTCCATAGCTATTTACTGGGGTATCCAAAATGTTTTGAACAAAGTGTCTCTGAAGAGAAGAAAAATCACCAAAGTCAGAGGCTATGTCAGATGGAGAGATCACATAATGAACTCATTAAAAAACGCTAGCGATCTCATGAATATTATCTGCTTAAGAGAAATTCAAAAGTCATTTTTAAGTAAAAAAAATAGGTTTAAGGATAATATATCTAACATAAAAATGGCTTATCCCTTTGGATATCAGGGCTGGTTGTGTTCTCCCAAGAGCAACCCTTAATAATGGTGACAGCATATTCTCCTACACCCCTCACTATTCTGAACATTCTGTGAAAATTGCACTAAGGGCTGGTGTGCTGCTAAGGGGAACTGTGCCATTGGTTCCAGTGAAAAGTCATTCAGGCCTTTACATCTCAAATTATTCATAGAAAAAGATTTTGGCTTTTTTTTAAAAAAAAAAAAAAAATTGCACAGTGCTATATTGAATATATGTAAATATTTCTCTGTTGGATAGAGGGTTACTCTGTATTGTTATATTTGTGTGTTTTCTTTTAAACAGATTCATTAAACATCTGAAATGGATTATGGCCTGGCTACTGGATGGGAAGGAAATTATGCTCTGAAATGCAGAGACGAGAAGAAGGCCAAGGGGACAGTGGGAATTGTTGGCATCAGCCCGTGTCAGCTGTGACTTGTGCCCCGTGATCATTGTGTCCGAGGTACACTGACTGCAGTGATTCATGCAAACTACTGGGCTTCCAGGGGTCATTCTGGGCTGGACTGAAAAAAGCTCTATTCTCTTACTACAGGAATTCCAGACTTGACTCAGATTTGATAAACCTTTGACTAAATACTCTGTCACCCACATGGACACGCTACATACCGCTTAAATGAGTTTTACAGTCGCACACTGAAAACTACCAGCCAGAAGTTCAAAACCAGAGCTCTCTCAGGGGAATATATCTAGATGTGGCTGCAGGGAAGGTTCTGTTCAGGGCAGAATTATGGCTAAAACTGTGCTAGCTAGACACTTTATTTATATTGAGAGTTTTGAAATAGATAAGAGAGTAAATTTTATAAGATAGATGGACTCATTACCTACCACAAGATACTTTACAGATTGTTTAAGCTTGTGTTCCTATGTACAGATATGAAAGCAATACAATAAAGACTGACCTTTTCCATGAAAAACTAAACAGACATTTGTTGGGTTTGTTCCTTTTCCATCCGAACAGAAAATCAGAAAATGATTTAAATAAAATAGGACTTTCTTTTTGGAAAGCTTTTTTTTTTTTTTTTTAAACAAGTACCTGGAAATAGTTCCACACAGACTGTTGGGAAGGCAGCTTAGAAGAAATCCTTCTCCGTGAATAACTACTTTAAAAACCTGGACTGAAACACCAGCAATCTCACACTGTGAAAAAAGGGAAAAAAAGTCACTGAGGGCAGATATTGTGCTTATTTTGTCTTATTTTCATTATGTTTTTTAGAAAAGGCCAGTTTTCATAATTGTGCAGTTCCTGCAGTATCAAGAACATTTCAGGTAAGATAGAATTGAACACATTTCTCCTGAATTCTGTCCATACCTTAAGTCTTCTGCTGTCTGTGTCTCTACCATCACACACTTTCGGCTCCAGACAGATGGTGCCACGAGTCCCTTCAACCTCTTCTTGACAGGCAGTACAAGGGAACAAGGGGGTGACAGTCTGCATCCCCCTTGAAACAATGGAACGTGCTTAGCAGAGCCTGTTACATTTTTTCCCTGCTCTTACTGTGCTGTTGCTTTGGCGGCACTTCTGAACTCCTAGTGCAATCGAAATTTGCTCCCAGTCCTCAACACAGCTGTGTTGCTCCCTAACACAAGTTTAAGCTCCTCCTGCAAGAGGAGCTGTTCAGCACTTCTCCGTGATTGGTTCTGTCAAGTGAGGCCAAGGGCCATAACCACCTAACAAATTTTGTGCTACCGCTGGCCTGTGATTTAGGGAGGTAAGTCACTTGGGACACAGTGCTCTAACACAGAAGAACAGATTTAGGGAGCTAAATTCCCATTCTGGCACATAAAAAACAATAATGAAGTTTTAGGGAGTTGGTTAGCTCACATTCACATGCCCATTTGGTATTAACACAAGAAATACTGAATTTTAATCCTGTATAATTAAACTTACTGTTCACAGGGACAACTTACACCAATTCTTTAGAGGTCACATGTATGAACATGGTTCAGACTACCACCACAGTTACAGCATCTGCTGTTTTGTGATTATTTCCTGAAGTGAGTTTAGTGTTTAGTCCATGCCACGTGGTACACAGATCAAGCAATACAAAACCCAAACAAATAAATCAGGTGATTTATTTGGTCAAGAGTTCTGCTATCTCTGAAGAGCTCAGCTTCATACATTTTGCAAACACGAAAAATACTTAATTTAAAAATACCTATCACCATAACACAGACCATAGCATTTTACCCATCTTCTAAGAAGGCATAAAGTACTTTTTAATTCCAAAAGACAGGCATTTTTAGAACATATATTTGGTTATAGCTGTTTTTTTGAGCGGAAGAGGAGAGGGGAGGGAGTTCAGTCTTCTACACAAGTATTCAAGAATATCCAGACATTGAATCTGGATTAGTCTGAGAACTTGTAGTTGAAATGATAAAAAGTAACATTTCCCCTGTAGCTGGCAGCACTTTTGTGCCTTCTAACTCCACAGCCAGCTTTGCAAGGCCTTGCTGCCTGGTAAGGAGGCATTTTCTCCATTTCCAAACCACGGAATTGATTAGTGAGTGTCCCATCTCACAAAGTGCTTTCTTTTAACCTAGAATATGGAAGCCCTTCACATGCCATTACCATTAAAGCCAGCAGTGCTTTCACAGTGTTTCAAAGAGAAAAAAAAAAAAAATCAACAAGCACTACATGTTACTGTAAAAAAGGAATATTTTAATATATTTTGAAAGACATATCAAAATTCCCCAAACTGCATTGCAATTTGCAGTCTGTACATTATCTGTATAAACACTCCTGTCCTACTACAGTAGTTTGCCCAACACCATTTTATATAGACCAGACGAATCCTGCCTCATATTTAGCACATTCTCAAATAGAGCCACGGTTAGAAGTAATTGCAGATCATTTCTGCAAAGCGGCATTGCTCTGGCTGGGCTTAGAAGAGCCAGGCAGGTAGTGCATAAAATGGTCATTTCTTTAGTTAAAATCATAGTTAGCCTAGTGTTTTCCACCTCGCTCCCTGTGCGATTTACATCTGCCCGCTAGGTCTGGTTCCCGGCTCTCTTGCTTTGCGCTCAGGGTGAGCAGCACTAGAACCGGGCCCATTGAACCCCGAGGCCAGCAGAACAGACCCGGGAATCTGCCGTGGTCCATCCCTGCTTAATGCTTCCTAACTCTGTAAAAGAAGGCCTCATAAACCACACAGAGTGATTTCACTTTCAAGTATAAAATAGATCCTTGCACATCTATGTTATCACCTACAAGTGGTAGCAAAAATCCCACTAAATCCCAGTCCAGGTACCTGAATGAGACCACAAGTGTGTTTCACAAGTCAGACTTAGAGTTTTCAGCTCTTCAAAGTTTTATGCAAAAAAATTTTAGTTGATGTGTATCTTGCAATCTAGAATCTTATTTATTTCCTGATAACTTACACCCATATGTAAGTGCATTTTTCCCACCCCTTAAAATAAAAAACACGTTTAAAGATTTCATTTTAGACAAAATGAAAAGTTTTGGTGACTGTCCCTTGAAGGATTATTGTGCAATGTATTTATAGTATTTAGATTCCTGTGATATCTTCAGAAAAATCCTTAGTGGTTCTCTATTTTTAATAAATTTTTTCTCTTTAGCACCTTTTTTTCCCCATTCTTTTTGAAGGAACCAATAACAAGAGACTTATTTGAAAGAAAATGTCCTTCTGTCCCTTAAGACAGCACTGGTGATGAATATGAAGAGCCACTTCTAGATTCCCGTGGATAATCTTGCTGTATCAGGCTGTATTCCAGACGGATCATTCGTATCATGCTCCTGTTCCTAATGCTTCAAATCAATCCAGATTTCTCAGTGAAAATTGAGCTTTTTTAGTCCAAAATCATCAAAACAAGTGCAATTGCAGTTACCACTGGCACCATAAGCATGCAGATTTTAGCTGTTACTACTTCAGATGTGGCAAGTTCAGCAGCTTGCGATCGTACACTTTGGCGAATCAAAGCAGCAGTTTTATGCTACCAATATCCTGGTGACCCCCATGCACATTTAACGGTGATCACAATATCCACATGCTCTTCTCATCTTTGAAGCTGGATGCCAAATCATCACTTCAAGGAAACACAGTAGAGTCTCTGATTTGAAGTCTGCCATTCACCCGCTTCAAGAATCACCCAGGAGCTCAAAGGAGACTTTTCATTTTGCCACTGTCATAAAAATCAGCCCCTTCTTTCCTGATTCATAAAGCAGCAAAGAAGATAGGGAGATACAGAGTGGACCTTCTGCTCTCCTTTATGTTACCTATGAAACGATGAAAAGAGAGTATTAGATGTATGCCCAATAGCTTAATGCTCATTAACATAACTAAAATCATATATGCATATATACACATATAAATATATATACACACACACACACACACGTATATATGATGTGATTTGAGAAGAGATGGCAGTGACTGGTAGAGGCTGAACACTGGAGTTTTGGGAGACACGATACAGACTTCCTGCTGCTATGAATCCTCTGTGCTACTGAAGATGAATGTCTGCCCGTTTCCTCCCACGCTCAGATACTGCCCCAACAGGTAACTCCCACCAGAAACGTGCCGCAAACATGCGAGGACAGCTGCAGAGGGAGAACCTAAGACCACCAGTGCCATGTGAATAGCCAAGCCCATTTCTGGTCATCAGTGTTTTGAGCACCAGTCGTGCAAAACCTTGGCTCGTCCCATGGCTTAGGGGGCCACAGCCATTGCCAGGCCATTCAAAACGGAGCTCGTGCAGCTGGAGCTGGCTCTGCAATGTACGTTTGGCCATTTAGGTTTACTCTGCCTCCTGCCTCTCTACTAGTATCATTTCACTGGTACATCCTGAGCAATTTTTCAAGAACAAGGGAGAGAATATGGCAAAACACTGAGTTAAAATACTAGATGAAAGCAGAATGTCCTGTGCGCGCTGCAGCTCCCTGAACTCCTAAATATCAGGGCAGTCAAATCAGCAAATTGTTTGTTGGTCATGGCACAATTATTTCTAGGATCCTTGAGATCCAGCAAGGAAAGTCAATGAAGTAGATGCAGCTGCAAGTGGGCAAACTGGACAACACAGAGCAGGAACGGGGACCGCAGGACACAATATTTTGCTTTGGAGCCTGGATAGGCTCAGTGTCATGGGGGGGACTAGCAGCTGTTGCGGATTTGTATTAACAAAGGAAAAGGGAAAGGACCTGCTAAAAATCAGCACAAAACTTAATCCCCGAGGCACACAGAGCTCATGTATCAAACACGACAAGAACACAGAGGTATTTAGTTTGGCAGAACACAAGTCAGGAGGCCACCTGCCAGCGACGGCTGCAGCACGAGGAGTCCTAGCAGAGTTTGCCCTTGTCCTGCAGCACTGCTGCCGTTTGCCAGCGCTACTGCCGAGGAGAAGGGGCGTGAGAGGCGAACGGGCTGGGGGAAAGGGGCCTGAGGTGACAGCGATGTGTAAAAGCAGCTCTTTGCTTCGCCACCTATACCTTAGTGCTGTCACTGCACCTGGTAAACCAGTTAGAATGCAGCTGTCGGAGAAACAGTGGAAAAGCAGGATGCTCTTGGGGGATCGCGGAATGTTCACTCAGGTTTCAAGTGGAAGTTTCACATCCCAAACTCATTAAGTAGGGTGTGATGCATGAACAATAACAGACAGAAAGATAAGGGAGGACCTGGATGGAGACTTTTCTTCGGGCATGACACTGCCATTGGAATGGGCTCATATTCCCACAAATGAGCATGACATTCCCACTGAAATCTGTTTCTCTAGGTGAAAGCAAATGCTGCTTTCAACTCTGGTGACATAAGCCAGATTTAGCAGAAGGGAGTATAGAAAGCGTGTCTGGAATTGGAGCTCCAGGACAAAACACGCTTTACTCCTAAAGCAGGACAAAACCAAGGAAGATCTCTGACACGAGGCAAAAGACACTTGTGGCAAAAGCTCTTCACGTGCTTTCAGAAAGAAGAAACCACAAAGGGCAGAAAAACAACAGTTCAGAACTCACTGCAGAATTGTTCACCATCATGTACCATTCTTTCTAACCTAAATACCAACAATCTATTCCATAGGTTAGGATTCTCAAAAGGAGCTCCTGGATTTTAAAGGCATCCAGATTCCTATGATCCTGTGCCATTCTCTGTGCTTCATATGCCCCTGCAGTCTGGAGATCCTCCCTGAAATCTTTGGAAGAAGCCTGTTGTCCTCTAACTAAAAAGGAGCTTTAAACAGTCTGTCTGCATCTGAATTGATGAATGCAATGAAATTCACCAGAGCTCAAACAGAATATCCTGCACAGCTACCATCAGTGTTCTTGAACTTGTCTGTAGGACCATTGCAAAGCCTTAGCACAGCACTGCTCCAGGTCCCTGTAGGGAAGCTTCTGGAGACAGTAACCTCTAAGCATAAGAAAGCATGAAATAAGCACAAAGGAGTAAAAGAAGCAAAAACAGGACTAAAGACAGCAAGATTAAGATGGCACCTGAAAATTGTAGTGCAATTTATCCTCCATCCCTTTTTTCACCATCACAAATCTACAGAACTGTTAATATATCAATAGATGCCATCAAAACAGATTTTAATATCTCAGGGAAGCAGGGTTTAAATTACCTTTTTGGATCAACTGAATCTATACACTAATTCTAGAATCCAGCTGATGAAGATGTTCAAGAACTCCATAGGGAATAGTAGGATTCCACATTCTGTAAGAGCAGATTCGAAAAGGAAAAAGTTTTTAAGCTTAACTAGTTTCATAGTTTCTTTGTAGAAGCTGTCTTTCCCTTTTGAATATAGTTCTATAAGAGTATTTAAACTATGAAATAAATTAAAACATATTTTCTTTTAGAATAAATAAGCCCCTCCAGTGACTGGTTACAGGACACCCGGCAGTCCTGTCTCCCTATGCATTTGTTAGCTTCCTATCAAACTCCCGGGCTTTGAATATGTTCTGGCAGCTTCCGTCTCCAATCTCTCATGATGGCTGCACATGGTTTATCCTTCAAATACAAGTCCTGCAACTCAGAGAGGGTCAGGTACACTAGGAGGATACCCTGGGATGAGCCATGGGAAGCTCAGTGCAAGCTACGCGTAGAGCTGGGTAAGCGTCTGCTTCCCTGGGGCAGTAGGGAATTAATGCAACTGAGGCCAGAGATGACATTCGTGATATTTCTGTGACTACTTTTGTATTTTGGCAATTTCCTTTTTGTGCCTCTTATAAGCCTGACAGATGCAGAACACAACTGTAGCACAAATTCTAACCTAATTTACAGACCTAAGATAAAACAAGCAAAATATCAAGGGACTCACAGCAAATTCTTAATACAGGGACATTTTCTTAGGCTGTCAGTTAGCTGTTGGGCTCCAACATCAGTTATTTTGTTATACTGAACACTGAGGAAAAAGCAAAACAAAAACACATTTATTATTTCAGATCACATCACCTAGCAGTACCATCAAACATTTCATTCAGTATCAGGAACACCACAGAGGCTTAATTAGGGAGAGTGGAAGAAATAAAAAATAAATCAGAAAAGATTCTTGCTTCCGAAAACCCCAAGCTCCAGTTGCTCCACCAGATCTGTGGTGAACTGCTTCTTAAGCCTCTCTAACCACTGACTCTATCTGGACTCCAGCACAAGCAGATTTTCTCTGCACATGAGGCTGGGAATGACACAAAGCTTCCCAATATGGAGAGACAGCAACAAGACAAGGCTTCAACATTCCCTAGGATCAAAACGGCCTTCTCAAAAACTCTCTGCTGCTGCAGTCCAGAATAGCAGCACTATCTGTATCCAGTGTGGGGGCACAAAATAGTATTTCCAGGCAAATATACATCAGGCATCATCTCATAAACTTTCCACAACCTTTGCATCTTAACTGTCAGCCTCTTCTAAACACAACATAATCACAAATCGGAACTTTTCTTCCTCAAATTCTGCCTTCTCTGCTTTTCCTCAGCACAGATCTGACGTTTCAGCATGTAAGTAACTGTGCTCTCCCTTCTCATCTCACAAGATTTCATACTTACTCTAATACTCTTAAAGATGCCATTGCAGGAAGAATTTTTGCAAGATTTTCTGCTCCAGAGTCACAAATACTATTATTGTACAAGCTGCAAGAAATAAAACCAGTAGAGTCACAATCGAATAATGGAAAATGTAAACTAGTTATATATCAGATTAAGGAATTTCAGATAGGGTTGATACCTCTTAACTTCCAGTTTATGCTTAACTATTTGGAGTTAATCTTTAAAACAAGTTTCATATTCTCTATCAAATAAAGCACAGACTCACTTCCCTTCTTCAGCTTATACAGCTAGAGCAAAAATATGTCTAGGTTCTTAATGAACAAGAATATCCCTGTCTGCATTATATCAAATTAAAAACGTGCAAGAAGACAAAGCACAAACATTTAGGGAAGGGCATTCAGAATAGGATTTCCACATGAGCAAGTTGTTCTATAAATGTCCTCTGTAGTTTCTTACATTTCTCTCTGGCACTTTAATGGAGTGGGATGGCCCACTGGTCCTGAAGCAGCAAGCACACCCCACCACACGGCCCTGTACTCAGCAAGCAGTAGATCTCCTGCAGATCATGGCCTCGTGCAAACATTTGTTCAGGGCACTATTGATCACTGGGTATTTTGAATAGAATTTAAAAGTCAACATAGTACTTGTAATATTCCAGAGATGTGTTTCTGTAACACTGAGTTGTACATTTATCTCCTCCCTAATGACAGATGTGTGGAAATGACTGAAGTGCAAAAGAGAAGTTGAACACGCAAGCCGTCCTTATGGGACATGCCTTGGCACTGGACGTTGGGCAGGAATGAAGTCCAACGCTTGCCTGATGCATTTACTCCACATTCAGTAATTTTTTAACAGAAGCAGCAAGGTCTGTTGTACCAAACAACTGAACAGGATACAACTACTTACCTAAGGGTCTTCAGTGAAGATAAGTGAGGAAGAGCTTTAGCTAGTTTCTCTGCACCCACATCTGTTATCTTATTCTGTGATAAGCTGTAGGAAATAAGATGGTTTTGTTAGTTAAGCACATTTATTCTATATTATTATAATGTGGGAGAAATTCATTTTAGGTGTTGTCCTGAACAGCACATATGATGCTTCAGTACAGTATGCTAAAGCCATCTTGGAGCTACCATTAACTTGAGACTTTTTTCCATTCTAGAATTCAAAAGTAAGCTGAATTTCAAGAAACTTGAAAAGAATATTATCCTCTTGCCAAATTTTGAGCTTTTCTGAAACATTTAGAGTTGTAATTTGTACCTGCCAGTGGAAGAAAGAAGAAAACAAACAAACAAACAAACAACAACAACAACAACAAACCCACACAGAGGAAATCCCTTCTTTAACAGACCCCAACATCTAAACCGGCACAAGCCTGAAGTGTTCTGTGTGCTAAGCCAGACACAAGCAGTCACATTCTGAAGTACTGACTGCACAGGATTGTAGAACTGGATGTTCATGTAGCAAGCTGCTAGGGACAGAAGAAGGGGATAGGGGGGATAATAGAAGACTATAACTACTTAAAAGTTCTGGAAAATTCACCTCACTGCTGCTACTGTGCAGGGAGGTCTAGGCTGTGCCTGGGGCGGGCTGTCTGTCCCACTTCCACTCCTTCAGTACTATCAGAAGGAGCCACCTGAGCTCTCTTGCACCCTCCATTGCTGCATCGTTCCCTTCCTTCCATCTTCTGCACTTTGTTCTTCCCTTTCCAAGGGTTTGCTGTCTTGGCCTGGCCCTTGACCTTTTTGCCTTCATTGCTGGAAGTTTTGAGGCAGCTCTCCCTGAAAGAGGGCCTGAAGTACTTAAAAAGAACAAAGTGCATATCAAATATTTTAAGAAACTCGCACACTCTGTTCAGGTCAAATGCAGGAGAAAGGATCAACTACTGCCCTTGAAGGGAAATGAGGAATTGCTAATACACAGTCCCTAATGCTCCAGGATTAACCCATTTCTCTGATGAATGTAGAGGCTGCATATGCCCATAGACTAACTAGTATACCGTGCCCATGGGTTTGTTGTGCCCGTAACTGCTAAGGCACAATCCCTTAGGGTCTAGGATTAAGCTATTTCTTTTCATAATTTTCTAAAACTGTTACCCATACAACTTACTTTAATGTTTCCAGAGATGTCAGCTTTGGAAATACTTCAGATAGACTCTTTGCTCCTTCATCTCCTATGCCATTCTCACTCAGAGCTTCAAGGCTACATGACCACAGAAAAGAAATTAGTTCTCTTTCAATATGAATTTTTTGTTTCATTCACCTCAGAGACCACTCTTTATGTCTTGAGAAGCTTCCTCCCCAAAGTGGCCTCAATCAGCAAGAAACAACTCACAAACTCCAGCTTCCCCAAGAAGCAGCGTTCTGCAACCCGAACTCTCAGCCTGAGAATTTTTAACTAGTTGAATGGCTTGGCCTGTTTCCTTTGATATGCAAGTGGTAGGTAGCACTTGCTGCCTTACCTCACTATACACTGACAGGTATTAAAATGATGGTAAAATATCTGTGTTTCAGCTCTACTGAAATAAGTTGTTATGTGCATACAAACAAAGTGGACAAAATTCAGCACATGCTTCAAATTCCCACTTAAACTGTTCTTTCTCAAAACAGTAGCAGAAGTGAAGTTTTTTTTCGTTCTGGTACCCCAATGGAAAAAGTTTTAGGCAGTCTCAACTAGATGCTAGATGTCTTCTAATCTCAGAGACAATCTCTTGTTCTATTAATTGATTTTTTTTTTCCAGTTTGTTCACCTAAACAAAAAATCTGTTGCAAATAGAATATTTCTGAGGTATATGAACTCCCCTACCAAGGGCTGCTGAGGATCAACATTAGCATGATTAATCTTTAGATCTACTCACTCTAAATGCTGCAGTGATGGAAATGCTGCTAGAATTCCCACGAGTTTTAGGACTCCCTGAAGGCCACATACCTGACCCAGCCTAGAAGAAAATAGAGACATACAAAGCAGTAGTATCACGCTCAGATCAAAAGTTATAAATGTGTTGTTCTGTTGCCCTGTAGCCCCCAGTGGAAGCCGGGTTACCCTCCTGAGTAAACCACCACTCCCAGCATATTGATGGGTGCCGCCTTCTGCTTTAAAACCTCCAGAAGAGGATCCCACAGGGCTAAGGTCAAAAGGACAGAACTGCACGCTGATAAAGTGGTCCGTGTATTTACCACTTCTTCGGTTCTTCTTGCAAGACTACTCTCTTTTGTTTAAGATTCCTGTATTTCTGTTCTTTTCATGTTTCTCACTAGGTATTATACTGTTGATAGTCTCAGACAGGGAAGTGAAGCATGGCTGGGGAAAGATTATTTCAGAAGTTGTTGGATCTTGATCACAATATTTTACATCCTGTGGACAAGATCTGCATCTGATGATAATGAGCTAAATTTCAGTAAAATCAAACAACTGTGATAGCAACATGGCACTATGAATCACTGTGGGAACTGGAAATGACATTTTCAAGTTCAGATCATAAATTAATAATCCAGTTCAGATTGCCAAAACATAAATAAATGGGTTTTACTTATTGTTTCTCCTTTAACTAGACTTCAATAGACTACCTACAAATGAGTTCAATGGTTGTAGCCAATACACTTGATTCTTATCAGTCTTAAGTGTAACATATATTAACAGAGAGGCATAACACTTACGCAAATTCTAGTTTCTTGAGGTTTTTGATGGCAGGAATTTCATAGCTGTTCCAATCAGATACATCTTGCACACTAAATAAATTACAATAGAATGAAATTTTGAGAATTATTTTCAAAACCAAAACAGTACTTTATAAGTACTTTTAAACAGTACTTATACTCTAACTTTATGGGTTAATAAACTTTTACAGTAAATAATCCACTGCTACATTAACCAGAAAATTTCTATGAAACTAGGAAACTTGAGAACAATTTCTGCTCCAGCTTTTCTTCATTGGATTGATTATTGGTATGAATACCTGTTTGATAGGTATTTTCTGTCAATCAGGAAACTTATTTTATGTGTATTTGAATCAAAATGATCTGTGTCAAAATGGATGTCACCGTTCCATTTTCAAAAAAATATACAGTACATTATTCATGCATGTTTTTAATTGTAATCAATGTCCTAGCTACATCATCAGCAAGAAGGAAATGCATGGCTTGTGGAATGTGTAACACAAGCCTTTACCATCTGAGCCAAAGGACTGATTTGGGTCATTTATGGTTATGAAAAACAAAGCTTGTATTTATGGCCTAGTTGCTATAGAGAAAAAAAAAAAATCAGTTAGCACAAGGTATGTAACTGAACACAATTACAAGATAACCTACCCTGAGATGAAAAAGAAACATGAGGGAAAAAAATAGCATTGACTTCTTTATTGGCAGTTTTTTGAAATATTCTGCATGCATCTATCAACCCTCTGCCCTGCCAGGACAACCACTATACCTCAGAGTAGCAGAATAGGTGAGCTGACACCAAACCATGTGGTCACTAATCACTAAATCACTAATATATTACGAGGATTTTTGATCATAAGTGAGCCTACCGACTGATGATCTTCTGCATCTCTACAAGGTCTGAAAGGTCGCTGATATCGTTCATCGTCTTTGCCTTAAAGGGATCAAGAATAAATTTCTCGGTTGACATTCTCAGCAGTTCATACTCTTTTGCTTGTTCTAAAGACTTCCAGAGCCTGATTGTATCTCTGAGAGAAGCCCTGCAAAGTGACAAAACATGTGAAATCAACAGATAGGACTCTGCTGTTGCATGAAAAACATCTTCTATGACAGATGCCACTATCTGCAAAGAAGGACCAACCTGAATGATGCCACATTCTTTAGGCCAACCAAGTCTTTTAGCCCTTGCATGTCAATGCTGCTGTTTTGCAAATCCAAGGAAAACTCTTTTCTTGACCTTTCTAAAATCCAGTACAACACATGGACATCAGGTGGTGTAAGAATAACACCCAGAAAAGACAGATCGGGGTTGAGTCTTAGGGCCGCATGCTGCAAGAGATAGTTGTTTTGTGTTTCATAAATACAATGGAAAAGCTCCAGTAATCTCTCTGGACAGAGGTTATTTATCTGCAGCCTTCTAATATATTTCAGGAGTGTTTTCTGCTTTTTGGCTGGTTGTTTTACATTCTTGTTCAAAAGGGAGCAGAAGTCAGGGTCATCCTGGAGGAACAGCAATCCAGCTAGAAATCGAGGCACTAAGTCTAACCAGGTATAAGGTTTTTTCTTCTTCGATGGAAAAGACAGGTACTTCATTAGGCTTTTATCCTTGACCTCTTCTGCTAACATAAGGTGAAGTGCACCCAAGAAATTCTGAATGGCAAAATCGGAGAACGTGCTACCAAATTCTTCTCCAGTATCTGAATGTTTGGGGAATGCAAATGGCAGGACGAATCCATACTTCAGTGCAAATTCTTTAACTTCCTTAGAAGGAAAAAGATGACTTTTCATGGCACTTTGGTGCTTCTCTCCAAGATACCAGGCTATACGGGCTAGCGTAGCAAGATTCTCTTGATTTTGAATGGCTGTAACATTTCTTTGCATAGGTGATAGCTTATGCTGAACAAATTTCAGGAGGAGTGCAGTAAGAGTTGGAGGAAGGTCTTTCTCTCCCATTTCAAGTACTGTCTCACAGAGAAAACAAACCATCCTACACATAAGAGGGTTGTAACAATGGCTGAAAAGGTAGTGGCAATCTTTGATTAATTTGAGTGTCTTATCACAGTAAGGTAATCCCTCAAAATACTTGGTTATGTATAATTCTCTCTGCTGAGGGGAGAATCCTACTATTTCAACAGTCTTATCCACTTTAGACACATACTGGCTCACCCTCTCTTTAGGTCTTGCTGTAAGTAGTAAAGTACAACCATTCAGTATCTTTTTCTGGATGAGGCCTGAAAGCAGCTCCCTGATACTGTACACCTCTTTGTCAGGCTCGCTGTCTGAGCTACGAGGAGAATTCTCACTACAACACAGCCCTCCAAAGCCATCAAAAACCAAAAGGACTTTAGCAGGATTATGTAGTATATATTCAAAGATCTCATTGCTTCCTTCTTGAGGTTTTACAAAAAACTCAAGAAGCAGATCCTTCAAACTGTATCGCTTCTCAGGCATGCTTATTTGTTTGCACTCAAAGCAAAAGACAAACTCAAATAGAGACAACTCTCCATTGGACCAGTCCTGGCAGATCTTCTGAACAAGGGTGCTTTTTCCCATTCCTGCTTTTCCTAGCACCACAATCACTTTAGTCTCCAGTTCTTTGCTTCCTGGTACTTGAAATATTTGGCTTCTTTCAAGGCTTGCCTTTTCCTTCCCTTGCAGATTACAAGTCACTAGCTCCTTTTCCATTACTTTTCCATTATTTTTCCCACTCTTGGTTTCATTTTGGCCTTGAACAAGAGTCCCATCGATAAACAGATGGTCAAGAGTTACTTCACGCTCCACGGCCACGAACTTGCACACGTCTCGGAAATAATCCATAAGAGACAGACAAAAATCTTCCACTGGCCCTAGAGAAACAAAAAGCACAAACAGAATGAAGAAAACAGTCCAGCTTCCAGTTTTCAGCATTCCTTCTGGGTGTTCATAATTGTACTACAGCCAAAATACATCACTTCCCAGCAAGCATGTAGGTCTGAATTCATCCCCTCCCGCTCAAGGTACTTAATTAACAGTGCAGGCACAATAGACACCTTTACACGTAAGACCTGAATCACTTTAGCGGTAGCTATGTATCTGATATAAATAGTATAAATATAAATATGTATCTCTCATAAATACCTACCTGAGGAGTATGTTGCACTCCTCAGGTAGATAATAGAGCAATGTCTACAGGTGGGCAAGTCGGACATCTTAAAAACAGGAACTGTGCTCAGGGCTCTTCGCAAACGGTCATGTCACATTTTCTACAACAAGCAGCTTTCTGTATATAGAATAAACACAGCAAAAGAAACCATAAATAGCCAAAGTTTTAAGTTTAAGAGATCTAAACTCACCTGGTCTCTGGAATGATTCTTCAGAAGGAACTATAGGATCTTGCACTTCTTTGAAAACTTCCAAGTCTGGAGAAACACAACAATATACTTGAGGAAGATGTCATTGACTCAGCTATACTGATTTTAACAGTGTGTCTGATACAAATGTTCAAGTTCACTGCAACACAAATCATGTGCAGGCTACAGGAAGAAATTTTTGCCTATTTTACAAGAGAAAGATGAAAAAAAGTTCACAAATAAAACTACACATTAGGTGACATCAACTGTTGTCCATATGACAGCTGTTCCAATGGCCGTGTGAAACAGAAAACATACCATAAAAGAGGGACATCCACTGTTCTTCTTAAATGTCAGTCTGTTGCCTAAATTCATGTTCACATGCCAGACCTTTTTATGTCACCAAAAGTGATTGCTTCTTTTTCTTTATTCTGCACTTTGTAACTAGGTGTTAAGTCAGAGAGTCACAAATAAGTCACATCTAAAACCTTGACCGTACTGGTAATAGAATTTATCCATTACTCTTCATCACAAAATACTGTTATTGTCCATGTTTCTTTCTTTTTGTCCCTCCCCCTGCCTTTTAATTTAATTAAACTCTTGCAGACATTTGCACTCAGTCAGATGAGCAGAGTTTGTCGTACACAAAAATAATGAGATTTTTTCCAGAGAACATGTAGTTTCTACAAACAGATTTTTAGTGAGGAAGTATCAGTTTTGACAAAGCTTTTGGTAGGAAAGGTTTTGCAGGTCCAGGACAGAATTTAAATTGATAGAGATGTTATAAACCCAACAGCACCATTAGTCTGGTGATTATCTCACTGAGCAGAGATGGGGAAAATCACAGAATCATTTCCCTAGCTCTGCACAATATACCATTTTAAAATATTTTTCCAAACCTAGGAGCAATATTTGGCTCTTAGTCTTCACTTAAAAAAAAACGCTACTTTGGATGGCATTAGCCACTAGAGGGCAATAATACACTTGTATTAAATGGCAAACAGCTGTCATCCCCAGGATACACCGTGATCAGCAACTAAACATCCACTGCAGTCAAACTCCCGGGTCTAACAGCTCTTTGGAAGAAGAGGGCCCAAGGAATGTCTGCTACCAGGCCTGGGGCTGTTACAGTCTGGCCAAAACTCTGATTTCTTTATAAGTCTTCTGTATATTACATGTATATCTGTATTGCTTAAAGTTACTGTATTTTTCAAGTTACATAGGAAAGAATTCATTTGGGGTTTGGGGCCTCTATATGAACTGACTGCAATCTAGCTCCTAGCATAGACTGCTTAAGCCTCTGCACCAGCTTCTCATTCAGATGATGCTTGAACACACTGGGTTATTTTTTTGTAATTGTTTTAACCAGACAAAACTCGAGAAAATGGCTTACAAAAGAAACACAGTGGATTATTGCTAGCATATCCTAGAACCAGCTACTCTGCAATCTCATCTGCCTCATATTTTGGACTAGTCTCAGCAGCCACTGATCAATACAGAGAAGGAAATGCCATTATTTTTTCCTTTCGGGAAGCATGTCAACATGAGTAAAGCCTTCAAGAACCAGCAATATCCTTCTCCCACCCCAAGAACTCCATGTACAAGAAGTCATTTTACACTTACCACATAAACGAACTGGAAAACTTGAGGGGATCAGTGTTTCAGTAGAAGAAGTGGACACTGGAAATGAAACAAGTAAATGACAGTTTTCATGCGCAGTTACCAATGATTGCATAGGGAACTTAATACTTTTTTGGCAGCACTGATTTTCCAGTACTTTCTGCGTATTTATGTAAATAAAAGATCATGGTTTGTACCTGGATATATTATAACATTTGATGTGCCGTTTTCAATAACAAAATTAATTATCTGCTGAGGAGGAGCTCCACACTCTGTACTCTCTGGACTCTCTTTCGTGCTGATGGGCAGATACTCTGGAATTAAACGCAATGGAGTGTAGAACAATTATTCGCCTGTTTTTAAAGCCTCCTGGCTTCTAAAAGTAGGCTACTAATACTCTCCTGCAGCTTCTGGGCAAATCTGGAAAGTTTGTGAACCACAATTCATGGAGCTATGTAATCGTCGCAAAAGCCATTAAACAAACATCCTAAAAGGTTCAATGAATGAAAATACAAATGATTACCCAGCTCTTCACGATCCCTAGTTGTTGACAGACTAAATAACATCTATCAACATAAGACAAAGAAAATGCCCAGAGCCCAGATCCAGAAGATAAAAAGCGTATAAATACTGCAGTCTGAGTGAACTTTACCATTCTTTGACATCTTTCACACACAGTTGCACATCGCAGGGCTTAAACAACAGCTAGGAAGCACCTGTGAAGAGACTCACACCAGCAAGTTTTTTGATGATGCAGTGCGTGCAACTCAATCAGCCGTAGCCCTGAATTTCTGCAGCAATGACAGAATTTCTTCTGCTATGTGGTCAGTCCCAACATGCAGTTACTGATAAGAGGCCACAGATGTTGCATGATCACTTAGACTGAGGTGCATGATAGGAAGAATGTGATTCTGCAGTAATTTTTACTCTGCTCAAGCATTTATATGTGAAAATTCAGCAATACAGTATTTTATCAAATCCGTGAGAACAGACTTTCCCTAGAAGGCAAGGCTACAACAGTTAGCAGAGGAAGAGATGTCCGAACACAAGACAATCAACATTCAGTGATCATTTCCTATCCATCCAATAACTCACCAATTTTCTTGTATTTGGGTTCTGAAACATCAGAGCAACTCTCTGCAGAGCCTAAGGCAGCTGATGGAAAGAAAGACGATCATAAGTGATGCAAATTAAGCCCAGTTTGGTAGATATACTTTCCATCGTGGAAAGTTTTCACTTTTTAAAGTAGAACAGAGTATTTCAAGCTAGCTATTTCAGAACTGGAGAATTCATATTTATTAAAAATGAATATGAATAGCTTCACATTATTTTACTATGACTGTGAACTTTCAGCAAGGCTGCAGATTTTTGTGACAGTAATGAAAGCTTTTGCTGTTCCTGCTGTTAATCATCTAGCTAACACTTGTTAAGTTAGAGATACACTGAGAACGAAGTTAACATTGTCATAAGGATGACAAAAAAGTGAAGAAATATAATATGCTTATAGCATCATATGACACAACAACAAACTGAAAACTGTAAAGGATATGCCTGGGGAAAGTTGTAGTCCCCTCCAGCCCACAAAGGATGAGCAAAGTCACCACTGATTTAAGTGTGCAGGACTCTTCTAGAGTCAGAGGAGGCACATCTGCTCATATCGTGAAGAACTACATGAAAGATCTATTGGGGATGCTTAAAAAAACAAAGAACTTAATGCACATTTAGAATGCAAATGCCACAGCCTTTCAAGCTACTCATTTTTGTTTGTTTTTGTTTTTTTTTTTTTTTTTACTTACTTCGTTTGTGACATTTCTGCATCTTCACGTCAGTAAATTTCTCAGTGTTTTCAACAGCCATTTCATCCCAGTTAAGGTTCCCTGCTAAAAAGCATTAAATATTACCAAATGGCAGCCATTATTCTCCTAGAGGAGTTACAGGGAGAAACAAAAGCAAGAGACGCTCGCAGGCAGCAATGATGAAACATGCTTCAAAAGAAAGATGAAAAACAGAAAACATACTGTAAAACATATATTGAAATCTATAATTTTGCAAGTAGGTGCAAAACTCAAACTCTAACTATACCTGGGAGCACTGAAAAGCATAAAAAGGCATGTAAACTTGTAATCAGAATTAATTATCTTTGTTAAGGACTGAACCTCGGTCAAGTCCATGACACATTTTTCATGTATGAAACAGGATACAGAAATTCTGTGAATCTTTCTCCATCTAAGGATGTCACAGCAGCCACATATTCATATGTATATATTCTGAAATAATAAACCCTTGCTTATGTATCAATAGAAAAAAACAATACTTTAGTATAAAATCAATATATAATCATACATAGCACAAAGTGTAAAGCAATTATCTCTGGAAAAGCACTGCAATGAAGAAATAATTAATTATGTGGATATTACACCATTGCAGCATTGGTCAGGGAGTGAAGTAAAATCTGGCTTGCTTCCTCGGGCAGCTCTGTGCATCCAGGATAGAAATAATCCTGGATGAACTATGTTTAATGCATGCTAAATCTTCTGGATGGGCCAGACTTAACAAACATATGCAGATCAACTGCATCACACGCTCAGAAAAAAGTCTGATATATACTGCATATACTGCACTGGACAGTTGAGCTGTGCAAACATGATGGGGTGAGGTGATTAGCAACTTGGTCAGAAATACAACTACCAGCCTGCAAAATCTACAGAAAATCCTCAAAATTTGCCTGGGCCAAGTTCCCAAGTGGAAAAAGGAGCTACCAGATTTACAGAAACCTTACTAGCATTCAAATTGTAGGAGTGAAAGTACAGAGCACATGTTAGCCAGATCACTCTCAAGGACACAACTAATTTTTGCTATATAAGTCTTACCAAAAGTGTCTTCCACCTGCTTCTCCTGATGATCTTTGAGCACATATTCTATTAATCCAGCTATAAAGAACACAAATAGAAACATATAGTAACTGCATAATAAATTGCACAGCAGAAACTATTCCAAGTTAATTCTCATTAACAGAATTCTGTAATCATGAGGAATTTGAGGAGTTAAAAAATACTTTTTTCTTGTAAAATCTGTAATTGTTGTTCAGGAAATAAAGAACTAGAAAGGAGAAGTTAAGACAGGAAGTGTTAAGCAGAAAGTGACATTAATAGAGAGATTTTCCCCCTGACAACCACAAAACGTTGTTTACCCGTTTCCCCACAGGGAGATGCACAGGTTGGGTAGCGTGGTTAGAGCTAATATTGATGAGCGACAGGTCACTTCTGAGCAGACACTATCGCTTTACAGTGAACACAGGGTTTGTAAGAAGTGAGCAGAAAAGTAATGATCATGTTATGATGCCAACACCTTAAAAACGAAACAAAACCCCCAAATCAAAAGAGCTTTCATACCTATTCTAGCATAAGCTTCTCTTGGGTTGGAACAGAGATACAACTCATCCCCATTTTCATCATTTTCCATTGTACAAAGGAAATCCATGTTATTGAACTGATCATAGTTGCTAGTATCATTTTCAGGATCTAAAATTAAAGAGTGAAAATTGGCTCAATAAACACCATAGCTAAGGAAAAAACAAAACAAAACAAAACAAAACAAAACAAAACAAAAAAAAACAGAAACCAGGACATCCTGAAAAGGCAGAATTATCACTTCAGTGTATGGCTTTTGCCCTGCATCAGGCATTGGCTAGCTAGGAACTGAACTCAATTGAGGGTAAATTATAGTTATCCAGAAATCCCAGTCACCTTTTGCTAAGCTCTGAGGCTTTCATGACTCCCAGTAGACTAAGTAGTTCCAGTGCCTGTTCTCTGACTCTGATGCCTGCTGCCATGGTTTGGCCTCTCCCCAGGAAAGCCAGGGAAAGGCCCCAGGTCACTAACGGTTACCTATAATGGAGTGTCTGTTCTGCAAATTAACCCCCGCACTTTCACACAGACTCGGGAGCAGAACGCTAAGGAGCTAGGACCAAACTCCTCGCTCAGTTCTCAGGACTGATATGTAAAATACTGCTTTTCCACCCTGCCCTTCTGCTTTCTCTTCCGTCACAGAATTATGAAATCGTTGGTCCATGGCCACAAAAGCTGTAAAACAGCATCAAGTCCACTGTGTTGGAGCCTTGGGAGCTCAAAAGGAAACAAGTGCCAGTTTGTTTGTCTGCAGTTGCTTGGCTTCATCACAAACTCTTGTTTTGCAAAGCTTTTGTCTTGAAAGTATGAAAGTGCTGAAAGTCATGCTTGGACAGCCTAGGATAGGAACATTTGCAGACTACTTACAGGAATGACATGTGAAGCAAAGACACTACACATCACCTCACAAATTCATGGGCAATATGTGCAGCATGTTTCATTGCACCTGCTTGGTAGAAAGCAGTAAATATGCACTCAGTTTTAAGTAGATGGCAGCTGGAACCAGTCACTATTTTATGTCTAGATAGATGCAGACAAAGATACTTCATCATTACTCCAAGTATCCACTGAGTCTAGGGACTACAATACATGGACACTAGATGGCAACTTCATCAAGAGGAGGTAGTGACCTACAGAATGATGGCTAAACACATCTAGCAGTTTTTAGACTATTACTAACCTGCGGAGAAGTCACTTTCTTCATTTCCAGATGGTGTAGGCTCAAAGAGCATATACAGATGCTGTGGATCGATGTCGCTGTGCAGCAGATCAAGATAGCCGTTCTCATTCACAAACGCTGAGTCCATAATTTGTCTCTTGCTGTCTGAAATCACATCACAAAACAATGAACAGGGCAACATGGCAAAAATCACAAGCTTTTGTAAACCAATATTTCTCCAAGTCAGGCTTGTGTGGCTTTCTGTTGACTACAAGGCACTGAAATCCTGAGTCTATGAAAGTGGTATTGCTTAACAAGTCTTGAGTTGATTTATAATACTGACTTACTTAAACTTACGGAGTCAGATGCAGCTTGTGATGAGACTTGTCTAAATTCAGCAATAGCAAGGATCTAGTTTTCACTCAAGTCAAGGGAAAGAGGATACTACTCTGATCACATGGGTCAATCTGGCAAACACGGAAGAAATTGCAATTCCTGTAAATTCATCAGGTTACAAAAAGCACAAGCACAGATACAAAAAGACACTGGGGAATGAGAAGGCTGCAGTGAAGGGCAGTGAAGCAGCCCACACCGTTTTGCCATGACAATTTCTTCTCTGGAGAAGCATCTTTGGGTTGGGATGGCACATCCCAAACCCTTGAGCCTTGGAGAGCATTAGGAGACTTCCCCTCGGCTCAAAGAAAACAGTGAAAGGTAGAACACTTATTCTAGACAGATCTTCCCCAAAACGCTGGACTGGAGGTGTGCAGGGCACTGTCACCTTGGGACTTGGCTTCTGGCAGCAGACCACTCAGCGACATTGCAGAAACGCGTTGCCTTTTCATACCGTTTCTTTCCAGAGTCACCAATACCCTCGTGCACCCAACGCTGGCACCATGCGGCCCTCCAGAAGTCAGGCAGGTGCCTCCTCAGGGCCTGCGGTGCTGACCCCGGCTCGGCAGAGCCCACGGATTGCGGGCCCCTCTCCCCAGAGCACCGCCGGCTTCACGCGCACCGAGGAGCGGGGAGACGGCTGCAGCGCTGCTTCCTCAGAAAGCTCATCTCTTCCTCTACCCCATTTCAAAACCCTGCTGCTTCCTCCCAGTCATGCCAGCAGGCACCAGAATAAGCCCTCACATCCTGCCCACTATCCCACATCAGGAATAAAGCAAATACTGGCTTCTCAGTGTCCACCGACCTCCGATACTGATGTAGCCCTGGGGTGCATCACAACCATGGAAAGTTTGTTTGGCAAAACTGTGTTTTGCAGTGAAGGAAAGCCATAACCTGACTCCCAAATATTCTGTCTGCAGTAGGATGCCACTGCTGCCCCCATTTGAACAGTCCTCATTCCTCCTACAGCCCCGTATGCCGGACCCACCGCCAGCTTGGCACAGATCCTCCCTCTGCCTTCTGCAGCAGACGACACCAGAGCCCAGAGGCAGAACTTAGAGGAGATGAGCAAAGCCCAATGGGCACAAATAACCTATACTCAGGTAATTCTCCTATTTCATGTCACATGGCCTCATCACATTGCCAGCATTACAGAAATTGGAGATTATTGCCTGCTCTGCTATAAATGGAAAGCAGAAGTTGAGCGACTTTCATGAGAACCAAGAATGAGAAATATCAAGATACTGGATTAAACTTATAATTTGTTGCAATGTTTTGGTTTGCCAGTTCCTTTGCTGCATTAGCATAACAATCCAGACACATTTGGGCCTTTTGGGATGTCAGTTTTGCAGTCTTTGTCAGTAACGTTGTCAATGTATTTCTCTGATTCTGTACCGTCCTGGGACTGGAGGCGGGAGGTAAATGGACAGAAGTCCTACTGGAAATGCAAGGCAGATAAATGCATCACTCTCTTCAAGCTCAGGGGTCTGTAAATTTTATGATGACAATCCAGCAAGTCCAATGGAAAGACTTAAGTCTTATGGAAATACTAAGTTTTAGTTAAATCACAGTCATAAAAGCATTCATTTATAAACCTTTCTTAATAGCAGCTGGGCTTTCCTGCAGTAAGAGACTGTGCCACCAGGGACAGTGCTCTGTCCAGGCTTTGGGGTTCCATGTTTTGCTGTGTTTTAACACACAATAAGGCCCACTACTACCAAACATATTTACAATAGCAATTGCTTTCCCAGAAAGGTTCCTCTCTTCTTCTCCCAGCATCCTGCTGCCTGTCACCATGGAGGCACATGCTCCATACCACTCAGTACTTTTCCTTGTTGCCTTATATCTGATTTCTACTTAATTTACTGTTGATAGAGTCTTATTCCCTCCATGACAGCTCAGAGCCCACCTGCTATGGCAAGACCTGTGCTCAGGACGTGTTCACTCTAGCCCTGTGCTCTGCACGTGCTGCACAGCGCGAGTCGCTTGTGATGTTCCCAGCATTTTGTTCAGTGCCCTTTCAGAGCTCGAGCAAAACAGTATGAATGAAAAATATCAGAAACGTAGTTGAAAATATACAGAACTTTGGCATATCAAGACAGAGAATCTGGTTACAGAAACAGTAGATGTTCACTTAAATCACAAACAAGTTAACAGTTGAACTTTTATTGTTTTTAAGAGGGCTAGTTACGGTTATCATGTGGCCCCAATAATTTGATTTAACCACGTCTTAAATTTTAAGAGATCAACATATCAAAGCACTGACTAATGGAGTTTGCTACTAAACTAAAATCAAATGGCAGGTAAGATAAAGAAGATTAATACAAACACAATAATGTAAGGTTTTCTCCAGAAATAAGGTAGATGTTTCTGTGGCAACTTGTTAGGGTACTTCCCCAAGGGCTGTTGACATCTGAACTGGCAGGTGATACAATGGGCTCCCCTAAGAGCATGGAGGCGCAGAGAATGAACGAAAGAAGTCATTTCAGGAACAGAGGAAAGCCCCCGCAATTTCATTCTCATATCAGTTTAGGAAGCTGTGGATCATTCATAGCAAACAACTAGTAGTGCCTTGCAAATGACACATTTCTTAACTGCAGCATGACATAACATTATTGTTCTGCACAGTTCCCTCTCTTCAGGCTGCAGAAGGACAAGGAGATGCGACTGCCATCAAGTCAGAGGGTTAAAAAATTGCAAACACAGAGACTGCTGAAGAAATGCCCTTCTTGAAGTATGGAATCCAGTGGAACAGTTGGACTAATAGCCCCTTCCACAAGGGTACCTGGAACAAAGCACTTCAATGCCACCGGTCATAACTTTCAAGCCTTTTTTTCTTTTTTTTCCCCCCCAACTTTCTGTTTACCTTCTCTCTTCTGCTGCTGCTAATGAGGAAGTCCACACCATGCTACAGTTACCACCCTCTTTCTTCTCCCCAAAACACTAACACTCCTTCTGCTCCATAGGTTCCTACTAGCTTTTCATTTCTGAGGAGGCCTTCTTATTCTTAAATTCTAAATAACGGTAACCAATTTATATTTAGCTTTGAAAGCTGCAGTTTCTCTTTCAACATCTGAGTGCCGAGTTCCAGTTAAACTACCCGATTTCATTCAAGACACTTTTCACTGCAAATCTCTTGCCTGTGCAACTGTTTTCCTTGAGCTTTCTAGTCTAAAAGAGAAGAAAAGATGCAGCAAAAAAGCTGTTCTATATCCTGCCACATTCCCCTTTAGATGTGTTTACACAAATTAGAGAAGCAACATGTAAATATCAGCCAGAAAGATCTTTCTTCTGCTTTTCAATGAAAAGGATAAGCAGTACAACCGATTAAAGAAGTGTAGCTGCACTCACTTTAGAATTGAGCTCAGGCAGATTTGTAACATGTTATCCTGTAGATGTCAGAGTTGCAAAAGCATTGAGAGCAGAATCCAAATCCACCTTCTCATAGCCAGCATCGTCTCTCATGTCACAACTGTCACACTCATCCGAGAGGTACGACTAAACACAGTGGCACCTGCCTATAAGCTTTTCAGCAGAAAACTACCTCTGCATTCAGAGACTGAACCACAGCCCTTCTGAAAGAGAAAATAAAATTTGAGTATTTCCTATCAAAGCTGAGAAAAACACTGGAAATCCGCCAATTTCTTTCAGTGTTCCTCAGTTTCACTTTCAAATAACACGTGCAAAATAAGTTATATTCCTCCTAAAACCCAAAATGAATGACTGCGAACGTTCTACCAAGTAACACGGTGACCCACAAAACAAACACTACGAATCATCCCATCTTTACCAACGTAAGTGCAGCCTTTGTCTTAATAAAGAGTCAAGCAATATCAGCACGGATACTGACGCACCGTGCTTATTAACATCCAGAAAAGACAAGACAAGATGAATTTATCATGACAAAAACACTGCATTGAAAAGGTAAGGAAAAACAGACCTGGAGAAACTGGACAGTTCCCGCTCTTTCCCTCTGGATTCTGTAGCAAGAGGTCAGCAGAGCTGTGACCATTGCTTAGTGGTTACAGAAACTGAAAACAGAAAGAAGGAAACAATCCAGGGCAGTTGCAGCAGCAAAGCTACCAGTTCAGGGGAATTCCAGGGAGGAAAATCAAGACGAAGCTCCCTTCCAGCTACCCCTACAGGAGCACTCTTACCCTGAGCCATTGCCACCAGTAGGAACAGCCTGCAACTTCTCACTGGTTTACTGTGGTTCTTCACTTACTCTGATTTACAGTGGACCCGACCAGTTCACCTAGTTGGAAACTGAAATTGGATAAACTGAACTGTCCTCAGTATGCCCCCAAATTCCTTCTCTCCTTTAAAAAAATCCTGTGAATTTCAGTTCAAATCTGTCCCAAAGTCACCTGTTTAGGCGTGCATCAGAAAGAATAAAGCAAACAGCACACAGCCACTCTTACCTTGCAGCTCTGCTTGCTCTAACCGAAGTGAAAGTATTTTTTTCACATGTTCAGGAACCTTACCAATCCAAAATTAGTTCAGCAGCTATGCAAGCATATTTGTCATTGCCCCCAAATGACAAGCACTGGGTTTGATAAAACAGGAACTTGTAAAGCTTATCTAACTTACACCTGGTGTGCAGGGTTTGCATGTACCAGAAACTTAACATCTTTTATTTGCTCATTTAATGAGTTTCAGACTGAATCACAGCTTTTCCTTTATCATGTCAGTGCCTATCTGGTGTACAAAAGAGATAACTGATATAGAAGAAGCTTCTATATCAGTTATATTACTGAGTGTTCCTGGATGGTGCCTAACTGCTTCAGTGGCTTTGTTATTTTGTCCTCTTATTTTTTCCACTTGGTTTCATGGGATAGACCTACACAAACTAGAAACTAATTATAGAGGAGAAAATATTGTCAAATGAGCAATATGTGGCATTATTCTATTAGCTTATAGCCTCTATTATAGCTTGTAGCAAAAGTTCCACCACTGCCTGGAGGGGCAGGGTGGGAATCAGGATATGTCAAACTCAGTGGCACCCAAAACCTGCTGCTTCAGGAAAGCAAGTTTTTGATGAGCTTGTTGGCTATAATCAGCTTCTGCACAAGGCTCCCACTAAGATCCTACAAGCAAAGCAATCATGTTTCCTTCCTGGGAGCTGATCCCAATATTTAAAGAGATAGAGGGTCCAGCCTGGGGAGTAGAGCACGAACCATCTCTCTTGTCCAGCTAGGCAGGCAGTTGTGTTCTTCAGATCCTTCCTCCTGTGTGACCATCACAAGGCACTTGATACAGCAGGAACTTTTGGCTGCTTCTAGTTTCAGGGTGGTTCCCATCAGTTCCAACTCTAATCCATCCTGAGTTTTTCCTTTTAAGTAGTTGCAAGAGCTGCAGAGACCCTGGAATAAGTCAGGACCTCTGCTCAGTATCTAGAGGATTGGCCACTCTTAGCCAGGGCAAATTCTTCCAGGTTCTCACAGCATTGCTATTTTACGTCTCCTCTATGCACACTGCAAGAAAAACAACATCTCTGCATAATTGCCATCAGAGCAGGAACTACTGAAGGACTTTAAAGCACAAATTCAAATTCTGTATTCTAGTGCTCCACCCATTAGGACAGGGAACGGTAATAAAATCATTGTAAGGAAAAGTCTTACAAAAGTTAAGTGGGTTGGTGTTAGCCCCATTCCAATGACGAGTACAACCCCACTAGTTTACCAGCCTTGCAGCCTGACTTTTTTTATTAGCTTCTGAACCTGAAATCCCATGAGATCATCTCCACATTTCAAGAATGAAAGTCTAGGGAACAAACGAGTTCAGCTGCTTACTGCAGAATAAAACTATAGTAAATAAAGCCTGCCCACTTTCAGGACAACACTCACAGCTACTCAGAGACAGCAGAAAGGAAACGCTGTAGCTAATCAGACCAGTGGTTGATCTGGTGAAATAGTCATTAGAGATGCTCGTAGAGACAGTGAAAAACAGCCTGGCAAACAGGAGGCCATGAGACAACGGAGAACCGTCTAAGCTCCTCAAGTGACCATCAACTTCTGCGCTTCAATTTTTGCTGATTCCAAACAAAGATATGCTACCCTTCTGCAGAAAAAGGAATCAATTACTACTGGAAGCACTGTGAAACAGATGCCAGGAGGGCACTCTGCAAGAGACACTTGCCAAGCAGGGAAAGCTAGAGCATCTTTGTCCAGAGATCTGGATTGTGACAAAAAATAGCAGCAGAACTATTAAGTAGCTAGTGTGAAACTTGCTGATATCAACCTGTAACTCTCCTGAATTGTCTCTGTAAGGCTTCCTCAGAGCGCAACAACCATGAGATGCAAGGCTTAAATTCACGGAGTTTGAAAATGAAGTCACAAAATAACTTGCTTCAAAAGAAGTTGAAATCTAATATGGATTTGAGCGATTTCCTGATGAAATAACATCTCCCAAACCATTTCTTTAAGCACATGTGTATTATAAAACCTAGGGATTAGCAAAAATAGTTGAATGTGTGATGGATGAAAACTAATGGTTCTTTGGATGTGCTTGTGTTGTATCTCAAATAGATGCAAGCTTTGTGGCAGACATGTGGCATGGCAGGATCACGACCTTTGAATGCAGATTTTAGGTGCTACCACTACAAAAATGACGAGGGAAAAATCTTTCAAAACACATCAGAGATTTAAATTAAAATAGAAACCAAACTATATATATCCCCAGCATAAATAATACCAAAATACCTGCTACAATATTCTATATTCAAAATATGAATTCTTTTAATTTAAAATAAATTTTAATTTGTACAATAACTCTAAAATCTTCCAGTTGAGCATTTCCTTTTTTTTTTTTTTTTAAATGATTTTTGGGATTTTTTCCCCAACATTTCCTCCTGTACTTCCAGCAATGCCTTGTAATGCTGAATATATAAATATATATATGTATGCATATATGTGTTTGTATACAATCAAATAAATATATATTTTTAGATATTTTAAACAAGACAGTCTATCCCCCATACATAGTAGCCCAAGATCTTTTCATATGCTTTAAAAGACTAATACAGTATTCTCTTAAGCATTCTTTTGTTCTTGTTTTACAGATTCTTACAGAAACTTTGCAGAAATCGTTCTGAATGCTGTATTTTAAGATGGGATTCTTAGCTTTCCATGGGAGGGACAAGCTTAGGAGATCCCAGAGCTATCCTGCTCTCAGTCATGTACAACACCAATTCTTTGGTGGGTCAGACATAAGAGTCAAGTGGTGACAATACCTCAGATCATCAGGTGTTTGCATTTTCTCTTGTGCTGCCCACCAAGAATCTCACAACTCCTGAATCCAGCCTTGTAAGCAATTAAATATTTTACATCCTTAAATCTGTAACAGTTTCTCATAAACCCTGCAGAATTTGCCCTTATATATATTTGAAACTTACAGAGGAGAATGTTCCTCCAATGAATGATTGCAAAAGAGAGAGATTTCCTGGCATGACTTACCAGGATGTACCAGGAACAAACGCTGTTCAGACCATCAATGATTGGTATGTCAGTGAAGAACAACTGATTGTGTCTTGGTCTTCTTAATCTACTTTGCATTTCTGGCTCTTCGAAGGTTGCGAACAATAAATTTTATTGTGGCTTGACTATGAAAATGCTTATCTGGTAGCTATACTGCACAGGCGGGTCTGGTTTTAGTTGCTGTGGCACTACATTCTCCTCTCATCTCTTCCCCACTTACTTTCCCCACTGATGCACTTTGAACTATGCTTTGATAGTATCTCTAGTATCTCAGAATGACATGAATAAAAGTAAATGGTTAACAAATTAAAAAAAAAAAAAAAAAAGATTTACCAGTAATGTACTTGCTTCTTGATGGCTCATTATCTGATATTTTGAGGCTTATTGCCATACAGTTTTAAACAACAGAGGGGAATCAAAGTGTTCAAATACAGGTCACATTTTTCCACAAATGTCAGAGATATCTTCCTTGCAAGGTCCTCTCTGTCATTTTCAAGGAGCAAGGTTTGATGATACTCCTTGGATATCACATCTTCTTTCAGCATGAGGTTAAGCAACGTATGATCATCAGAAGCTGCAGAACTTGAGAGAATATTCCTTACTCTAGGCAGGATCTCCTTAAAAAGATTCATACCTGAAGTTGAAGATGTTTGAAGGAGGTCTGAGCAAAATCTGAACTGCTTGAATAAATAAAAAAAAAATCCACTCAGTCAGCATCAAAAAGATGAAGTGAAAAAAGAGTTAAGAGACTTTGTCTTGCAATAGCAGAGGTGTTTCCTCATTTGATTAAAACTTTAATGTTTCCAACAACAAATAACTTCTTCATGAAATGGCACAACAGAACAACCCTTCCTACCATTCGTAAAAGACAATCAGCAACAGTCCTCCTAAAAAAATAATTTCAGAAACATTTGTCCCATTTAGAAGAGAGCGCCATAACTAGATTTTGGTCTCCCAGAAGAGGAGACCTATGAGTGGGCCCAATTAGAACAATACCAAAATCTTCAGCACAAAACAGTATTGTACATCCTCTCTAAGAGGGACATGTTTAAAACCTGTAGACTCCTGCATAGGGTTAGGGATTAGGCTGTGAGCAAATTCTGCTTTCATTAAGTCAAATGGATTAGAACAAGGATGAAAACCCTGGGGTAAAAACTGATCCCCAATCTGTCTAGAACTTCTGCCATATTTGAAGTTACTAAGAAGAAGAAAAAGAAAAGAAGTTGTGCATGACTTCCAGCTACTCTTATTCAAAGTCAATATATGTACATTCCAAGGGACAGGTATTTTAAGTTAAATTATTTAAGAAAAAAAGTTTTCAAGGCTTTAGTTCAAAAGAGTAGCTAATCTTCCAGACTGGCAAAGACCCCTGCCTATATACCTCAGAATCTACTACAACCTGAGCTCTTAATTCAGCTTAAAAATAGTAAGAAATCTTTCCTTAATATTACCTACTCATTTCTCGCTCTTACTTTGTAGAGCTCATTTTGCATGCAACGTCTGATCAGGGCATTTCAAAGACTTCTAAAGACAGTATCTAAGTGATACTTGCAGTGACAGTAGCAGTGAAGAAATAATTACCAACTACTTAGAATTGAGTTTTCACTATATTTTTTTTCTACTTCATAAATATCTGATCTAAAATACTGGGGCAAAATTCCTTATAAAATGGGCTTAGAAATGAAATATTTTAACATAGCTTTTTAAAATGGCTACCTAAACAAGCCTATAGCTGAGTATAAGGTAAGGTTCCAAGTCTCATCTAAATTTTTTTCTGTGGATTTATTACTGGGTTTTACTACCTAGAACATTGCCATGACTTCTATTCAGCATAAGAAATATTTGTAAATGGAACAATAACTCCATTTCATGAGAAACAATGTATTGGGAGAAACTTGGTAAATCTTCATAAATGTTTTGCATATCCAGTTGCAAATTTTGGTTAAGATCCAAAATACCTTTGTAGAGGAACAAAGATTTCCTGCTTTTTCAGAACGTTCATTTTTATGCTCACAGTTGGAAAATATAGGCAAAGTAGAGGAAAAAATAAGCAATCTACAGCTGATTATCTAACATTATGATTTTGACCCGCCATGTGGGTAGGTAACAAATTTTAACATAACTATATAACCAACAAATGAAAAAAACAGGTTGTTTGACTTGTCCTTAGGGAAAAGTAAATCCCTTAACTCTTTCATATATTTTCTCTTGTGTTTTTTGCTCTCAGAATTTGTCTTTTTGATGTAGTTTCCTTTAAGGTTACTGGCTACATTGATTCAAAACAGAAAACTTTTTTTTAAGTACAAGTAGGAATAAGCTCCACCTCATAAGTAACACTTCTGTCACATTACATAGGAAAGACCATTTCTCCAACTCTTTTATCAGTACAAAACTGCACTGAATAAGGTGTCTCCACTTACACATTACCAGCTTTTGGAGCAGATCTCATGTTACAGACAGCTAGGAGTTGTCCTGCAGAGAACTGGGAACTGTATGCTATCACATAAGATCTGAATGGTTTCTCTATAGCTTGAGGAAGAGAGATAGTCCCAATATCAGCTTGTCCTGCAATTAATGTATTCTTGTATAGTACATACAATAAATTAAAAAAAAAAAAAGTGATGTCTTCATTATTTGGTCACGGGCAATTCTCAGAAATCTTTTTCAGCATCAGCAGTCACATTCAGGACTCTTGTAGGTAGCAGTTCTCCTGAATAAGAAGTTTCCTTCTTGATGGAAGCTGAAGAGAGTTCAAGCAACATGAGCAGCTGCCTATCAAAAGAAAAAACTCAATGTGAACTGTAATCCTCAACCACTCTCTGCATTCACTGACCTGCTGCATCTTGGTTCTGCAGAAGCTGGATACAGAATTCCTTGCTCAATGCTCCAGGGCATAAGTGTGTTTGAATGAGGGGGATACAATAATGTGAGAGGGTAGATTTGTCTTTGTGGGCAAAGAACCCCCCACAATGGCAGTGCTGCAGTCCTGATGCACAATATTGAGAAAAACAGATAAATCTGCCTTATAGGTCTGCCTTTGTTTAGGCATTTGTAAAATCAAAATAACACTTACTTTCCATCTTGACACCAGGTACAATGTACTCAGGCTCATGAGATACTCAGATCCCAGATAATTAAGATCATTTTCTGGTCTAGATTAGCACAGTTTCACCTGCTGCACTGTCCTGAAGAAACAGAATGTAATGAATTGCTGGGATTTTACTAAGTTCATTTGGATTCCAAAGCTAGCCGTAGATACAGCATAAGCATTGTCTTTGCTTAGAAGTGATACTTCCTCTCAGTGCAGAGAAATCAAAAGCACAAGTTCCTTTTTTTAACTTTCTTCTTTAAAATGCATCATAGCACATGTGTGAAAAACAGAACTAAGTCAGACTGCACATTTTTTGCTATTTATTGCTTCTCATGTTGCTTTTGTTTAGCTTTTCCTGTATCCAGAGTAGAGCACTGAATTTCTTTTCCTTTGGACTTTGAGAGAAGACTACTATGAGATCATTAAAAAGAGATACAGTTACCATATAACTTTACTCATTTCTACCTAAGAGTATGCGACAGTTAAAGAGAATCCTGAAAACGTATGCAGTTCAAAGCACACATTCCTATGGAAAACAAAGTAGTGAAATGCTGATGCTGATGTTAATGCTGATTATACAGGCTTGAGCCATTAGAATTGGAAAGCAGGGAAATTTGTTAAATAAACTTTTCAGACTTTTACATATTGCAGGTTGAACAACTTCTCAAGGCTATTCAACCTGAAAAAAAAGAAATCCCAAACAAAAACTCTCAAAATAGTCAAAAATGCTAGCTGATTGGAAAAACAAGACCTTGAAGACAGAGCCAACAGCTTAGATAAAGCCACTTTTCAAAGCAGTAAAGTTCATTTATGATACAATAGCTATTTTAATCCATAGGGACTTTGCAGCAATTTCTTGGAGAATGCTGCATACAATGAATGTCTAATTAAGGCTTTATCAGCATTTCCGCTAACTATGTTACTTTTCTCACAGCTGGACTATAGCTATTTACCTTGAAATATCTTAGAACAGAGACATCACTTATCAATACTGTGCTGTTTGACAGGTGTATATCCACAAGATTTCCCCAGTGATTCTGCCAAAGGTTACAGCTCTTAATTTAAAATCTTTTGTATGTCTACTGTGAAAATGGATTCCCAGTAGGAAAGTAAAGGTATAATATTGTGGAAGATGTCTTAAATATAAAAGCCTTGCCATTTAGATTGCAAAGCTTGTTTTTTTTTCCTCTCAGAGCTTATTTTTAGAACTATCTGATCACACCTTCTCCCTGCTATCTCGCCTCAGTACTTCCACTGATAGGTTAAAGATAAGTCTTTCAACACACACTGCTTCTCGTATCACCTGCCCCAGGACTTCCCAGTCACTAACACAAGTCTCAGCAGTGGAGCATGAGCCCTGCAGGTGAGATACGGCAAGATAACAGGCTACAACCCTGCTGCTCATATTGCCTGCTTCCCCAGAACATAATTTGTTAAGTGAGCTTAGGACCTCAAACGTTGGGAACTTTCAATACAGTTAAGGTGCAAGAAAAGATCAGGGCCTCAAATGTTTCTGGTCATCCATAATCTCACAAAACTTCATGCAAGTATCTCTGAAAACTGATGGACAAGGCAGCCTGAATAAAAGAACTGCTTAGACAACTGCATTGCAAAACCCTGAAAGTATTCAGCTTCTGAAGGCACTCCTGCAAAAATGACCTTGTTTTCTAGTTTTATTAGACTGTTTGCTATAAAATATTCAATGGAATTTCAATTGTATCTTTAGTTATGTTTCCCATAAAAACAATGAGGCTTAGAACACACAGACCTTGCATTTGGTTTGCTTAATAATAACATAAATTTGCCCATCTAGTTTTTACAGTCCAGATTCATTATCAAGCCATAAAAACACAGCTACCACAACACTTTATTTGTGGAGAATGAGGCTGATATATGAAAACAAAGAAGCCACTTTCAACTCAGCAAGGTATGGAGTATTTTCTAATGTATCTCTGCACTGAGAGGAATACATTTATATGATGAAATCCAACATCGTGGCGATTCATCCCTTTCCCCAGCACTGGAATGACTGTGCTATAGAACATGCTGGACTTTGCCAGTGAGGATGTAAAAATTTTAAATTAAGTTAACAAAATACTGCTGGTGTTCAATGGAAACATTGCTCTTTTATAAGCATGCTGTTCTTTTATTTTTATTAATAGCACACCAGCCGTCCTTGATCTAATGTCAAGATATTCTGTTCCTAATCCACTTGATCCACCTGGGAAGGGCTCAGAGTTGTTTGCAGAGGGGCTCTAAAATTTCCAATGGACTCATTATTGCCCTTAGACAAGTGATTGGAAAGATGGAACATGGGAATGTTCAGAAAGGATCTTGAGTCTTGGACCACTCTCAGCCTGCTCACCTGCAGAGTGCTGACAAATTGTGTAGGAAAGAAATATGATACCAGGGAATGTTCCCTTTTGGTCTTTCTTGCTCAGCAGTTTTCATTCCCTTTGTGTGAAATGAGGAAAAACAGGTCTAGAATTTAATACATAGGCAGACATAGGCAGACTTGCTGGAAAAAAGCTTACAGATAGGAAAGTGATTTTAGGTCCTTTTCTACTTTTGTGAGAAAGTTATTGTTTTATTACATGACATACTCTCTTTCAACTGTATGGCTAGGTGCTCTTTAACTGAAGTTTACCAGAGCATAGTATTTCCTCTTTCACTAGTATCTTTAAGAGTCATTTATTTTAAAAGTTGCCTGACATTTGCCCCGAGGCACATGACTGCACCTCTTTGAGATGCACAGTAGAAACAAGAGAAATTTTTCAGTCAGTCCTGCCTACATACCCTTGCTCTGCAAAGATCAGTGTGGTTTTCTATACTTTGACCACAAATGTTAGAAATGATTGATGACCTGCGGGGAAAATTCCCAAGATGAAAAGGCCTTATTCGTTGGGAAGTGTTACAAATCTATCCTACTTTCCACTTCAGCTTCATCTTGATGGATTTTATCACAGTCCCAATAACTTGAAGCTCCCAGTGACAGATGCTATACTTATGAAGGAGGGAAGGTAAGGGCCTTCAGCTGACTTTCAACAAAAGTTTCATTAGGAACAGCAAGGCCATGATGGCTAACAAGGAAGGAGTTATGAAATCTCCCAAGATATGGAAGTCATCTCTATATATACAGAGAGGTATATTCCATATTTACCTTAGGAATAAGATATATCACCTGTCATCTGCAGGGAAAATGCAACTTGAACTATTCCTTCAGGAAGCCGTGAATGGAGTGTGAAGAGTTTTCAACAGTAGCTGGATGCTGCTTTCTCTGCAGGACTACGCTGAGTCTGAAAGCTGCAGCACCACACAGCTGCTCCCTGTCCTCCAGGACCATCTGAAAGAAAGTATGACCCTTCTTCTTGGTCTCAAGAGGTCTGCAAATGTCTTGTAAACATGAAGATTGCAACAGTCATACTCATAATAAATATAATCAGTCCAATATACTAGAACCTGTGTCAAATCTGTAATTCTCCCTGAAGTGAGATAAAATAGAGCCAGAACTGGAAATGGAATACTAATGCAAACCCAAACAGACAAGGAAAACGACGTGCAAAACCACAGCTCTGTGTCAAGTTTCAAAATGATGGAGGTGAGAAAACTGGACAAAACCACTATAATGACAGTTGGAGAAATCATGTATTTTAGGGGCTTCCCTGCAGCAGTTCTGTTTTTTACCAACTCAAATACATACTAGACACATATGATTCTAAAACCTGCACGTCTGCTACAGTGTCTCTATCTTTAGTCACTTTAATAACACCAGCACTTACCATTACTTTCATTCCAAAATCTGTGCTCCTTTTCTTGTAACTGCAACCAGAAAACTTTATGATCACGCAGGCAGTTACAAAGCTGTCTTTTCAGAGGCTTCCAGTCTATGCTTGCACATCCCTGCAGTGACATCTCTGGGATGGAATGTCCTGGAGAAGGGGGTGTCCAAACCCTCCTATGGAAGCTCTTCTACCCTGTGCAGAAAGTTACAAGCCAGATGATTAGCACACTCTTCAAGAAACACATAGGTGTGGGGTCTGGCCCTTCTTCCAAGGTTTAGTTCAATATTCTTATTTGGAGATTATGAATAGACTTATGATTAAGCAATCTATGGATCATGCCATGCACAGAAAAAACAAATGTCCCAACCATCATTTGGGGAGTGAGGCAGAGCAGCCTGCAGGGGCTGGCTGCAGAGGCCTACAACACAGAAGCTTCCTCCTCTTCCCAGATGGGAGGCTGAAATCTGTCACCTTTTGGGCAGCAGAGGAAATTGCCGTCTGCTCTTGGACACAGTGGACTCCTTTGTAAAGGGGGACCATAGATCACACCTAGGAGAGAGACGCGAACATTACTTTTCATTTTCATAAAAAGAGCTTGGTCCCCTACTTCCGGGGGGCTCAGAGCAGTATACTGCAGGCAGAAGGAATCATCTCCAAGCAGCAGCTTGTGCACCTTGAGAAGAACACACAGTCAATGGGCTGGACCCCAGGCCAAGGTACTCATTCCTTCTGTGGTTTATTGCAAGGGCCAAACATCTAAAATACAATCCTGAGCTCCTCTCTTGCTTTATATGGTTCAGGTGTCTACAGAAGCAGCAAGGATTTCGTGATTTTTAATTCCTCAGCTGCCTTTTCAAATCCTCTGTGGCTGAATACTAGGAATGTTAAGGATCTGAAGCTACTCAGTGAACCTGGAAAAAAGGTATTAATAAAGAGAGATACTATTAAACAGAAAAGCTATAAAAGCAGATACAACTGCCTGATTGAGAAATCTGCCTCTCAAAAGAACTGTTTTTTTTCCTTTCATTGCATCTCCAGTTTAGGAACCCTCTCTTACTTCTCTTTTCTGTTTTGTCTATATTCAGTGCTTTTTTTCTCAGAAATGTATTACCTCCCCAAGCAGATACCAATTTAGAATAAACTACCTAAGACCGACAAAAGCAAGCAAACACAACAAAACCCACTCTACAACAAAAGATGAAGCAGACATTGCTACTGGAAGTGGTGGTTGATGAACTGTCCAGCAAGCACCTCTGGAATTTGAGCAGAATTACATAGTCTTGCTGTACTACCCACAAGAAAAACATGTAAGCTAAAAAATAAACTTACAAATTTATAAATAATTGCACCTTAAATTTGCATGGGTAAAGTAGTAGAAGCAATTCTACATAGTTGCTTTTTCACTAACCAACTGTTGTTGCGCTCAATTTCTCAGTGTTTAATTCTCTTCAGTATCTTTTCTAAGCAGGTTTAGATTACTTGCAGATGCTTTTCCTCAGCAAAGGACTGGCTCATGCCAGGAAAGGTGTTCAATACTTGGGTCAATGTGCACAGGCCTTTTAAATTCCTGCACTGGAGGAGGAAAGGGCTCAGGAAAAGGTGTGCTGGCGAAAGCCGTCAAACACCATGCTGCAGAAATGGATCCCATCTCTGCTCACCACAGAGCTGAAGTCACTTTAACCGAATTTTTGAAAGTTATCCAGACAGCTCTAGTTCCTTATTTTTAGTGTTCCCAGACTCAGAAAGATGAGAGATTTTGCAGAAGTAACAAGTGGCAAGAACTACAGCTGAAAAAGACTGAAGCTTTGAAAGTATCGGGAGATATATACAGCTAAATACACTGTGAAAGACCATGCGCCAAGTGATTCCAGTCGTTCACCCCAAACTGAAAGACAGTTGACCTTTTTGCCTCGGTCTGCCTTTGTTTTAGTTGTTTTTAGTGACCACAGTACAATTGCATCAGAAAAAGATACTGAAATAAACTCCTAAATAAGTGTCAAGTATTTTGCCTCCCTCCACTAGAGATTCCTACAGGCCGAAGGCCATACAGTGGATGCAGAAGACTAAAGCAAACTATTTATTAATGGTCCATTTCTGTTATCAATGAAATTAGGTACTTTTTCTTGATTTTTTTTTTCTCTCTCACCAGAACCAATATAGACACTATTGTTCATTTTAGAAAGAAAACCTGTTACTCTGCAATAGTGTTTCCTTACACACTTCTCTTGATATACTTCAAAATAATTTTTCATCTCTCCAGATGTAACTCATTGAAGGATCAATACCACCTTCACTTATTTTATGCCCATTTATATATTTTAAAATCCATTTATATTTAGGGCCAAACCTCTTCAGCTTTGACACACGTTTCAGATGCCCATTTCTGACTAACCAGGTACTGGTGGCACAACCTAAGCTCTGCTTTGAGAGTATACCATCCAACTGAAATAAATTGATCTACATCAAGCAAATGTTGCGTCTTCTGTTCCATTAATACCGAACTGATGATTTTAACAGTTCAGGTATATACAGCCAACAAATTCCATACAATTAGGCTTTGGGGCAAAGGCAGAAATCATCTTGCACAAATTCATTAGTGGATAATAATAATAAAAAAAAAAAGCAGATGTTTTAGTTCTTGCTCTAATTTGGCCAACCTTCTGAAAACATTTTGTTTTTACTGGAGCACCATCAAAATCTGTAATCTAATAAGATCTTGCTAATAGTTAAGATTAGTAATATTTTCTAACACTTAGAAGAGCAGAGTATGTGACTAAATTCCCCTGGGAAGAGATAAATCAGAGCAACTTCTACAGAGATGTTCAAAACATTCTTGTGCAGTTTAAAAACACAGGGCAAGTCTCTGAATTCATGCCAGTACAAATGCTGGGCACTAGGCCAACGAAAAAGAGAAATCAGCTGACTTACAGTTAACTAAGTCAATAAAAACCACCATATTACTCTTAATGGAGGTTCTATTTATTGAATGGGAAAAGATACCAAGTCTACAGCACTGATAATGCTCTACACCGTTAATTTGGTCTGGCAAGAGGACTGGACATGGAACAATGGTAGCCGTACAGCAGCTTTTAAATACTTTTAAACTAGCTCATGCTACGTGTCTACTTCTTTTCCAGTTACTTGCTCCCCACAGAAGCAAGGACAGTCTAATCTGAAAACTGGCGTAACCTGCAGTCAGTGTTTTCTTGTGCCCTAGGTGGGTCTGACTTGACACAACCGCAGCGCAAGGCGAGAGGGCGGCTCCCACTGTAGCGCAGGATAATCCAGCACATGAAAGAGGCCGGGTCTCTGCTGCTTAGCACTTTGTCACTGCATCCGCAGGAGCGGCTCCCTGCGCTGTCTCTGCTGTTGGTAACACGTTGCTAGTGAGCAGGAATAAATAAACTGGATACATGGCAGCTTCACGTGTGCATGGGATTATTTAATTGTATCTTGTGATAGCTCGCAGAGGACATGAACTGTATTTTCTTTGGGAGTGCAGGTCCCTGCAGAGGGTATCTGCTGCAGGACAGAGCTGTAAAATGTTTTTACTCTGCCAAAGCCAACATAACTGTCCCCCGGTATTACCATTACTACTCATAAAACATACCTTTTCTCTCCAGAATTCCTATGCCAACTGCAGATTCTGCTGAACAGGACTCCGTCAGCATGCCCAGGGCATTGCCGACTATCGCAGCACTGACCTTCCTTCCTACTCAAGCTCCCATTCAAAACACACTTCCTGTTTTAGCTAGATGCCTTAGAGAAAACTAATGAGTTATTCCTTCGCGGGCTGATTTGGTGCTTGGAATTAGTCAGAGCCACAGATGCCCAAATGTCTGATCTTCCTTGACCCTCACTCAAAAACTGCTGGTTCCACCACATCCCTTGGTGACCCTGAGTACTCAGGCAGTGCCGAGTGTCCCCCGCTCTGTGTTGAGGCTCAGCTGCCTCACGTCACCTCAGCTCTGCCACATACGGAGCCTGTGGCCCCAGCCAAAGCAGGGAACTCGCACAGACATGGGGGAAAGCACAGAACCCCCATGGCACGCAGCCATCCCCTCACAGCATCACCCGGGTCAGCAACACCGCTCGCCAGCGGCCCTGAGGGGACGAGCACAGGGATGGTCCTGGTGGTGGTGACATGGCGAGAAGGCCCCCTGGCCCGGCCAAAGCCAGGGGCCACCGGGGCCTTCACCTCCCCAGCCACCGCCAGGGCCTGCGCGGCACCTCAGGGGCGCCGGGGGAGGAGCCGCCCGCGGTGAGGCGGCCGCAGGGCCCGCGCCGGGGCTCCCTCCTCTCCCCGCAGCACTGGGGCCGCCGCGCAGGATGAAGCAGGTAGAGGCGTGGGGGCCGCGGGAGGCGGGCGCCGGTGCCTCCTCCCCGCTGACCGTGCGTGTGTGGGGCGGGTGTCCGTGCAGGCGGCGGCGGACGACACCGAGGACGTGTCGCTGGAGGCGGGCGCCGAGCAGGAGGCGGCAGCTGCCCTCAGGTAAGGGCGGCGCCCGCCCGGCCGCGCCCCGCACCGCGCGCTGGGGCGAGCGAGGGCCGGGCCTGCGCGGGCCTCACGCACCGGGGCAAGAGCCGAGGGGAAAGTGCAGGTTTTGTGCTCCAAAATGGTGTCACGTGCTCTAACTCAGCATTTGAGCCAACACTGATTGCACCTGTAGGAAATTAGCCGCGTATAACAGCTCATTTGTTTACTGAATGGGTTTATTAGCATCTTGTGCTGGCTGGAGGTGAGGGAAATGCACTGTCATCCTGCTCAATGAGGAAACAAATGGTTTGTTTAAAAAAAAAAAAAAATCCTGAATCCAGTAAAGGTAAAGCATGAGTAAGTGGGCATTTTCTGAGGTTGAGAGAATCCTCCAAAAATGAGGATGTGAGTTAGGATGTCTCTACCTTTTCCTCCCTTGGGAAAACACCTGGGAATCCATGTGCTTTGGCTTGAATACCTCTGTCCTCAGCAGGACTAATACTCACTAATGCCAATTAAAAAAACAAAAAAAAAAAAAGTGTTTAGTGTTTTAGTAAACATAGACACATTTTATCAGTTTAAAAAAGAAAAAAAAAAAAGAAAAAAAAAAAACTCTTCAGTGTTTGAAAACTGAACAGTGTCCAAACATTAATTGAGCACCCAACTTCCAAAATAAAGCACCACCTCTCCAGAGGCGCAGCTGCGTTCCCGTTCGGAGCACCGGTACCGCAAGCCCAGCTGCTCCAGTGCTCTCCCCTGTCGCCATCCATGAGCACAAGCAGATGCTATTGCCCCTACACGGTGCATGGGTCACGTATGTGCAAACTTGCACCTTCCCCTGCAGCATTTCTGACACCCAAAGTACCAGGACAGCGTCTGCTTTAGCCACTTCACACTATTTCTTCCACCCCCTCACTGGATGATGTAAGAAAAAGCACATTTCCCTTCCCGTGTCACATGCTCAGTTGCAGGACAGAAGTCTGAGGTTAGCACGAGCAGGCTCAGGAGCGAGTGCAAGCTTCATTTGTACCTCATTCATTGCTTTCCAGTCAAATATCCCCTATACAAGCACAAGATTGCTTCTACTGAACAGTTAATTACTGCAGAAACCTGACTAGCATATCTAAGCGATTGGTTTAAATTTTGATTTTTGTATTGTTAGAGGTATTGATCAATGAACCATAACTTATTTTACAGAGAAGTTTTTTTTTTTTTTTAAAAAAAAGTATTTCCAGGTAGACAATTCCTGACCTACGAAAACTGACTAATTTATTCAGAAAAGAAGGTTCATGCACTGACTATAGTTTTATAGCAGAAAGAAGTTGCTTAAATGGAATAGCTTCTGGTTAATGGTAATTTTAAACTAGCTAGGATTTATACAATCCTGCATAATAGCATCTTGCGCTTGGTGCGTTATCTTGAAAATTTAGCGCTGTGCAACGTTCTGCAAATCCTGCTTTCCTTCTGTATAGGGCATTATTCTGGTCAGTATAGTTGCTTCTTCCACTGAAATTCCCTTTTATTTTTGTTATGACCAATGCTTAGTTGAAAGTGACTGAAGCATTTCAAGAAAACAAGCACTGGGGAGACTTAAGCATTTGTTCACCAGAACCATTAGCTTCCCAAATTGTGCTCCCCCAAAAGGAAGAAGTAGTCATGAAGTTAACCTTCTAGTGTAAACACTGACAGTCTCATACCCAACAGATAGGTGTGTATATATATATAATATATATTTATATATTTTAGTTTTGGAGTTCCTGTTCTTCTTTTCCAAACAACTGTAAAAGGCACAAGATCTGTCTCACTTCTCTCATGCCTTGCATTGTTGATTTTTTTTCATGAAGTGATGATGAACTTGGGGTAAGGGTGATGAATGAAGCCACTAGCTTCCTTAATGCAGTACCAAAGAAATTGCCAAAGGAATCTAGACTTTGTTCTGCTTTTGAGAATGTTTTTAACGTGAGCAGCATGTTCCTTTTTTTAAGCGGTAGACTGGAGCATGGCTATTGGAAATATCACTTTGATAAAGAAGATACCAATGAGCATGTGAAGTAATCGCTGCTACAAACTGAGATACCATTATAGGCTGGAAATTGTTGTATTCCATAAGTTTTGTGCTACGCTTTTAGCAAGTGCCACCACGTTCTTTCTCATCCTGTAACTGCCTAAGTGATCTGTGTTGTTTTCCAGGCACCCCCTGGCCACCTTTTTCCACCTGTTTTTCCGCGTGAGTGCTATTATTACCTACTTGCTCTGTGACTGGTTCAGCAACAGCTTTGTCGCCTGTTTTGTCACTATTCTCCTTCTTCTATCTTTTGACTTTTGGTCAGTGAAGGTAAGACAACCCTGGAAAAGTAATTACCTTTGAAAATATCATGTGTGCCGTTAAATAAAAAAGGGGAAGACATATTCTGAGGAGAAGTAAAACAAGTGGTAAAAACCTTGTGAGCTTTTAATTTCTATAACATATCAAACTCCTTTAAATGAAAAGACACTTAGACACATTAGTTACTGCTTTGGTTACTAACAGAGATATTGCCTTTCCTTAGGTAGATTTAGATTGCATATCTCCTGCACTTAGAAGAAATAAAGTTGCAGTAGGCTTCAGGACGGGATTTGGAGGAGCCCAAGGCTGCTCAGGACAGGATTTGGAAGAGGAGAACAGGCCTCTGAATTTCTATTAGCTTGGCCTCTGAATTTCTATTAGCTTATCCATTCTTAATGGCTGTTGTGTCCAAGTTGGCATAGCTTACAGAGCTCATTTAGTGTTTGATGAAAACTGTGATTTTTCAGATGTGCTTGCCATTTGTCTTAAAATGCTAGTGCAGCAAATAAATTTTGCAGCCAATTAACATAAATAACCATTTCTCTCACTAGAACGTGACAGGAAGACTCTTGGTTGGGTTACATTGGTGGAATCAGATTGATGAAGATGGGAAAAGCCACTGGGTATTTGAAGCAAAAAAGGTAAGAATAATAAAAGTAGGCACAAGATAAACCTGATACTCAAACAAAGTAACTGGACTCTACAGCAGCTTTCTAACAGCTACTTTATATTCACTTGATATTTAAATATGAAATATTTATATGTTTATAAGTGAAGTATTCAAAATGAAGAGATTTGCAAGCACGTGGGATTTATGGCATCCTGGAGTTTGTTAGTGCAAAACTCTCCTTATAAGATTTTCATCAACAGGATAAGGATGTTACTGTAGCTACGAATCACTTCTGGTAGTTCTGCTATTTTGTTTCCTTGTGGCTTTTGTGTTTGTTTGCTAGCCCTTTTCTAGGAAGGGCTTGTTAGAATAAAGCACTTGTTCACCTTGACCCGGATTTCATGCAAACCAGCGGCACATGCAGCTGGCCAGGAGGCCAGTGCAGATTGCTCCGAAACGCAGGCCTGCAGTGCCCTCTAGTAGCGCAGCACCCGACAGGAGGGTGACATGGTGGTACAGCGCATCCAACTGCTGCCAAGAGCTTGACAGACACCAACTTTCTCGCTGTGACCTAACCAACCCCTCAAGGGAGGGCACAGCATGGTCTGCGTGAGGGTAAAGCAACTAGAAGACCTCCCAAGTTTCTTAGTCCTGCTGAGACATTAAGCAAGAGCTTTCATACACCTAAAATTACATCATTTGTAAAATAATCTCCTAACTTCAACGTTATAAACTAAGCAAGTTCAGTGCCTAGTTCATAAATTGCAGGTTGGTAGCTCTAGCCCCAAAGCACAAAGCTGACTTACTTCTATGGACTTAAGCCTCCTAGAAAGTCTGGAAGAAGAGTCGTTTAACATAAGAATCACTATATTATAAGGAATAACTTATCCGTAGGATAGATTACATTTTTGTCATGGATTATCTATGAAATATATTCCAGTACAGCAAGATGCATTATCCAGTGTTCCTCCCTTCCCCTGTCAGTCCTCTGAAAGCCTTTTCAGACCTCTTTATAGGATGAATTTGCTTAGAAAACTACCCCAGTCACTCACCAGCAATAAGTTGCTGATTCCTGGTCTGCTGCTGCACTGATAGCTTTTCCTAGAAACTCTGTTTTCTTTTGAGGATTGCTAGAACAGTAATTCCTGCTCTAAACAGCACAGCTCCCTTATCTTCCTCTTCCTTTAAATTTACCATAGCCTTTTGTAATCTCACTCATCAAGTTAACTAGGGCTTTCAGGGGCAGAGTTCTCATGCTTACTGACTTCCCCCCCCCTCACCAATAGTTATTATTAATGCAAAGTCACTACAGAATAATTTCTGAGTAATTCTGGATAAAGGAGAGTAAATCCTTTTATTGACTGAGAACGTCTTTTTTTCTGTAACTATGAAGGCATAGAATCACATTGTTACCCTCTGGATCTCTGCAGTGTCATTGGTTTAAAGTGTATGTAAAAAAAATAGCTTTTAATTAAGGGATGTTTTGGGGCAAATTAAAATTACTTAAGCATGTTTACGAGTGGGATGTCATAGCCTGTCTAATATGCATTTGATGGAGAAATTTCTGATCTTGTAGGAAAGATCAGAACCCTCCAAAAATTCTCTTTCCTTAGTTTCTCTAAGTGTTAGGAACTACCAATAACCTCTCACTGTAGATGAGGACATAGCGGTTGTGTTATCGGGAGAAGCTGGCAGCCAGGGCTTTTTGTAACCTGTCTTGATGCTTTTGCTCTCTTTGAGGTACACCAATAGAGCATTGTGCATATTGAATTCCCCAGATGTGCACACTAGGTGAAATTTAGGGGAGAAGGGGATTTTGTCCTTTCCTCCTCTTCCTTTGCTGATTTGTTATTTATTGTTGTTTTTGTCTTTCTGACTAAAAGTTTTAATAATTTTCTTTCTAGCTATCTACAGCAGCTGCCTCAAGTGAAGCAGAAGCTCAAATCTTTTGGCTTGGTCTCATTATATGCCCAGTTATTTGGACAATGTTTTTCTTCAGCACTTTGTTTTCCTTGAAGCTGAAATGGCTGGTAAGTCTCGGGTGCTGAATATGAATGACAGATCCTAGTGGAGGAGAAACTCTGATCTGTTAATTCTGTAACAGCCTTTGAACCAAAATCCAACATTAAAACAACTCACTAAGAGCTTCAAGTCATAAGGAATTTTCTGCAGTCAATCCCAGCACTCTGGAATTGATTTGTAAATTTTAGCCCCACTTTACCACTAGATTACCAGATTTAAACTTTTTATTGCCATTCAAGTAGAGCATCTTTACTGTTCAGCAATATTGAAGCCTCATTTTTAACTGTAGTAACTTACTTTTTCCCAACTTTATTTCATTCAAAAGAAACTATTTGATGGAACGGAAATAAATAAATAAATTAGTGGTACTGTTTTTCAAGTTTTCACATTTCCTTAGGACTTGAATGTTATTTGCTCTTCCTATCAAGATAAGGATTTTAGATTTCTGGTACCATTCCCTTGTTGAAAGAACCACTATCATAGTACTTAAAAATCTTGATTTATAAATACAGTAGTTATAACTGAATTCATCATGTGCGCTGTGAAAGAAAAGAAAATCATTACACCTATTTGCGAATAGTAAATTTTCCTCAGGATAATCCTAAGATGCATTCTGTCTCTGAAATGTTCATATTTTCCCCTGTGAGCTATTCTAACACTTGAATAATTACCATTCATTTTGTCAAATTAAGTATCATGTTTAGAAGCTCGATCAGAATGCTGTATGATTTAAAAATTTTGGAAAGATCAAAAGCAAGTGTCTTGCACCCATGCTGCAATATAATATGTAACTGCAAAGCTTATGTTTTATTGCTAAATGAAAAAGGAAATTCAGGTGAGTCCTGCAGGAAGGGACTCATGTTTAGTGTGACCACACAGAAGTTCTCATTTACGGCTGAGGAATATTCCATCCTTATGGCAGTTGTATACAAGTGTGCAGATATATATACAAATTATATATAGCACTGTAATTGTCCAAGCTAAACTTGTGTTTGTCCATAGGCTCTTGTTATAGCTGGAATCTCCCTTCAGACTGCTAATTTATATGGATACATCTGCTGTAAATTAGGGGGACAAAAAAGTATCAGCAGAACAACTTCTTTTGTTGCAGCAGATGGTTCCACGAGTAAGTACTAAACTGGCTTGTACTAAACTTACAGCCCATAAAATATCATACTGCCCTGCTACATGCCGTTGCTTTTGAATCTCTTCAGGTTTTATTAGCTCTTAAATTTCCATACGTTTTTTGCTTGCCTAGGCTAATTCTCAAAGAAACAGTTCTTGTCGGATTCTCTTTGTGGGCTGTACCCCCTATCAGGCTGCTTCCCTATTCCAGCCCAACTCCCACACTTGCTGCCTCCCCTGCTTATAAAAGATTCACCCAGCATAAGATGAACTGCACGTTTCATGTGCTCCTTCTACAGGAAGGATGAGGAGAATTTCAGAAAACTGCACTGAAGAACATGGAAACACAGCGAGTAGATAATCAAGTAAGGACAAACTAAAAAGCATTCCTACAGCTGTTCTTCATGTGGGGATACTGAAGTGCAGCTCTCTAGACGTATGCCTGCATTAAATACAGATTTTCTGTCATTTATATTTTTAGAGGCTTTAGACTCTAAAGATTTGGAGTCACTGCTACTTTAACTACAACTTTAATCAAAAAGCAGGTTGTATAAGCAAGGAAATAAAGCTTACTTAAGAAATACATCTGTAAACTTATGTGAAACTTGTATTATCCTGAGACCTAGAATGAAATCAAAGAAATGCTTATTTGTTTAACGTTGGAAATAGAATAAATAAAATAGGTTTTCCTTATCACGCACAATACTGATTTCTCAGTATTGTAGTGTAAGTGGAATTACAATCACAAAAAGCCTCTTGGTCACTTCAGATACCAACTATTCATTGTTCAAGTGTTCAGGCCTAAAATCTAGTGGAAATAATATGAAATCAGGCAGCAAGTTCACGGAGTGCTTATTTTACGAAGCAGCCACAGTTACCTGTATTAAAATAAGCTAATCTTATTCTGACACCTGTAACAAATTAAATACTGTATCCTGCATATAAGTTGTCTTAACTCTATTAGGATTTTTATTTTAAAAGTGATACCGATTAAAAAAGGGGACAAAACCATATTGAAAATTCCATTCTAAATATAATTATTTTCCACTGAAAGGAAAGGAAGAGATACTCAATGAGCTTATTAAGTAAGAGAGGGGACACTACAATTCATGTTAGTGAAGAAAGTAGGAAAAAAATCCTACTATTGATTTAGTGAGTCAGTTAAATTTATATACACGTAAATTAGCTATATTAGATATAGTGCCCCAGTATTAGCAAAAGGTATTTTGTATTTAAGTTCCAGAATAAAGCCTCGTGTATACATTTTCAGAAACCAACCTTATATTCAGTATTAGTACCATGCCATTGAATGCAGAGCACGCCCTTGTAATGCAGATAAAAGCTGCAGCAACTTTTCTGACCACCTGCACTATGTAAGTACTATGGAAAAAAAACTAAGGGAAGAACATTAATGTTAAGAATTTATTTGCAGTAAAATTCTTAAGAATATTAAGAATATATTTGCAATATACAAAATGCTATATTTCTATTAATTCAAGGCATAAGTTACATTTCTATAATTCACGTGAACTACATTTTTATTCCATTCATTGATTACATAATCTTTTCTTCTTGAGAATGCTGTAGATCACAGTATTCCTGGATCCCTGCAAAGACAGGGGAAAAACAGTAATTCAGTCACACATGGTTGTTTTTTGCTGCATCAGTCTGTCCCTTATTAGCACAAATATCACAACTTGGGTCTTTATCACTGCCAAAATGTTTTCCAAAATTTCCCAGCTGTTTGCATTTTAAAGCCAGTATCATTACTATCAGAAGTAGAGGCTATAATTAGTCATTTATTTATAGCGAAAGCCCCTCAAAAGACCTCCACCAGAATCTTAGAAGTTCTCCGTGAAAGCAAAGATACCCACATCTTTTCTGCAAGGTGATGATTTAAGCCAAGCATGGTACCATAAAGGAATGCTGGTTAGCACCATCATGTGTTGTAGAAAGTAGGAGCTCAGCACTGACAGAGTCTGTTCAACAGTGATTTTCAGACTTACTTTGAATTATACTTCGGTAAGATGATGTAGCTGGAGACTCAGGTACTTCAGCCAGGAAAGACTGGCCTTTATCACAGCTTTTTCCTTGAAGGACAAAGAAAAACTTTATGAAAGCAAAGCAATAAAACAGATGAGCTCATCTTGACTTTACATTTATCCCAGTTGTCCCACTCTGAACAGACAATACTTCTACTCCCCGAAGACGTTCTTCCACTAGCAATATAATTAGAGCTACAGATCTTGTAGTTTTCCAAAGATACTGGTAGAAAACACTTCATTCTTCAAAGTACTGACCTGTTTCTTGACAACGTTAAATAAAGTATTAACTGCAAAATGGGTTCTTCCCCCAAAGTTACCCCTTATCCACAAGGGAATTCAGGCAGTGCCTGTAAGCAACTTGGTAAAGCAAAAAATACTACTTTTAAAGCTTAATGTTTGCAAGATGCCATTCTGGCAGTGGTGTGATTTTACTGTGTTGTCATGTGATCATACCAAAAATATGAGATGTATTTAAAAGATGATTACACAGCTGACATGCGAAGATTAAATATCAGTTTAAGGAAATTGCCACTTTTCATGACAAACCCTGTCACAGCTTGATTAAACTTGATTAAGAAAGAAAATATAAGTTATATGTAAAAGTGGATATTTACCAAAGAGACTACTTTATCAGTGTCCAAGTCTGGATCTTCCAGTAATTACATTACTAAGAGCACTGTAACTAAGTTGATGGCAGGCATAACTTGTTACTGTATTGCGGTATGTTTGGAACATTACCTATTTGAGGATCTAGAGGCACTTTACCCAGGAGGGAGATATTTAAGTTCTGGCACATCTTTTCTGCACCTCCAGTAGTTGGGGGAAAGACCTGAGATTCATTCTGTGACAACATGAAAATGAGAGTTAACAAAAAACAATTCTGAGAACAGATATTTTAGAAGCAGTGTTTTATATACGCAACACCGCAATTAAAAAAAAAAAAAAAAATAGAATTGTAAGATACAGACTGCCTTACCTTACACTTTGGACATATAAAGCCACTCATATTTTCAACAACACCTATGATAGGCAATTTCACTTTACGACAGAAATTAATCTCCTTCCGAACATCCTGAAGTGATACTTCCTACAAATGATACAAAAACTGTGTTATTTTGATGGTCCATAATTGGAACCTACTAGAGTATATCTTTAGAGCTACTTTAAAGAAAGTTTATAATGAATTATTGCTCTTCAAATTTTGAAAAACAAGTTTGTTGGGTACTCCGTCGACAAGTTACAACTAGCAATGAACAGATAGAACAGCTATAGTCCTCCACTGAACATGGCTCTATTTTGAAATTTGACTTTATTCCTGTAGAGATTCAGTGATATTAACATTTTGTCCCTTACGTTAATCTTACATCTTTAGTTCTTTAAATGGACCTTTTTACATTTTCAGTGAACAGTAAGACCCTTCACATTCTCCACAGAGCACAGAAGGACAAGAACCACGATGTTTACATGTGCTATTTCTTCTTACCATTTCCTCAGGTTTTTCTCACATATGCGTGATCTCATTTAGTTGTCCTGTTTGCTTCTCCTTCCCCCATCACCTATCTTGCATTACCCTAACCATTTCATATGCTTTGTGTTTTATTCTTTCATCTGTTCTTATAAATACTAAGCATCTGCCGCTAGTTTCATCTCCTGCTCCTTTCCAAACCAGACATTAAATCTGTGTTTGAATTCAATAAATTTTACATTTCATTTGTGCAGGGGCTGATCTTTCTTTTCATAAAATGCACATTACCAAGTCGTCTACTGTCTACTTGCAGGTCAGGCTTTCCTTGATACTGTAAGTTTTCTGCCTAAAGCTGTCTCCTCTCTGAACAATTTAAGCAAGAGATTAGTATTGTAGAGTCTTGAGGCAAGAGGCTATTTTACATGCTGTCAAACAGCACACATCACTTATATCCAAACCTTTCCTAACTTCTGAACATTTAAATGTTGGTGATTAAACAATGAATCTGCAGCAATGTCAACTCTACCCTTGAAGAGGGAGGTCAAGCTTCCTTCACTTCACAACAACTTTTCATTATGAACTGCTCTGTGGTTTGCAGGCTCTAACTGACCACTTAGATCCTTTTCTCTCCTGAGACATCCAGCTCACAAACAAACCAGCCATCCGTAGGTACAAAACAAGTCAGTCAGTTTGCTCAGAATCTGTCATTTCTCTGAAGTCAGAGATTCTAAACCAAGGGACTGCTTTAACAGCCATGGTATTATGCTGAAGGAAACAGCATTCCCTTACCTGAGGGGTGGTGATTATAACAGCACCATCTACGCGTGCTGCGCTGAGGTACTGCACAATGGATAAGTGCTCGTCCGACGTGCCTGGCGGTGTGTCTATGATGAGGTAGTCGACTTCCCCCCAGTCCACATCACGGAGAAACTGTTTGATCAATCCTAAAAGAAAGCATGAAAATGCGGAAAAGGAAAAATCCATATACACACACAAACACACACACACTTGAAATTTTGAAGTCTAAGCATGCCATTTCTCCTGACTACTGTCAGCTTAAGTACAAAAATGCTTGTTTTGTCAATTCGACATGAGTGACAGAAAAAAATCTAGCTCCTAAGTCCATTCAGCAACTGACTGCACTACTTCTAGTTAGTTACAGGTTACAAGCTACTTTAATGCACAGCAGGAAGACAAAATGCTTGAAGCTATAGTTCTGTCTATAGAATTACAGTGTGCCATACATAGTATGAACATCACAAAACCTCTCAAAGATTTAAGATTTAAAAAAGCTTCTTCCTCTTAGAAAATATGTATCTTAATTTAACAGACTAGAATTAAAACAAAGCGCAGAAATCCAGGTAGGCATATACTGTATTTTCTATTAGTGCAGTTTGACTAAATTTAAGCACATCTTATTACAGCAGGGTAAGGACAGAGGAAAACTGTAAAACACTTTACAGTATATCCCCATGAATTGCTGTTTTAAAAGAGGAAAAAAGGCAATATGAAATGTGACTTAAAAAGTTACTAGAGTTTCAGAGTGACTGAAGCCCTTATTGCCTCTAGTTGAACATATGCATTCAAAGAAACTAAACAGTTTTACAAATTGCAAAGCCAAAGCATTAACTTCTGGTGCAACTGGACTATTCTCTCAGCTTTTCCCATTGCTTACTCTGTGAGTTTTATGTTAGTTAAATCCATCAACTGACATGTCATCTTTAAAGCAAAGCAATTATTGGTGAAAACAGGAGACACCTACCATTTTTTTTTGGTCCTCTCCAGATGACAGCGTCATCAGGGCTACTGAGCAGGAATCCTACTGACATCACCCCCAAGTTTTCTTCCACGTACTAAGAGAAGATTTTAAAGAAATCAATTCTAAAATAGCAGATCTCACTGAAGAAGTTATTTCAGGTGGGGAGTAAAAATAGGACATTAAGAAAAAAAATCAAAGTAGCCTTATTATTCCCCTTTATCAAAGGAAATTACATAAGGATCTTATGCAACACAGGCTAATCTAATGATAGCCATCTTTTAAAAGAAAAATGGACTTGCCATTTATCTAATAACTCAGAGCAATTAAAAAAAAAAAGTAATATTTTTCAAAAGCAGAGAAGCTAATCCCCCCTCTGTCATTACCACTTGGACTTCAAACACTTAGTCCAGTAACCCCCCTAACTGTACTCATGGACTGAGAAAGAACTAGTTGTGCCAAGGCTAAGAACAGCCATCCCTCTCAGCATCAAGTCTGCTTATCTGTCCTGTTTTTTTTTTTTTTTTAAATCTTTAGCACGTTTTCTGTTAACAACAAAATCACCTGGTATTTTCCCCTTGTTTGCCCGCAGATTAACCTTTTCTTTTTTTTTTTTTTTTTTCCTAGTCGTGTTTAAGACACTAGCCTTCTGTCTATCACTGAAAGGGTAACTTACCAAACTAAGGAAATGAAATAACCAGTATTTGCCCATACTAGCAAGGTGTAGTAAGAACAAGAAATACATTTAAAATAATAAAACAATATTGGAAATTCAGTGTTAGTATTAACAGAAGTAACTTATATCTCTGATTTCTATGCCCTGCAGCCAGACTGCATAGAATATGGACATCTTTGTCATTTGATAAAAAAGTGACAAAGTTGCCCCCTGCTTCCCCCACCACTTTGCGAACAGTCCCCAGCCCCAAATCCTCTCTTTGCAACAGTTAAACCAGCTTACCACAGGAGACCATCCAGAGCCGCTCTGATGAACCTGAAAATTGAAGCAATACATGGAATAAATCAGAAATAAACACAGAGGTTCTATAAGACATGAGTGATGCAAGTCAAAAGCAATGAAGATCTATGCTACAGGTGCAATACTTTGCTATGCTTTATTAGAACAGCAGAGTGAAAAGCTACGTAGGAGTTAGAGCTCCATTAAAAAGTGAACAGTAAAATGGCCAGGTGAATCTGCAAGTGTGACTCACAACCTCAGTGTATCTGTTGCCTCTTTTGGCAAGAAAATCCCAATGGACAATTAATTAATTGATTAACTCGCTCCTCAAAGGCACCCGGCCGACTCGAGCCGCAGGCACCCACCTGCTCCCCCTCGAGGCCCATCATCCTGGGCACGGACGGCCCGCAGATGTCGATGTCCAGCAGGGCCACCTGCAGCGGCGACACCGCGGAGCGCCCTCGCACGGGCGGCGCGCGACCACCCCGCGCGGCGGGCGGCGAGCGCCGCTGCCCGGTACCGACACCGCTCCCGCTCCCGCTCCCGGTCCCGTCCCGCCGCCCCCTCCGCACCTGCTTGTCATCGTGCGCCGCGAGGCCGCGCGCCAGGAGCGCGCTGAACGTGCTCTTGCCCACGCCGCCCTTGCCGGAGAGCACGAGCACCGTGTGCTTGACGGAGCGCAGCCGCGCGCGCAGCTCCGCCGCCTCCGCTGCGGGGAGCGCCGTCAGCACCGGCACCGGCA
>VZSV01000239.1:648957-683813 GCA_013398735.1 Nothocercus julius | reverse complement strand
CCTGCGTCACCTCCGCGGACGGCTGGGGGGCGCCATGCGCATGCGCCAGGGGCCGCCCTGGCGGCCGTTGGGCGGGCGGGGCGGCCGTTGGGCTGCAGCGCGGGGCGGATGAATCCAGCGCCTGAGGGTCGCGTTTCACGCCAACCCTTGGGCAGGTCGGGCCGCTCGGGAGGGGGTGTCGCGACAGTGAATGCTGCGGCTCTGTTACATGCCGTGGCAGCTCGGGGGGCGTTTGCTTCTGCGCCGTGCGGGCAGACTGATGCCCGTTAATCGGGCAATGCCCTGTGGGACGGCCTGCTCCTTACACTGCACTTTGTCGCCATCACCCCCCAGGGCCGTCTCTGAGCGCGGCCTCGCCCGCTCTTCCCGGCATAAAATCATAACGTCTGATTTAGGCTGGAGCAGTGGTGGTTATTCCCTGTCTTACATGTCACCCAGCATGAACTGACAGCACCGTTGATGAGAAAATGTGTGTTTGTAGTGCACTTGTAAAACTGCCTCCGCTAGAGATACCATCTGAGAACCCCAGCCTTTTCATTTTTTGTTATTAAATAATCTACTACGTATCTTCAGTTTCAAGTATATTCATTTCAGGTGAATGCTCATCACCGCTTGATAGCTGCAGAACTTATGCATTTGTGGCTCTGTGATCATTTTCTGCCTATGTGGTAAAATAATGAAATGAAAAATATTACAAGGTAGTATTTCCATGAATTCAGCTGTCTGGAGTAGGAGGAACCGGCTATAAGGGTACACCTGATAAATTTACGCTGCACCTTCCATATGTGAAAAACGGCTCTATTTTAGAGTAAAATTCAGTACAGCACAGTTCTTGCTCTGTGCTTCCTTTCAGCCATATGGACTAGATTCATCAATGCCCGCAGGACTTTTCACATATGAAAATGAGATACATGGTCAAATATTTTTCTTTCAGAGTCAACAGATCATTTCCTCCATTTCTGGGAGCATTTAGAGCATCTTCCACAAAAAGCACCAAAAAGTCCAAGCCTGTCTTTTCCTCCTGAGACAGCAGGACCCTTCTCACAAGGGTATTTCGTACAATGTGCCATGACCCCCAGGGGCAGCTGCTGGGAATTAACTCCCTCAGTTACGGCAGGAGGAGGGTTCCTCTGTGTGTCAGTGTGTATCACTTTATACAGTTCAGTCCATGGGCTGTCAGATCAGGGTGGTTCTCCTGTCTGCACCTCCTGTTCCTACATTTAGACCTTCTTATATATTTCAAACCTACCTACGTTCTTATATATTTCAAACATCATGACAAGATAAATTTCATTTATAATGACATTTATTTAAAATTACTTTTTTTTTTTTTTAGCCAGGTTCTAATGTTACGCTAGCTTTCCGAGACAAAGTAGACTGAAATATAGTGCATACACACATAATGTGCTTTTTATTTGCTCAAACTGAAGAATAAGTGAAGTCATGTCATAGTCACGTACCCAGAGAACAGAAGATGCCTGTTCTCCAGCCTCCAACCCAGAAACCACCAGCCCTGATTCAAGGACCCTTTCTTAAGTCAGGGAAATACCTCATTCCAAGCAGTTATTTTTTGCAAGATCCCTGGAATCTTCTGCCTCTGTGACACCGGGGCGGTGTCACAGAGGTGGGTGCCACTGCAGAAGCAGAAGGGGCTGCAGCCCCCCCCAGCTCCCGCAGCCTGTTGCGCTGGGGCTGCTGCACAAGCATGGAGTTCCTGGGCACCACGCAGACCGCCAGCTACTGCAGCCCGAGGAGGACCTGCCTCTTCCCTGACCCGGCTCCCACCAGCATCACCCAGGACAGCTACCAGTCCTACTTCCTGCCCGGCTACCACTACCTCAGTTCCTGGAGGCCCAGCCTGTTCTGCAAGGGGTCCTCAGTGCCGCCCGGCGCCGACGAGCGCCTTGCTCCTGCGAGACGGCCGCCCACCGTGCTGCCCTCGCTGCGGTCAGCCCTGCACGCCCGCTACAGCCCTCACGACTGGCACCAGGCAAACGTGGCGCAGCTGACGGGCTCTGAAGCCTCCAGGCGCTGGGCAGGCAAGCTGAACAGCGATTCCATGCGACTGATGCAGGACAAGGACCAGCTCACCTACCAGATGCAGGAAGGCAGCAGGAGAAACCTGGGACAGAGGCTCTCCAGCCTGGATTTCTGGAGAGCTGAGCTGGTCTATGAGCTGGACTATCTGCTTACAGAGAGCCAGGCCTTGGAGACAGCAAAGAAGCGACTCGAATGCGCTGCGGATGAGATGCAAGGACCGCTGAAGGTTGGTTAGCGGGAGCTGTTTAGTTTGCGGCCGTTTTGGGGAACGCGTAGAGGTAACTGCCGAAGCAGGTTAATTGAGTTCGTGTTCACTAACTGCAGCTGTGTAGTCATCCCCTTACCCAGGCTTTATGGTTTCAAGCTTCAGCACTGGGAGGTGAGGTGGGGGGAAAGACTGAGGCACTAGGCGATGTCTAAGCAACATGGGAAACACACAAGGGTTTTAATATACATCCCCCCTGCAGCTGCACTGAAGTTCAGGCACACTGAGGTGCAGGCCTTGCTGCGCACTAATACACAGCTGTTCAGATGGCAGCTCTGATGGCAGCTTTTCCTTAGAAGTACATTTGAGCAGGTAGGGATGAGCCACTTATGAGCTGTGTGCAAGGGAGCCACCTCCTCCCAGATTCACCCTCCGTAGGTGGCCGTTACTTGACTTGCCAGCTCGCTGGCCCCTTTAGCAAAACTCAAAGCGTCAGCCCAGCCCACAGCACTGAAGTAACTGCCAATGTCCTTGGTTTGCTTGCAGACTGCCCTGGAGTGCTTGTACAACCGGGAGAAGCGCATGGGTATCGACCTCGTCCATGATGATGTGGAAAAGTGCCTCATAAAGGTATGATCCAAGTTCTGAGTTTGCTTCTCAAACTGCAGGAAGAGGCAAGAGGAATAGGCAAGCACCCTCGGGAGGTCTTGTCCAGTTCTGCCTTCTCTGATCCTGGAAAATAATGTAGAAATATTTATCAAGATTGTCTTCCGCACCTTGGTATATAAAATTTCAGAAGTCTGGCTGGCCTACTGTCTTGCAATATGTATAATCTTACTAAACAAAGAAAGTGGTATGGTTAATAAGTGACTGCTAAATCATTTAAATTAAAAAAAAATATATATAGTAATTTTGCCATTACATCAAGGGATTATTCTGGATTAGAAGATGGCAGAAATATGTCTTGGCCACTTAAATAATCAGAATGCTTGTTCAGAGCCTATAATGTGCAACCTGCAGTTTTAGAGTTTTTCATGAAGTACCAAGGAGCTAATATATATGCTTATCCTAAGCATTCAGCACTTAATTCAGGAAGAGAATTCAGGCTACTTTTCCACATGAACAAAGAAAGAAAAAATTTGTTCAAAATGAAAAATAAGAACTATTTGCCCAATCTCCCAAGTGAGACAGCCACAAAGGACAGAGGCTCATTCTGTAGGATCAGGAGAGCTACACACTCTGCACAAGTGGGGAGACTGAGCTTTTCTTTTCAAATTAGGGATGTGTTAATGACTTCCAAATTATTAGAAACAATTTATTCACAGTTTTGGGATTCACTCATATATGATCAAGCTTTACGCACTCTAGCAAGAGGTTACCTTTATGCTAAAGGTGAAAATTATTAAATTATTAAAATCTACAACATACTTGATATAATAGAAAAAGTCATAGAAAAACCATCCAGAGACACAATTTTATAGCACAAAAGAAGAAAGGACCAAAACACATCCTCTCTTGATCCACATCAGAGATATGGGAACAGTTACAACATCTGGATTATGAAGAATACAAAGTATAAATTCCCTAAAACAAATGAAGTATAATGAAAGGACTGACAGCTGGGTATTTTCCACTGTAGGAGGTCGATCTACTCAAGGATTGGCAAGCAAAAATGAGAAAACTTGCAGAAAGAATCAATCAACAGCTGGGGTAAGAATTTACATTCTGTTTTTCAGAGAGGAAAACTGAATTCAGTGTTGGCTAACTCAGTCTAATGACAGATTGAAAACAGCAAAGGCAAAGTAAGAGACTGACTTACCCTGTCATTGTCCTCCACTTCTAGTTCTCACTGACAATAGAATATAATATAAGCATCTGATTAATAAATGACAACCAGTGTTACAAGACATAGCATTTTCTGGAGGTCTGTTCTGGAGAGTGCTAGGAACAGAGCTGCCATGCGACAGAGTGAGGAAGCAGCAGGCTCTTGAATGGCATAAGGTAGATGTGATTGCAACTGGAGTTCCCAAATGTGACTGTGACTTAATTTTAAAAATAATTTTTAAGCTGGAATCCTTCATTAAAATGAGGGACAACAATATTATAGCTAAAGTATGCCAATGTTGCTATCTGTTACACTGGAGAGAAGTTCAGAAGGAACTGAATATTTTTTATATGCAAAACTGGATTTAAAGGAAAATTATACTGATAAACTGGCATCTAAGCACATCATGAGGTATTTATTTAACAGTGGAGTTATGGAATGAATCTAAATTATTGTTATGCATGTTATGGGAGGCTTTGGAATTCATTTCTTTGACAGTATGCAAATATCTTGGTAAAAGCAAATTATACAGCAGTGTTAACATTTAATTAGGTAAAACTCCATAGTCTTTTCTGCACTCAGAACAGACACAGATGAAAAAGTCATGTTTATACAAGATGACATGACAAAAATCTCAAAAGAGAGAGCATGAGTATTCAGGTATCAGGAAGGTAAAACAGGAACAGCAGTACTTGATTGTTAAGTTATGTGAGAAAATGACATGAAGCAGGTTTTGTAAATGATTGCCCTGATTAATAGCACTCTCATATGAGTCAACCTCGATGCATTTCTGGAGCTCATCCCACTATTGTGTTGTACTGAGCATATGATCAGATAAAAACTAGGCACCCTGAATTTTGTCTAACTCTCTTGTCTGGGATTTTGAGCTACCTTTGATTCAGTTCTGTGGCCACATCAGGCAGACTAGTACTAACGCCAGCTGACAGGCACATCACACAACCAGCAATATTTCCAGAAAAAGTGAACGTTTGCAGTCTCCTTGATGCATTGGAAAGCAGAATTTTGATTCTTTCTTCATTCATATTACTCCCATTATAGTGAAAAAGCAATGTCAGTCTTCCTCCCCCGTTGGAAGAGCCAAAGGAAAATAAGATATTCCAAAAATTCCTTGCAGGAATTTGAAGCAGAGATGGAGCAATATGTTTTCCTCCTAGAAGTCCAGATAAGCAGAAATATTTAAGCAGACTTTCTTTCTAGTGATGAATACTAGAGTTATTCTAAATGACATTTCCCCCTGATCTGGAAACCTGAGAAACCTGAACTCTCCACTTGGCATTCTCTCTTGCAGCTTTGCTGCCAGGAAGGTTACCACCAAAAGCCTCCTCCCCTTTGCTCTGAGGCTTTCCTTCATGGCACAGAACAATCACCCCTTCTTTTTTCATCCTTTTGCTCATCTAGCTATCATCAAAAGGACAAGCTCCATTAAATGCAGTGGGTCAAATAAAGGCCTTTGGGAAATACTCACCAGAGGCAGTAAGTTGACCAGACATGAATGGTAGAGCAGCTCCCTCTAGCTAAATAACAGTGCAGAGCATTTTCCTGCCACCGTGTAAATGTTAGCAGACGATAGAATCATGTGTTGGAGGAAGCAGAATGGAAGGAATTAGCTGTTCTGCCCAAAACCATAAGAAGTGGTTCATATTAAGGTAAGACTTTGTTCTTCACAGTATCAACAGAGACGTGCAGCATGCACTGGAGCAAGATCTTTCTGACAAAAACTCAGCCCATTTTATTGATGAGAAGTGTTTTAACCTCAGAAACACATCAGACAGCATCAACTTTTACCATGGAGTGGAGAAAATAGATGGAACGTGAGTATGAGCAGTTATTGTTGCCTTTTCTTTCGAGCTCCTTGCTGTATGTGAGCCCCATTACTGCACAACAAGCCCCAGCCTTGTAGGCAAGAAGTGATACAGAAAGAAGTGGCTTCTCTCTCAGTGTGGCACTTTTTCCTTGGGAAAACTCTCCATTACCCCCTGCCTTCTGGTGACTGCCCCTGCTGGAGCCCGGGCTGTTAGTCTGCAGCACCTACAATACTGAGCGTGCAGTGAGCTATATTTTTCAGAACGGAACAAGTGCTTTATGCAGAGTACTCCTTTGGTTTTGATTTATGCAGTTTTGTGGTCTTCTGGTTTCTAGACCAAACCCAATAAAAACAAAAATGTGAAAAGGTGTGCATTTAGGTGCAATTTTGTAAACAGCATGTAAATGTACACCAAGGACTTGACGTATTTTCCATAAAAAGAGCTTGGATCACTTGGAAATTAGGTCATCAAGCTACAGAGAATTAAACAGCATGTGTATTAAGCAGCACGACCAAAAATATTTGGCATATCTTTATCATTACTGGCTGAACAAGTTATATACAGTTTTAAAAACTGTGTATTAATAGTTGCTTTGTGAAAAGCTGCATCCAGTTCTAAAGAAACAGCGGAAAAAAAACCCAACTTGCAATAGGGGGCAGTGTTTTTGTGCTAATGACTGATTAGTTGCCTTAGCACTCTTTAGCACAGTATACGACCATTGAATGGTTAAAGTACTCCAGAATCTCAAATGTTCCCCTTTGTTCTGTTGGAAGGAAGAGGGAAGAATCAGTATTATTTGTTTACTTATATTCTGTTTTTCATTGAAAGATCACTCCATTCACTGTTGAAGTGAAGGCATATCTGAGAGATTGGCAGGCGCTGTGCCGACACTATTAACACCTACTTTTAGGATTATTCCTGAATAAGAATATTCTTTTACCAACTCTGGTAAAAAGCAGATTCATGTGAATAAATTTTACAGCCTTTTTCCTTTCTCATCAACCACTGTCCAAAGCAGTGCCAATTTTCACTATCATTTTACTGAAGTCACTTGTCAGACTGAGACGCACCTAGAGCACTCAGGAGCAAAGCAGAGCAGGTGGTTTTCTGCCTGAATCATTCAGTGGAGACAGCCAAATAAATCTGGAACTGCAATGCAGAAAAACAGATTAGGTATTGCAGATAGTCAAGACAGAAACCTTCTTGGAAGCTTATTTTATGATCATAAAAAGTATGTAATCCATCAGGCCATAGAGGAAAGCAAACAACAAAAAAGAAACCCACCCAGAAAGTACACTAAGATTATCTAGACCAGTAGCTGCAAGCACAGTCAAGTTATGTTTACTGTGCTGATTTTTGCACTTTACTGTGATGGCTTGTTGCATGTCTGAAACTTTTCAGAGCAACTGCCCAAATAAATATGTAGCACTTTAGCAAGATCAGTATTTTAATTTGGAGAGAGAGGAATGCCCTATGGAAAATTGTGGACAAAAGGCCACTAAGAAAAGAAGCACTAAAAACATTAACTTAATATTTATTATTAGGGTTCAGTTAAAATGTAAAGAAAACAAATGTTAAACTCAAAAAATAGTGACCTGTTCCTGCAGAGTTTTAACCTATGGGCATAGCTTTTACGGGGAGTTTTGTATGACGAAAGAGGTCTAAAGACCTAAATAAGTTTGTCTCAGCCTTTCAGTTTGGCAGGTAAAATATCTGTCTCTTTTCCTAAAGTATGCTAAAGATTTCTGGGTGAAGGAAGAAGTGATCCAGGGGGCTAAGCAGTGCATTGTAGAAGGAGGTGAATTTAGCTTATGTTTCACCACATTTCAAGGGGAATGCTCCACATCATGTCACACTCAGGGTGGCTCTCCTAATGTCACCCTTCCTTCCACAAGCTTCTTTTTCTTTTAAATGAAATTTACGGGTTCTCCCCTCACAAAAGCAGCCACAACTTCCCAATCACTCTGAAATTGTCAGTTTTTCTTGTCTTCTTTTTCCTTTGAAAAAGAGAATGAATCACCTTAATAATTTAAAAGACACCACAACAAGAAGATTCGGCTAAACTTTCTTGACAAACTAGACACTAGCAACACCATAAGATAAATAGCAATTTGTGGTTAAAAGGATGCACTGAAATGACCATCAGAAGTCCAGGGAGGCAGAGAGGATATGTCTTTTGAAATAAATGGCAGAGATTAATGGCTTTACTGGCATTAAAGGCCAAATCTGAATGGGATTTAAAGTGTTCACCTGCAGATATGTTTTGTCCATCCTTCATTTTCTTAAGAACTTCCATGTTCTTAAAGCACATTTTCTAGATTCAAACTTTAAGCAAAGAGAGGGCTCAGGCTGCAGGTTTAAAGCCACACAGACTCCCAGTTTGAAAAAAAAGAAAAGAATTAGGGTTTTAAATTCAATGAATAATGATAATGAAGGCCAATTGTAAGTCTTGGAAGTGAAATCAAAGGTCCCAAAGTTTGGGTGCGTACAGCACCCTCTAGAGGAACCCTTGTGCACGGTATTTTTCAGCACAGGAGCCCTCTATTTGGTTTTATTGTGTATGCACAGGCTTTTCCCTAGTAGAGCCACTTCTGTATGATTCATAGCTACATATAGATTCAAAGATACTAACTTTAGCTGTAATAGCCCTGCAAGTTAGGGCAGAGGTGGATATTCCTCCAAAAGACACAGAAAAGACAGTGATGGGGTTGCTGGCTCAGGTCGCTGCCTGGTCTGCTTTCCTGCTGCAGGTCCTTCCAATGATGGAGGCTCCTAGGGGGTCAGAACCCCCATGCCACGGCCCAGGTCCCGTCTCCTGCGAGGGGGCTGTCTGAGCCTAGGAGCTGAGCCACCATCCTCCTCGCTGCGGCTTCTTGCCCATCCTCCCTGAACTGCAGTGGACTCTCATGCTCCCCGGTGGTGACGCACAACTCAGTCTGCCTAGGAGAAAGGCTTTGGAGTTGCAAAAATACAGTATTTGAAACTAATTTGATGGTCTGCAGTATACAGTTGTTCATGCTAAATCCCCTAGTAATCCCTTAAAGCTATTAACGCTTGGAAACTTAGAACTTGCCAAATTTCAGCTGAAATACAGCAGGTATCAACTCAGACCACCACCTAGTCTGTTAAAGATGGAGTGAAGCTGTCTTGCAGATATGCATATCTGATCCTGAAGTATTTTTAAGTATAAACATGCAACAAGTATCAAGAACAGGTCAGTCTTTATATAGCAATACCTAAATCAGCTTTGGAGTTCATGCCAAGGGCATCGAGACCTTTAGTTAGCAGCTATATAAACACTGTCTAGAAAACAAAGATTTTGTTGAGGATTAATGTAATTTACTTGTCCTCTGTTTCAGGAAGTAGAGATATTCATTCTTCCCTGTTGTACCTTGGGGTTCTTATTATTATTTTACTTACATTTACTTATACTGTAGTTAGTTACTACAGGAACTAAGCAAACCATAGGAACTCTGTTGAAGGAACAGTTCTCTTGATCCAAAGTCTTTCGTCTGCATGAAACAAACATACAGAACATAGCCAGTATAGAACCCTTAAAGTCATCTTATGTGTAAGAATGCAACACAGCTCAATGAAAAATAAAAAAAACCACTTTGTAATTATCATTGAATGGAAGATAGCTCAGCTAAACTTTAACTTTATTTTCTTCTTAAAAAAAAAAATCTTTCTAGTGTTTCAGTTCCTGAGACATGGGCTAAGTTCAGTGAGGACAATATCAGGTCCTCTCAGCATGCGAGGGCCAACTCTGTGAGGCTCCACAATGAGACAGAGGCTGCGCTGGAGACGGCATCTGAGGAGACGTGGAGTCGTTACACAAGCACCAACCTGGCTTTCAATAAGCGCATCTCAGAGGTAGCCGATGCGAAGAACAAACTCCAAGCACAGCTGGCCAAGGTAAGAAATTACTAAGCTGTCTACTATCTTAAAATACACAGAAGCTTTTATACAGTTTAAATGCTTCCTCAATGAGCATCTCCCCAAAATGTATAGCTCATTTCTTCAAGCAGTGCATTAGAATCACAAAAACATATGAGAAGAGCTCACTCAACAACATCAATTCTGTGTGGAGATTTACTCTGATTACATTCTTTTGCAACATATAGTTCAACAGTGGGGAAATTTCTCAAATGTTTTTTTTTTGGGGGGGTTATATTTATTAATGATATTTCCTGACCATTTTCTGACATCAATTACTTTAATAATTTAATTTTATTTTGTAAAGAGTGAGCTAACTTTGGAAACTGTACAGATAAGTCCTACAAACAGCAGCACATCTGGAAGGGGAAGACTAAAAGTTTTTGCACATTCATCTTACAGCAACAAGGAAAGAACCCTGCATTAACTCAAATTTTATTTCTAAATACTTGAGTTAAATGAAATTCAGAAAGTTTGAGAGACTGGACAGACAAAAGCAGCACTGATCAAAATGTTATGTTTGGCTTCTTTCATTTGCTACCTGGGATAAGTTACACAGAGGAGAAATGCTCAGAATGCAGTTTCATACCTCCGTTATTACCCCAAACTAATTAAACCTATTTTCTTTTGTCAGTTTGTAGTAGCTAAGCTGAATAATTTAAGAAAACAATAAGTTTTTTTTTACAAAAAGCAAACCAACTATGTATTAACATGGTGACAAATTTCATTTAATAGTTCATTCCTCTTGTCAGTAACAGTAATTAATTTGAGTCAAGCTTTAAAGGGGTTTGATAACATTCTATATCCGAACTCCTAGTGCATTTATTAAATAAAGTGGCTTTACTCAGGTTCACTGATTTATTTCAATGCGCATCTGGAAACAATAGTGTTTTCCTGCCATTCTGCTTACTCTAAGTACTTGAAGCTTTTCTTAGTTTATTTAAAGGATCTACAGTACTTTCCCCTATATTGGGCCATTCATACAAGTTTCTCATGGATTTTAATCTGTGAACACTTGCTTCACATTTTCCATTAACTTTTTCTAATGCTTCTGGATATCACTTTTATAAAAGATCTTAAAGCATAAGGTAGCACAAAGTATAGAATCACAAAGTGCATTGTGAGGTGTCAACATAATACCAGAGAGCTGGTCACAGAGTCCAGCTCATAAAATGAGATGACTTCTGATAACTGTAATATAATGGAAGAAAAACTGATTTGTGCCCCTGTACTATCACACCATTCAATTGCAGTAATGAGCTATCTGAAGAACCACGTAATCTTAATTTATAGAAAGAATACTTAGTTTCAGGAATAAAATAACATGAATAAAGAAGCATCATGTAGACAGGAAAATCTGCAAGTGCTTTTTTCTCTTTATGAACTCCTGAGGCTGTGTATGCTGACATACAAAGCGATAATTAGCACTTCCATAGCAGAGATACCTTACTCATCATATACACACCCCCAGGAACATAATGCAGAATAACAAAATCCTAATCTAGAAGAAAACTGCATAGGCCTGTGAGCAAAAAATTCAGACTGGTCAGTGTTGCCAGCTTTGGGTGCAGGAAAATGGTTTTGTTTTCCCCCATCACATTGTTTCCATAGGGGGCTGTCATTCCCTGGGCTTGTATTTCTGAGTAACAGATGCCAGCTAAGGGGACTGCTTAGACTAGCAGTACCTGAGCTCTACTCTGGGAGTCCAGTTTTGAGTCTCTGTCTCAGCCTACAGCTTTACACCTAGTAGAAACCAAGAACATGTAGTAACTGAAAAGGAAAACGGAATAGGCTTGGTGCTTAAGATGTAGCTGATCTTATGGTATAGGAATCCTATTAATTCTCTTGCTCATGATTGTATTGTGAAAGGAGAAGGAAAGTAAACAAGAAGGAAAACGAGGGCAAGAGTGAGTAAGGAGCAAGCACCCAATTTTCTACAGTTAAGTAAAGCAGGCTACCATTTCTTCCTTGCTCCAGGCTTGCAGTAGAGTGTAACTGTCAAAGAAAATAAAATCACTAGGACCTATTTAAAAAAGGAAGCCAACAAAGCAGCTAGGAGACTGTACTGCACTTAAGGTGTACTGCACTTCTGTTCTTCCTTTGGGATGTGATTATAATCCAAAGCTGTTACTACAGTTCTGCTTCCCTTCACATTGAATAGCAGTTAGACAATGGGTGCTGCAGGTTCATTTTTGTGTTGAAAAATGAATCATTGCTTCAAAGGCTGTTTTTGCACTAACTTCTCAAGCAATGACTGCTGCTCTTAGAGCTAGCGTTCCCTCTGCCAAATTCTTTTCCTCGTTAGGCAGGCTATCTCCATGAAATGGGAGATGAAAAAAGCATAGAAAAGCTTTGCTACCTTGGAACCAGGAAAAGTTATTTATTTAATGAGGTCTGGAACGTATTTCTGAATGAAAAATTTCTTTTATGCCTTGCAAAGTAGCAAAATCTATTCCAAATAAACAACTGTGCAGCCAACCTCTCCCAATTGTTTGTTTCTAAAACCATTGTTTCAAGAAAGGAAAGAATAAAAAAATAAACAAAAGAGTAAATACTGTGAGTATGATGACCTAAAAATGATCCCATGATGAACTGGCAAATTTTCTTCTGTTTACATCACTTACACATAAAAGATCAGCTGTTAAGGTTACAAACCAAAGGCCTGATGTCTCGGCTTGTCGCCACTGCTTGCTCTTTAAAAACACAGAGCACCTGATGGAACAGTTTTTATCTGACGCTGTGGATTTTATCTAGTGGCTCTGGACACAATTTGTTTTCCTTTGGAAATAAGTTTTTTTTTAAAAACTCGTCTAACGAGATCGGTAAACTCCGGAATCAGTGCATTGTAGTGGTGTCTGTGTTTGATATTGTGGCCATGATTATGCTGCATGCAAGAGGTTAGAATTTGTAATATATATACTTAAAATCTTTTTCCTGGACCAAAATTTTTCCATATTCAGCACAGATTGCCTGTATGGATGCATAATGGTGCATATCAGCAAACTAATCACATCCTTTGACTCAGTTAATTAAAAATACCTATTCCATATGGAAACCTGTTTATTTTCCTACTACTGTTTTAAAACAGAAAATCTCTGGTCACATTAGAGGCGTTTTGCTTATATTCCTTGGCCACTTCAAGATGCTGACTGTCCTTATCTATCTTGGTGCCACAGAGAAGAACATCTCCACTCAGCTCCATGCATACACATGTTACCAGTTCCATCCACAGCCAGTGGAACTGACCTTGGACTTAAGCCCCTAAATATGTCCCATTTTGCAATCCATTGAATATATAAAGCAGCAACAGTTGTTTTTCAAAGATAAAGGGGGCCACACTGTATGTGCCTAAGCCATGGTTGTATGGGCAGGAGGCCAGTCTCCATTTAGAGTATGGGAAGCTCGAAGGTACAGTTAGTTTCCAGCCCTGTTCCTGTCAGAATCCTGTTAATGTCAGCCTTTTGAAGACAGCCTATATGTTACAAGCATGTATTCTGTCCTGTAAGGACAGGGCAGGGAGAGAAAATGACTCTTTGTACCAAAGAGGTAGGACCGCAAGACGGCAAATAATAGTCCAATTGTGGATACACCGGACTGAAAAGCAGTAATAGCAAGGGATACAAAAAAGAGGTGCATCAATGAAGTGCGGGATGTCTGTTCATCTTGCATGCTGGAAAACTCTTGGATCACGGCACTCAGACACTGTTCTCTCCCTTGCTGGATGACAGTGTTGTATCACACAAGCGAGTTGTGCTATTCATTTTTGCTTGGAAAGTATCTGGTGCCTAGAATGTTAAAAGGTTCTGAGGGATCTGGACAAGAACTAGAGCATGACAAGGCTGCAGTACTGACAGATCAACAGGTTATTTTACTGGAGTCTGAGTTCACATTTGTCCTCTCAAATCTTCTTTGCTTCATACCTTTTTCTTCATTTGTCTTCTACTTTATCAATTCCTATTCACTACTTACCACCTCCAGAGCGAGCTCACAGACAGTGGTGTTTTTGAGAAAAGTCAAGGAAAACTCTACTGGTTTGAACTTGAAGTATAATCCATGCAGACCAAAACCAGTGCATGGGAAGTGTCTTAGAAACGAATGTGTAACCAAGTTTCAGTGCAGTTAGTGATGGCAAAGAAAGCAAGAGACCAAGGGCATTTACCTCATTTTCTCTCTTAATAGCGTTCAACCTATTCATACTTCTTATTTACCAGTATCCTTTCCATATTAAGAAATTCTGAAGACCTTTCTTAGTCAAAATTCACGAGAATGACCAGGAATTAACTGACATGAAAATACAGGAATGAAGAAGCTGTGGTTTGTTCCACCTGCAGGTTGCCACACATTACTTTTCCAGAGTTGGGATGTTCTTCTTATTAGGCATTAACTCATTCTGTATCATTAACTTCCTCTTTCCTGAGTGGTTTTGCCTGAAACAGTTCTTTACAGAACATTTTTTTCAGGGGAAGGTCACTGGAACAATGTTCTTGTTCAAAAGTAATTGATGGTAGTCAAGCTATTGAAGGCTCTGCGAGAACAAGTTACACACGAAGCCTTCCAGCTCCTCCAGCTTTGTATTTCATGTAATATAAGAGAAACAGTGATGCATTATTATTTTGCTTAGGCTTATTCCAGGACATTGTCTTCCTTTGGGTTCAGACAAGTTTGCACTATTTATTGTTTATTTAAGAGATACACAGAAGGCAGTGCAGTGAAGGACTGCTCTGTTTTCATTTCTATCAAGCATTATGCCAGAAGTTTTGCTAGGACCTTGTCCATCAATGACATAATGTCTCCATCCCAGGTCACAAACTGTGCAAGTCTCAGACCAATAACTGCACAGCAATCTGTCCGTTTTTATAAGCATTTTGCCCGCTACTAGCTCTGTTGGGGGTTTATACCTCAGTCTGTTCAGTGTTCCTGCAACACTTACATCAACCTGCTGTTAAAAAGACTCCACGAGTTTCCTGTTGTAAGTGACTGAAGTTCTGTCACATAATTTGAGCTAGGTTCCCGCTACAGAATGTCCCCCTACAGATACCCTCCTTTGAAACATCAACAAGGTGTGCTGTTCAGAAAAAAAAAAAAAAAAGATTTCATGTAGTTTGCCATGCATATACATACAATACACACTTCCCAATCCAGGTAATACTAAGGGATGCACCTAAGAACTTCTCCTGGTATGCCTCTGAAAAACAGATTTGAGAAAATAATAAGCACACGAGTAAAAACAACACAGGATGGAAACATACATGTAGTATCATTTCATAATATATAAAACCCTTCTACACTATTTTTTTTAATATTAAGCTACACAAAGTTGCATTTGGTTAGAGGGACAGTTTAGGAATTTAAAGATGTCTTAGGGCAGATAGTTGTGTTTGCATTCTGTATTTTAGCAGATACTTGGTCTGGATCCCAGTAACAAATAGATTCCAAATTCAGATCAGGTTTCCAAACCATCATCAGTGAAGTCTCAGAAAAACACAGGTTGTCAGTAATTCCCACTTGCTTTTTTGCATTCTCAGTCCAGCTGCTGTCTTCTCTCGCTATTACTTCATCTGGCATCGCCCTCCCCATTGATATATTTGGGAAACTGCTTGAATTTTGTCCACTTTAGAAGTTTCAGTGTCTGCTATTAAGCTCTTCCTGCCTGCCACTTCTTCTGGGGGAAAAAATGCTTGGTAAAGCTGACAATCCCCAAGTCTAACAGAAGTTTGGGAATGTATTTGCATGGGCAAACCATTAAAAAAGGACTAAATTGCTTTTGTAAGACTGAACAGGGAATTATTAACTGCATAAGGGAAATGCTGTCCTTAAAACCCTGCTTTATCAGGCTCCCTCTCCAGGTCACTGCAGAGCTTCTAAGCAGAATTACTCCCTGCCAACTTTTGCTTGATTTTCTTCTAGAGGCCAAGTCAATATGCTATTTTAACAGTGGCAATCCAGCTGAGTATGTGGGAGCAAGGATGTGGTATCAGGCATTTCCTACAGCAACTCCAAAGCCCACAGGTTATCACAATTGCAAGAGTTATTAAAGGCCTGGAGAGCAGGCAATTGGTACAGTCAGTTCCTCAACCTTTTCTTTAGCATACTGAGGAGTATGATAATAGGATGACATTCCTTTATTTTGCTTTTAAAAGAAATGATTCAAGTTAAGCACAGAAAATTTGCCAAATTAGCAAGCACCTATGCAAAAGAAAAAAACACCATTATAGAAGTCTCTTAGTTTGAGCAGACAAAGACAAAAGAAAAATCAGTTGCTAGAAGTCTAGTTAAATACAGATGGGAAATATGAGCACATACTTTTAAGAGCATTGCTGCAACATCTTACCTCAGAAAGGGGCTTCATTAGCACCAGAAGCATGAAATCAAGATTCATGTTCTCCATGGAAAGCTCTGCTCTTTCTACAGACACTGCCTTACAAACAGGAATTACTACAGGATGGACTACTGACCTGCACGCAGCACAGGTGGCCAGGTAACTATAACTAACTATTTTCCCGTCCAACGACTGGCACAATTTCATCTGCAATTCTGTTCCAGTTGCACAAGGAGGCAAGTGACTAATTTGTTTTATTTAACTTCCATCCCGAATTTGGACTGCAGAGCCCTGGACATATGAGGTGCTGGAGGCTCAAAGCCAAGGAGACCTAGTTGAATACTTGGCAAGGGTTAGATTAGGAACCAAAGTGCTGAGAGAGGATGTGGTCTTTTAGGGATGTACATTTTCTCCAAGAGTCTAAACAGAACATACAATCTGGCTCTGGTCCCAGGACCAAATTTTTAAGCCAGTAAATGAAAAACGTATCCTACCTCACATAACATAGAAGTTGGCGGTATGGTGTCTTCAGCATGCCTCTCTACAAGAAATGTTCGGTTCACGTCAAGAAACATTAGGAATGTAAAATGTACACAATTTGCTAGGAAAAGAAGGAAAACCTTTAATCATGGCGCAGCCTCTCATTACTATGTTAGCACCTCTTCCTTAAAGTTACAATTAACATAAATAGTTACCTTGGCTTTATTCTCTTCAAAATAACTGTGAGCACATGATGTTTACATACATAAGCTCTGGGAAACAGTGAGAGCAGACAGCGAGTGACATGTTTGCACAGCTCAGTGTTTATGTCGTACCTCAACCAGCCGATCAGCCGAGCAGGGCAGAGCACCTGCACCGCACTCAGAAGTGTCCGTGTGCTCTGAGGCAGAGCTGCCCAGCACCGCCCTTCCTGTGAGCAAAAGAGTCAAAAACGTGTTAGAAAAGCAAACACGTGCTGAGTGAACTATGAAAAAATAGCCAGCACTCCAATAAGCAAGTAACTATAATTCTGAGGCTTCCACGGAATTCACTAAAGACATGCACTTTTTAGAAACAGCTCTGATTTTTATTTTTTTTTTTTAATTAGGGTACCAAAATATCAATTTCATCAATATATGGTGGAAATTTAAAATTCATTTTCCTTTTTACCTGGTATATTCTTAGTCTATACCTGCAGAACTAGAGAATTATGTTAGAGCAAGTTACTCCATTTCTTAAGTTAGTCCCCAAGAGTCCCCATCCCTTATGCCCTCGCTGACCCCAAATTATTATTAAATTTATATTATTAGTAATATTCAAAAAATCAGCAAATACTGAATATATGGTGGTTGGAAGGAAATACTGAATGCATTTTATGCTTAAACAACTTTTATAAAATTCAGGGGATGAATCTACTTAAGTTTGTAACTAGTTTATAACCCCAATGTACCCTCATAAAACTTGTCTTTTTTCCTCCCCTTCTTCAGTCACCTTATAATCTTGGTCATTTGCAGTTTTTCATGCCCATTCCTGGTGCCTGAGCATACAGTTAATCTTATTATTTAATATTTCAGCTTGAGTGTTTTCAGATGATTAATGAATAGTGACTCAGAAGTGGTTGTGAAGGTGTGTGCTAGTATAAGCAGCTCAAACTTGCCTGGAAAAACCTGTCTGAATGAGGAAATATTTATTTAAGTTGGCAATATATAAACATTAGAGTTTCACTTACAAACCAAGAGAAATTACAGGTGCAAACTAAGGCACTAGCTTGAAGACAAAAGTAGATTTCTGTGTGCGTAGCTAGTTGGTCAGACCCGCGTAGGCTTGAGCAGAGCACTGGCTGCGGGCTAGGGGAGAGGCAGCTCTGGAGGCGGCGGCTGGTTTCTCGCGAGGGGCCCTGGCGCGCCAGGCTGTGTTCAGGTCATCGCGAGCCCTGTGACTTGGTTTGCACGCCATGAGGAGCTGCGGCCCTGGTGATGGCTGCTGCAAACCATCCGCGCTCAAGCGATTCCCGTAAGCTCGCCAGTGGAAGCGAGATTTAGTTGAAGGCAGCGGAAGTGCTGTGTGTTTATAAAACTGTGTCTTGCTCTCAGACATGGCTGTCCTGTGGGCAGCCGAGAGGGGCACATGGAGGAGCTTTCCCCGAAAGGAGATGTCTGTGGGCCTTGCTGCTTGCAGCCAGGGACACAGGTCCTGAGACAACCGCTCTGTGCCCTGGCTCTGCAGCGAACCCCAGTCCAGCTTCCTGTGATGGGGAAGCCAGGGAATGGACAGGAATGGACCGGAAAGGGCAACGCGGGAGCCAGAGCTACTGCTTCCGGGCACCACCTCCTTCCAGGGCTGCCTCCGCAGGGCTGGAGGGTAATGCAGTGTACACCAAGATTGCTGGGCCTGCGGCAGCCCAGCGCAGCAGGGTCACATGGAAGCAAAATAGAGCAGTTTGCAGGCTTATTCCTGTTCTTTAGTAGTTAAATGTGTGGCAGTCAGGCATGCAAAGAGTTAAACATTTTCTTGCATATAGTTATGACTTCCTCAGTTATGTTGAAACAGATACAGAGGAGTTTAAAATTCAGCCATAAAAATTGTCTCCCACGAAACCAATTGTTTTGTTACTGCAAAGTGATGGGAAAAAATCCAAACCCACTAAAAAGTTAACAAAGTAGTTTAAAGGGAAACTGAAATCAAATTTATCCCTAAATATAGATTTTTTTTTAAATCAAAATCCAGGTCAAGTTAAATGGTCTTCCCTAATAATAATAATAATAATAATAATAATAATGTTATTTTAAAATAAGCATCTTGTATATTTTGAGGACCAAAAGGAAAGTTTAATTGAAACTGATTGCATATAAATGTGGAATTATCTGGACTGATTTCAGAGTTTAAAGTAGTAGCAGGATTATCACTGAGTTGTTAGCAAACAAATGAAAGGCCCAGGGTCCCTGGTCCTACATTTGAATCTGTGTTGGACAGACCTTTACAATACACAGATTGTAAAAACTGTCAGGTCCAAATTAATTCAGATTACAGATTTGTGTTATACTTTGAAATAATGAGGCCACATTGCCCTAAAATTAATTATGAAATCAGTCACATTATTCAATTAAGTATGATAGCTTGCATAGAATATATTGGATGAGGTGTGAAAACAGATGAAAAAAAATTAAAAATGGAAAGTCTAAAAATTAAACCTTCTTTAGGTTTAATTAGCAGGTTAATGTTAACAACTATGTGGCACAGGAAAAGATGCAATAATTGCAGCTTGACTATAGCACTTTCAAAACGCTTACGGTGTATTTAAGGCTACCCTGATGGCACCATGATGAAACAGTGACTTGGGCAGCTCTGCCTCCTACCCTTACAGTACCCAGCCTCTGAACCCCAGGCTGTGGGGAAAGCAAGCGAGCAGAGGGGAGAGCTTCGATCATCTCTCCAGGGTGCTCCAGCCCCAAGTTTTGCTGTGTCCTGAGCCCGTCCTTGGCTGTGCTCTCTGCAGAACGGGCTGCTCAAGGTTTCTCGTTTTCCCCTCCTTGTTGGAGGTCAGCCAGGGCTGACGTAGGCTCGTGCAACACGATCTGGTGATTCTCCCCACCAATCCATCTATGTACAGCACATTACCTGAATCATTTTATCCAATGCATAGCCAGGGGGAGTAATCAAAACCTGCAGAGCTTCTGTCTTGGAAGTGGTTCCCCTGAGGCTATTTTGCTCTGTATGCTTTAAATGACAATGCTTTTAAAAAAAGTAGAAGAATTGAGAACACAGAATGAGCCTAAACTATGTCCACTTATATGTAGCCAAGCAGTACTTAAAGATGGCTGCATAGATTTAAATCTGAATTTTGAAGTCACAGGCAGATTTAAACTATTTTTCTTTAGGAATGACTAACAAAGGATTTGCTTGGTGGCCCCGCTGGGCGGCCCTGGCTGTGCACACTGTTCTGCAGACGGCTTCTGCCTTCAGCAGCGGGAGCCCAGAACGTCTGGTGAAATCACATGGCCTGAGTGCGCTCTGCAGTTACTACTTGTTGTATAAGCAGAAAAAAGGTATAAGAGCAGGGCATAAAACCTTGAGCTTTCAGTGACTTTTAGATGAAAAGCTCTCCATCCATGAGCACTTGATTCCCAATATATAGGAACATTTTCTCACTAGACTGTTGGAATGAGCTGGTCTCTTTCCAACATTAGCACTGTGTGAAATGACATTCACGTCATGCAAGATTTAAATACTTTGAATAGCTTCTAGACATAAAGCTATTTTCCTGTATCAGTTACATGCCACTTTGAGGAAAACACACGTATCAGTTTCCCAAATAGAGAGGGCAAAGCCATCTCCCCCTCCGGTGCCGCTAAGGGAATGGTTTATACACTTGATTTCGAATGTGCCATTCTCCCAGTCGGTTCAACATTGTCTTTAGTAGGTTCAGTCTATTCCTCTACATCTTAAAAAACATTTGACATATAATTTAGTTTTTCACACAGAAGAGTAAAGGGAACCCGGCTATTATACACCACCATGGATTACTGGAATTGCCACAGTTTGCAGTAGCCCAAGTGGGGATCTGTGGCAGGGGAACAGCTCTGTTGTCTGAAATACCAAAGACTGTGAAGGCCTTCATTAGGCCTGGTTCTCATGCAAACTTGCATGAAGTTTCTGTGTGTTTCTATGCCCATGCCAGTTCCCTTTGGTAGCTTATTGCTTTCCTCCTGGTGTGGAATAACCTGAGGCACTTGCATTGCCTCCACTCACAGAGCGTCAGGAAAAAGTGTTTTCTTGCAGAAACTGTTCAGTTCATCTCCTTAAAATTGTCCAACCCAATCACAACAATTAGCATGTGGGAGAGCTTGTGGCCTAGCTCCACTCACTCTCCATTATTTAGATTCATATTGTCATATAACATAAAGAATCAGCACAGTGATTACATTCCATGCCTACCATTACACGAGCATATTTGTAAACTGTTACATTGCCCTGGGGAGCTGGTTTCACAGTCACCGTTCATTTCCAACCAAATGCTCCTGGCTGCTTTAATTGCTGCATTGATAGATTCCCTCTGCAGAGGCGCATCTCCATTTCCATGTGCTGCCCAAGAGGGAAGGCTCTACCACCAGGAAAGCTCCAAGTCTGACCACAAGCTCCTGCTCAAGCTGATGTGAGAATGCAAGTGTCCTATGAAGCCACCTACATCCTGCTATCAATTTCCAAAACTTAAACAATTTTGCACAGCCACACAGAGATATGTGCTACTTTGTTTTTATTTTAATTATTTTTTTTTTACTGTAACATGCAAACAGCAGCCTGCACAAGGAATCGATACAAGAGGTGAGCACCCTGACGATGCCATGTAGCGGCGCAGCAGCAGCACTGCAGCACAGAGTTTGGCTCACTTGCCTGCGTAAGGGAAACACCACAGTCATGATAGAAGCTGTAACGTAAACACAGGAAAGGAGGGCCCCGCTAGGCAGCGGTAGCTTCTAAGAGCCCTGCACGTTTCTTTCCCTCTCAGCCTTGCCACGTCCCTGCATGTTGGTGTTTTGCTTGGCAATGAAGGTGAACCGTGGGAGCAAAGCGGGGGCTTGTAAAATCACCCTGTTGCACACCCGGGAAATGGGGAGCAGCCTGCCCAAGAGCTGGCCCTTGTGGGCCATAGGAATGGGGACACCTGCTCTGTGCCATGTGCACCCCAGACACACAGGATGCACTTAGCAACGTGCGCTTTGCACTAGCAAGGTTATAAATAGCAAAGTTTTGGCAACAGCACAAGCTCTGCTTCTGAGCAGAAGATCCCTAACTTAAGTCCTTTGTGTTACAAGGGTTTAGGAAGGATATGGACTTTCTGCCTAATGAAGGTGGCTAAATTCATCAAGTTTCTCTGCCTTGTTTTTTTATCTGTAGAAGTAAATATATGTAACTGAATATAAAGCTATATATCTAATAGTGCTATCTTATCATAAAGCAGTTCCTCTGCAAAATAGTTACAAAGTGCACTGGATTACTTGCATAAATATTTCCTGTAAAACATGGGTTACTTATGGAAATTATATAATTAAGAAAAAAACACTCAGAAATGAAATTTTCAGGAAAAAAAAAAAAAGCTTCACTTTCTTCCACACTGTATTCTCTTCATAACTTTTTTTTCCCTGACACCTGGAAGCAGTAAAGACTCAGGACTCCCATCTCTGCAAGAGCCAGGTCTGGTCCCAGAAGTGCTCAGGGCCACAATGTGGAGACACTCACCTGGCTTCGGCACAGTTACGTTCACGCGCTGCTGCTTCAGGGTCTGTGATGATTCGTCTCTTGGCCAACTGCAACCCTGCAAGGGCTGAGCTGGCTTGGACAGTGCTGGCCAGGACATCTCCCACTTTGTTCTACCACACAGCCTACACCAGCCCTTAAGGATCTGGAGAGGTGTGCAGGCTCCTGGCACCCTTAAACCTTTCGGTTTTGTCTATAAATAACCTTTCAGCAACAGAGCCTAATTCAATTTTCAAGCCACACGGCATTAGCTAACCTGGTACATCCTTGTAGGCGTCAAGACCTACACAGCAGGACACGCTAAACTGCAACCACCATTCGCAGTGGTTGTTGAAGTCCAAGTAGCACTGATTTTAGTAGCTTGGCTGAAAAAATAAGTTAGTTAAAAACATTTTAAATCTGTCTATAGGAAAAATTTGAACACATTCAACATATCGGCTGTAATGAATTGTGATAATGTAACAACCAACTGACTAGGAAACGTTACCTGAATATTTTCACCCTTCCTTTTTCAGGCTGAGTGAGTCTTTCCCTTGCAGCTTGGTTATTTGCAGGACGCAAAGGGAAAATATGAACCTGTGATAACATGTTCTGCAACTAAAAACTGCTGTTCTAATGCCATGGACCTCTCCTTTTGATTGGTGTTTCACTCCATACCATCTCTATTTAAATAGAATAAGCCTTTAAAGCAAGTTGTTCTTCCCCTTCGCAGCTCCCAGAGGAGCTTTCAAAACCTTCAAAATTTTGCTCCAGTTATGAAAATATGGCTGTGTTCCTATGACTTTGCAGTCTTAAGAACTGATGTCATCAGAACACTTGGAGCACACGTGAGGTTCAGAGGGGACATATTTGATGGCTTTCCATTTTTATGAAGCAAACAGAAGTGAGAATTGAATGAAGGTTGGAAAGAAAATGACAGCTCGTTTGGAATTTTATCTCTGCAGAACTTTCCTGATCAAGCAGCAACTTTTTAAATAAGGAGAAAACACAGACAATGAAGAAAAATTAAAGTAGATCTCTGCAGAGCTATAAGCGCTGCCTCTTCAGAAGTGGCTTCAGACACAAAAGCGCAGCTGGAATTTCCCCCTGCCACAAATAACTCTGCTTGTCTGCTGGTTGTAAAACATTTATATGTCAATTTGCCTACAATTTTCTTTTTACTTTCCCATAGGAAAGCGACGATACATTTGCTAGTGGGGTAGTTCTCTGGGGTTGCTCTCCAGTTTGTCAGCAACACCTTCATTAAATGTGTTAATGTTGATGTACATCTGTAAGTCCCCTCATTTTGGCTTTGCCAAGAGCTGTGATTACCAGTGACCTCTTAAAGAACAGGCATGACGGAGGCAACTCATCACACGAGTACCCCGACTGCTGTGAGGCTGTCATCATCTCCTCCCTACCGTACATTAAAGCAAAATGTCAGGCCAGTGTGGAAGCAGTTCCTATAGGAGTGCTTAAAGCAGGGGAGTATGCACGTGAGGCTTATAAATGTGCTCTACTCTGTTTAGACACTGCAAGAAATCTTCCAGACGGAAAATACGATCATGTTACTGGAGAGATCTATAATGGCCAAGGAGAGTCCCCTGAAAGTGGCGCAGACCCGCCTGGAGGAAAGGACCAAGCGACCCAATATAGAGCTTTGCCGAGATGCACCTCAGTTTCAGTAAGTAGAGGCCAGACCGCCCAGTCTTTGCCCAGTCAGGCACTAAGGAGCATAAAATTTAACAGGATTAGTTAATTCAATAAGATTAGAATGGTATTCAATGCATGATGATGATGATGGTGATACAAATTCTGGAGGAAAGAACTAAAACCCAAGTAACTATATTTAAATGATGTCCCCAAACTTCTGATGTCCTGTCTAGTGTCTAGTGCCCTTTAGAGTTCTCCTAGGTCAGTTAAGAGATCAATTGCTTGTTGATATCTTTGGGGATTCAGTCTCACGCCCGAGTTGGATTTTCTGAATTGATTTTAATTTCATTCAGTATAAAACAACAGTATTTCACCTCAGGAGTCTCCTAATTTTAGAAAGATATTATCCCACACAAAATCCCATTGCCTTATGCAAAAATTATTTAATTGTAAAGCTCTAAAAATTTACTAGCAATAAGAATAAGGCAGCATCTTTTACTCCCTGAACTCATTTTCAACACTTTTACCCAACTATCTTGTGATTCCAACATCATCTTTGCCTAGGCCAGTTCAGCTGGCATCTGTTTTGGTTATATAGCTGTGGGCAGTTCCCAGCTCATGCTGGCATGATCTGGTGATCTCTGTGCTTTGGTTCATTCTAGAGGACGTGCTGTATCTTTCTGGATGTACAAGGAGACGTCCGAGACATTAGTCTTCTCTAATGACTGAAGGCAGATCTTGGGAATTCTGCTTCTTCCTACCCATCTGGAACACATCAGGTTCCGGGATGACCCTATCCCACACATCTCATCCAAATGCTCCCTTCAAAATATTCTCTGGGGGTTTTCGCAAGGGTTACTGCATCAGGATTCCTACCGTACCTGCCGTGAACGCCACTCCAGTAAGAGATTTTTTGAAGACTTTCTATGAAAAGTATGAAACTATTCCCTTTTGATATTTATCTCCAGGAAGATACCAGTGTGTACAGCAGCTTCACATACAATGGGATTAATGTGGTCCGTAGTGCTTAGATTGATTATTAATTTTCCTAAACAGTGTTTTATTAGCTCAAAAAACCTCTATCAAAGCAGGGAGGTGCCAATGAATCAGAGTTCACTGTACTCTCATTTTTCCCTTTTTCTTCTAACTCTTTAACCCATAAGTTGTACAATCCATTACATTTTTTTCCAGTTTCTTACTTCCCTGTTCAGACACTGGCATTTCCTCTGGTGTATCCTCATATTATATATCTTCAGTTTTATATTCTGCTCTCCAGATGCATTCTCTCACAATATACTGGTTTGGATCTGAAGTCTTTAATATCCATTTAGATAATTCTATTTCTGTGGCTTTTCATATCACACAAATCATGCCTGTTCTTGCTGCAGGAGTTGAGCTGTGAAAAAAAAAAACTTCTGATATGGCCACTGTCACATTCACTGAGCAAGTACCTTTACTATAGGAGTCAATCTCTTTTTTCCACTTGCCACTCACCATTGATCGGGTGAGCAAAGGTATTAATCTCAGCATTCAAGGCTCTTTCAGCATCTTAGTTCCAAAAAAGCCCAAGATGGCGATAAATATTAAACTATAAAGGCAGCCTTCTATTCACTCTGAGCATTGTTCTCCTCCCTGTTTCTTCTCCCCTGAAGATCCCTTCCACGAAAATGCCTACATCGTTCTGACCGATACTAGCCTGCTCAGCAGGGCTGCATGTGCCCGCGATGCAGAACTTGTTTAATGTGGGATCAACAGCCCGCCAAAGGGGAGGCTCACACCGTCCTTTTGTCTTCCAGCAATTACCTTGATATTCCAGAAGGGCTCTGCCTGAAAAACGTTGAAAGTTGCATCCGAAATCACTGGCATGTCTGAATGTCTTTGAATATTTTCCTGAACTGGAGTGAAGGGCAAAAACATGACAAACCTAGAAGTGCAAGATAAAGTAGTTTACAGGCTGTTGAAGAGCTTTACATTCTGTTGTGCGGATATTCTGAAATATTTTAGGCGTATTTATACCCATAAGTTTTATATCAGTCAGTGGATATCATGTATTTTTAAGATCTTAACCAAAATATTTATACAAGTACACTCTTTACTAGGTGTAGTAATATTGACTGATAAAATGCACATCCCATTCTCCTTTCTCCAATCAAACCTAATCCAGATCAGGTTACTTCAGATTCTTTAAATAAAACCCATATCTTTTGTTGCAATTAGAGATGGAAAATTTGACAGAAGGTATTTGAAATTTGACCACTTTTTCACTCTCAGTTTTTGGCTGAGCTCACATCTTAAGTTTTTTTTTTTTTTTTTTGCAAGACGAACTCCTATCTGAAAAGCAAAACAATTTGCTGTCAAATTCATTTTTTTTTAAGGATTTGTGATTTTAAAATAACTGTATTTAAATCAAGCAGGAGTTCAATCCAACAGCTCAACTATAATAGGGAAAGAAAATATCAAATGAGCCACTTCTTTGTAACATGCAAACGTTATCTGGGTTTGCTGTTTATTGAAAAGGAAGTGCTGATGTTGGCGCTTGTTCACTGTGTGTGCTGCCAACTTTGTAGTTGAAGGAATTGGACAGAAAACAAACTAATGAAGTCTGTTTTTTCTGTGCTGTTCTGAAACAAAAGGGACTATGCGGAAAACAAGTTAAGGTGGATTCTGGCAAGAAAAACCCAACAATATCTTTTGCAGGCTATAGCACTTGGAACAATTAACAGAACAGTAGATAAGTAGAGGCTGCTTATGACATCACTTGTAAAACGCAACACATTCAGGTTAGAGCAAGAGAGAAAACTTATGAGCTGTTATTGAGACCCTTAAATACATTAGCTTCATATTCAGCCCAATGATGATTTCAGCTTTATGGTTTCAGTTTGCAGACCTTTCAGTTTCAAGCTTGCAGACTTCCCAGTTAGCTCAGGAAAACGTTTCAGGGCAGCCTATGCAGGGCAAGAGCAACTCGAGAGAGGTCAGAGTTGTGGGATCCTAGAAGATGAATCATTCATCGGAAGGTGCAACCCTGTGGTACTAAGCTGCAGCCAGACCAAGGCACACGCGCTCTGCAGCCTTCTTGCGGTGGGAAGGGACTTCATTCACACATCTGACTATATATATCTGTAAGATCACAAAAAAAAAGGAAAAAAAATTGCTTTAAGAAGGCACCGAGTGAGGCAGGAACATTCTGGAAATCCCAAATCTCTGCAGCAAGGATCTGTGCTGGAACCAATAACTTTTGAAAAATGGAGGGCACTAGAAAGGAACCAATTTCAAACCATGTAAAAGATGGATTAATTTTGTAACACTAAGATTTCTATACTCAGAAAATACATTGTATTAGCAAATAAATTTTGGCTTGTCAGAAATTGTTAGTGATTTCCATCTCTGACAACGTAAATCTGAATACTGCATTTTGTCTGAGTATATCATGAACAGTTTTGGGGATGGTTATCTCTACACACAAAATCATCAGTACTAAAGAGAGATTATGGGCTCAGTAAGGATATATGAAGCTTTGTCACATCTCCCTACATAGACCACTGGAACAAATTTGACCAGTATCAGCTCACAGAACAACTTGATTTCACAGCTCCACATTCAGTGGGTCTCTGGGTAAGTCAGCCTTTCCTGACTAATGTGCTTTGTATCACGTCTGCGCTCTTGGGCACATCCTGCTGCACAAGTTTAAGCTATCACGAGTTATATCAACACGCTTCCAAAACGTCCACCCCGAATGTTCGCTACAGGATCACAGGCAGGGACTCAGCACCCGTAGGAAAGCTGTACAACGGGCAGGTTGCAAGTGAGCGAGATTGCAATTAAAAAGATAAAAGATCAGAGTGCCCTAATCTGCTGCTGAAGATCAATGCAAGCAAGAAATCAGCACTTCTTGCAGCTGCTAAGCATGCAAGTTTGGTCAAGAATAGTTTTCATATTGGTCCTGTCCAAGGGTAGCACTCAAAGCCTGCCTGAAACCAGACCTGCTGCTGCTATTTGCTGAAGTCATTTGGGCAACTTGCCTCCTTTTCTTTTTTTTTCAGGCTTGTCAATGAAGTTTTTACTATAGATGACACCTTACAGACGTTAAAGCAACGTCTCCGAGAGGCCCATGATACTCTGCAGATGTTGGTTCTCAACAAATCCAAGCTGGAGCATGAACTGTCTGTGAAGACAAACTCCTTCATCATCGATAAGAAGTGCATGGACATGCGCAAAACCTTCCCCAGCAGCCCACGGCTGGTTGGCTACGTCTGAAGCAACAAATAGCCCTTCATCTCTTTAATAACATAAAAGTTGCAAATCCTGAAGGAAATATTTAATAGTTTTTTTTTTTTTTTTAAATAGTGAAATCCAATAAACAAACCAAAATCAGTACCATGCTTTTTCCTTAGGACAATTTAGCATTGTCAACTGCAGTTGCTGCATGGAATAGAATTAGTAGACTTCCTCCAAGAGAACAAAAACAGACTAAAATAATCAGAAAAATCCTGCAGCACAGGAACATGAGTTATGGGCTACTGAGAAAGGGAGACTGGCGCTCTGTACTCACCCACAGAACAAGTCCAGTGCAGAAGTTGGGAGCTCAGGGTATCTGCCATCTGTGCTTCAATCCTTGTCTGAAAAGCTAAGCCTAAATGCAAATACTCAGCCCGGCCTCCCCCTTCCTCTTTCCTAGTTGTGCTAAATCAGGTGCTCTGCTTTGAAATGCCAAAGGCTGAAGTGGATGATAAATCTTTCCATCTCTACCTCTCTTTTCTTTCTAAATTCAGTCTTTCACATAAGTAATTCTGAAGAGAATGTTGTGTATTTATATGGACTGTGTGTGATTTGTGATATTTGTCCAAGTCTAAAGAGGCCTTAACTACTCAGAAGTATGAATTAACCATCAGTAGATATCAAATGGCTTCAGGAACAAAGCCCCTTTGCTCTACTGGCACTGATAGGAAAGATAAGGAAGTGGGACTGGAACCAGGTTTTCAAAGCCTTAGTTAAAGAACTGGAAAAATGCAAGTATTTGAAGAAATATGTATTACATTCCTGATTAAAACCTGTCTCTGGTGCTGACTCTATTCCATTACACAGTGAAAAAAGAACAAAAACAAACAAAAAACACGCGATAGCCTGCTTCCAGCACTCAGGAATGTAATGCATGTAAGGTTTCTGCACTGAAATTGTCCTAAAGACTGAGAAAGCACTGTTTTTAACTGATGTTAAAGCACTCTGACTAGGAAAAAAATAAGTAAAATTTTACTGTTACATGTGCTTCTTTCCTGGATTTAGTCACATTCATTTACAGAAATAAAGCAACAAAGTAGACTTCTGGTAGCAGGATTGTCTTCTGCTACCTGCGGGCCCTCTTCACGGAGCAGCTCGAGGACCACGGCACGTTCTGGACCAAGCACGCAGCACAGCCGCGGAGCAGAGCGCCCAGCCGCGGCAGGGCCGAGTTGGAGTGCGTGCCTGGCCCCTGCCTGCGGTGCCGGCGCTTGGCTCCGTGAGGGAGCGGGCTTGTTCCCGCCACCGCAGCGACGTTGTGAGGACTGTCTGAGCCGAGCGGGGCGGCTCAGGAGCCCTTGCAGCTTGTCCTCCCTCCCACGGAGCGGGGTGGTGCCGATCCGCGCTCCGCTTCATTCCTGGCTCTCGTGTTACCCCGTTACAGAGCAGTATATTGCTAACAACTCCAAACTGAGAAAACCTTTCGGAAGGCACGACTGGGAGGTGGCTCTCAGGCCAACTTCTCAGAACCATTAGAGTGGTGCCAGGCTGACCACCCTGTGGCTCCACTGCTACCCAAGGGTAGCACCTGCCCCATCATTCTGGGCAGCGCGGGCTGCTCGGTCCCGCCAGCTCCCACTCGTGGCTCCGTACGAGAATCCCTGCAAGCCCTGGGAAGCTCCAGAATCCCCTTTGAGTTGATATTGCCAGGCGTGGCGGTTCCTGGAGATATCACTGGCAGCTAGTTTGAATCAAAAACAGTAACTTGCTCTTTCTTCTGAAACACCCACCACAAGCTTCTACCCCCGACACGGCTGTAGGAAGGAGAGGGGAGGACGCTCACTCCGAGCTGTTTGTCAGCAGGGAAGCACGTCACCATGGGTGACATTTCCCTCTCTGTTTGCCTCTATATGGAGGCAGGGGAGATTTGATCACTTGAGTGTCTTACTACCAAACTGCATGGCAGAAACAAAAATAGAATTTTGTAGAATAAGGGACTCATTTTTCCATTTTAAATATTATTTTTACAATAAATGTAAAATAAATATTTGTGTTGAGCTGTTAAATATTGACAATAATTTCACCCTATTTCTCAAATACTGACAGCTGACCAAGCAGAGCAGTAAAAATTATTTGGAAGCTTGGATCTTCTTCACATCTTTAAATACATTTCTAAAAGCTGGAGGCTTTCCCAGTCCACAGAGCTATTCCAATAGCTGGACATAGTGTCTCCCCTCCTTATGCCAAGAACTCAATTAAGGGTTCATAGCAAAAGGGAGGCACTTTGAAGAAAGATGAATTTTAATATCAGTTTTTGACATGAGGGAAAAAGGAGAAATCTTTGCCTGAAACCAGGAACATGAGTGAAAAGTCAGAAGCAAAGTCCTACATTTGAAACCTTGGTGGCTCAGAGATGGAGACGTTGAATAGGGTGCTAAACGTCCCGCGTTCAGCTGTACTTCAAGCTAGGCCAGTTCCCTGCAGACTCTGCTCATGTGCAGCAAAGCTCCGTGCAAGATCGCTGCTGGGCTGTGCGTGGAGACCTCACTGTACGCGGCGTGAACAACATGAGTGCACACGGCGCCGATGCCTGCCAGAAGCCACATATCGGGCCTTTCTGCGAGCCCATCATTGTATCGGGGAGAGAACGGCGTTCCCCTAAGGTTTGCTGACCACCAGGAGCTCCTGAGGACCATGAAAATAACAACACTGAACAAAATCATTTTCTTCCCTAGTCATAACAGACAGAAGATAACAGGTAATGTTATCCTAGTGAAAAAAACACTCTTATCTTTCAGTAATGACACCTAGACATGCAGCAGTTTTAGTTTGATAATAATCATCCTCTCTGAGAAAGTAAATGAACCGGACTCTTCAGATTCCTGCAGAAGGGTGAGACTTCCGTAGGATAAGGCTATAACATTATCTAAACCTGAAAAAGCTGAATTGTGGTTAACATGTTTTAAATGAGGAGAAACAGGTCACTATTCGCTACTTGAGAGTCAAGGTAGCTGGAAAAGACAAAACGCATAGACTGTAGTCTTGTTCTGCCACTTCTTTCAGTGTAAATGAATTCACATCAGAACTTCTGAAAATACAAAAGCAAACACATTTCTAAAAAGCAGATAATCACCCAGGTTAACCTGAAAATCTTTTTGACAATGAGAATAAAAACATTTTCAACTTTATTTTGTAGATCTCTCTTCTTATGAACTAGATTCTTTGACGTATTCACTCGCAACCACAGACAACAAGTATTTCCACATATGAAAATAGAAATTTGATGAGCAGATGCACAATGATTTTTGAAAGATAAAATCTGCTTTATAACAAATGCAGAAGAGACTAAAACCTGTCCCTGCCTGTTTCAAACAATGAGATAATTTTAGTTCCAGACAAGCTATTTCCTAGCATTATCTAAACTATAGCTCATAAAACTTTATGGACTCAATCTTCAAACAGAACAAGAAAACAATAGATCTAAAGTCTTCACTAATGATAATCGCAGTTCAGTGTCTTGAAGTCACTGATTACAGAACTCATTTTCCCCAAGCCTAGCAGAAGTTTATTCTTCCCCTCCTGCTTTTTTTTTTTTTTTTTTTTTTTTTTTTTTTAATCACAGCAAGGAAGCAGATTTTGTCATGTAGAAATGATATTCCCTGTCCCAAAGAATTTGTAAGTAGTGCTTCCAGTCAAGATGTATCACTGGTTGTGTTCAGTGGAACTGCTCACGTGGGGAAGATCTGGCACATGCTTTCAGGACAGGATGTTATGGAGTGAATAACAGGAGACAAAATAGGAATATTAACTAGGGAGACAAAAGTGGGTTTGAAAATTGCATTTAAATGACATTGCAGTTTGGTTTGAGAGTTGCGCTTTTTTCATAACATTCTGAAATTTTCTGAAGTTTAAATGGAGCAAAAAAGATCTTTTTTTTTCCTCCTGCATAGAAGTAACAGGCAAGAATGGAAGCTTGAACAGGCCATCTAGCACTGTGCGAATCTGCTGGAGACGGAGCTGTCTGGAGTGCATGAGCAATGTCTAAGGAACATGGAATACAGGGGACAGCTGCCTTTGGTACCAATCCTAACAATGACAAATATATAGCCAATGGTAAATAAGTATTTCCTGACTGTACAACAAAGAATATAAATCTATAAGAATGTAAACCAGCAGAATTTCTTCCACTGAACAATGCTTTGAAGTGTTTGAGAACAGTAAAAAATTCAGTAGCACTGAACTACGGTGCTGCCTCATGCAAGAACTTGCTGTTCTTCCCCAAACAAGAAAGAACCACCGGCTCCATTACGTGCGTTACCGGTTGAGATCTGCTCGCTGGCCTCCGGCATGCTGGAAATCATCCTGTAAAAAAAACCTCTATTTAAAATTTAATTGGGAGAATAAGACACAGGTTAGAATGGCCTAAATATTATTCCATGACAGAAAGACTTTCCTGATTATTTGGATTTTATAGCTTTGATTATTTTAAAAGTGAAATTCATCACTGTTTATCCACTGTTCCTGTGATGTTCTTTGATCTCCTACATTTTTATTTTCAAAAACACAGATAACATTCCTGCATCACTATTAGACAAATACATAGAGGAGACAAGGCAGCAGTTGGAATTTCTGTTTGGATTTTCTCTCAGCATTTATAAACACCAAAGTAGGGAAAGTCAAGCTTATACAAAATACACATCCTGACCCGGAGTAATTAATAGGGGGTGGACCTGTGCTACTCCAGCAAAGCTTCTGGCCAGCTAAGAGATGGCATTTTCCAGGGTGTTACAATTGCAGAAAGCTCCAGGATTGGATGGAATTTTAAAAATGGAAAAAGCAGGAGGGAAATATGCGCAAATAAACAAGATTCCGGTGGGAAATTTCTTGCTGTTGTGAAACGAGCATTTATAAGCACGACAGAGCTGGGCTTTAGGGAAACCAAAGAAACGATGGAAATCATCCCTGGGCCAGAGGGCACCCAGCAAAGCCCAGTCAGGAGGTGGAGCAGCGAGTCTCGGTGCCCCCACAGCCACCAAACTCCAGACACCACCTGCGATTTTTACCTCAGGATGCGGCGGAGCTGGCACAGCAAGGCCAGGGGTGACGGTGAAGGCGCAGGGGTCTGAGGCACTTAATGCTCTAGTGCACTTAAGACACCGTAGGAAGAAGGGGGAGCACATTGCTTAAAAAAATTCCTCTTCAGAAACATCAGAGCCGTGTCACTACAGAAACGCACGGAGGAGGGAGTGTGTTCAGGGCCGCGTCACCGCGTGCCCTGCGGGTGACGCTCCCTGCGGAGCCTGCGAAGCGGCTGCGCGCGGCTCCCTCGGGGAGCTCCACCTCGAGCTGCTGCGGCCCTCACACAGCGCCACAAACGTCTACGTGACCCCGAATGCTCCTGCGCAGGATCTGCGTTCGAGTAGCGCGCCTGTGCAAACACACCGGGCGGGAAAACAAAGTAAACATGGAAATAAAGCTCCTCGACGTGTCTTCCTCTCTCACCCTGGTTTGCGCACAGCGACGTGATGCTCCGATGCAGTGGAGGGTCTCCAGAAAGGCCTGCGCTGGGCTCTGGTGCAGTCCCAGTGATACCCAGGCTGCTCACGCTACTGCTGTGCTCTAGCTGCTGCTGCTGCTTCAGCCCATGCAATAACCCAACCGCTTAAGTGTTTACCGAGGGCTTTACAGATTTTACAGGCAGCGCTGAGCTCGGGTGCTTGCTGCAGTACCTCCCGCAGCAGCGGCACTGCTGCATGCTGCTGCTGCAGCCCCCCCGTGTCATCGGGCATGTTTTTGGAGAACAGCTCTGACCCAGGCAGCGAGGAGCCACCCGGAGCCTTGGCCGCCCGCAGCCCTTGCCCGGCCGGCTGCGCTCCTGCAGGCTCAGTCTTGTTTGGTTTAATTCGCAGAGCCTTGTTGCAACCTGCTTGCCACAAGCGCAGTCTGCGAGGCTGCAGCTCCCTTTCCCAAGGAAGCTGCTCTCTGCGCACCCGGCCCCTCGCCTGCGCAGCCACAGCAGCCAGCCTCGGTGTCCCCACATCACCTCCCTCGCATGGCAATGCCAGCCCTCTCCCTCCTGCTTCCCGTCACACAAAAACCGCTACTTCCTGCAGCAAAATACCTGTTCAGGAGGCTCAGGGCACGAGCCGCTGGGTGCCAGTGCCACGAATGTCGTGAGCCCGCTGTGGCCTCCGGCGGGTCTGCCGGACACGCGCTCCTGCGCGCTGAGCAAGCCCTCAGGAGTTACGGGCTCGCCAGCTTAATTACATAACGTGGAAACACCACCCGAAGCTACGCAGAGCTGAGGCACACTGCAGCAGCTGGGAATGCCGTGTGAGCTGTGTCTGAAAGCATATAGAAAGTTTAATGAGCAATTAACTACTAGTAGGTATATCACCCATAACACCTATCACAAAACCTGCATCTTCTTGCAAAACTTCAAACTGGGATTTAAACCTCTAGAGTGCAGGGGGAAGGAAGGGTTTATCTGTACAAATTTCTTGGTGCCTGATTAGCTTTGTGGATAGTACAGAACATAAATGGATTATTACTGCATCTCCAGCAGGTCGAGGGAGGGGATCCTGCCCCTCTACTCAGCCCTGCTGAGGCCACACCTGGAGT
>VZSV01000239.1:627569-642600 GCA_013398735.1 Nothocercus julius | reverse complement strand
ACTGCGGCACAACACACGACTGCTGGACAACACACGACTGTGGCACAACACACGGCTGCCGCACAACACACGGCTGCAGCACAACACACGGCTGCAGCACAACACAGGAATGCAGCACAACACACGACTGCGGCACAACACACGACTGCCGCACAACACACAAATGCAGCACAACACACGACTGCGGCACAACACATGGCTGCGCACAACACATGACTGCTGGACAACACACGACTGCGGCACAACACACGGCTGCCGCACAACACAGGAATGCAGCACAACACACGGCTCCGGCACAACACAGGAATGCAGCACAACACACGGCTCCGGCACAACACAGGAATGCAGCACAACACAGGAATGCAGCACAACACACGGCTGCCGCACAACACACGGCTGCCGCACAACACACACCACGCTGGGGGGCCGGTCGCTCCTTGCCAGGCAGCGGGAAGCCCAGGCTAACAAACGTGCAGGGTGCCGAGGCGGCTCCACTGCCTCCGTCCTGCCCTCCCAGCCAGCTCACCCATAGCCTTCCTAAAGGCAACCAGCCACGGGCAGTGGCCAACGCTTCGCAGGTCTCCTTTCTCTTCCCGAGCTATCAGGCAGGCTCCCTAGGCACGATATCCCTGTGCATTTGTCAAGGTCTTGTGGGTGGGGAGAGGCAGACAGGCAGACGGGAGCCACGTTTTGGGAGGCGCTGGGGGCTGCGTCCCTGGCACAGCCGCCTTGCCGCGCCAGCAGCAGGAATAGCAACCAGCCCCCTCTGCCCGCACAGGGCAGCCACCAAAGGCACGGCCCTCCCCGAGCCGCCCGGCAGTCGTTTCTGCTGTACCTGGACAAACACACGCACACAAGTCCGGCTAGAAATCACCCTGGCAGGTTGGGGGGCAGACGCAAGTACCTGCAAGCCCCCCCACACCTGATGCGTCTGACACGGTATCAAACCTGATCCTCCTTCTCCCGGTCTCTGCCACCTCCAGTCAAAACTGCCAATAGGTTTATAAGGGTGAATGGCACTTTGCAGTGTGGTGGCGTTTGGAACTGCCTTCTACCGAAATTCAATCCTTCAGGAGATTTCGGGATACCTTAATCCTCTTCTGTACTTATGGTACTCTCAGGCATCAAATCCTTAGAGTAGGTTGAACCTTACCCTGACCCAGCTGCACGTTATCCATAGGTCTCTCTTTTCAGTTTTCTTAATATTTGGCTTCTTTCACTGATAAAGGTTTGTTTTCTTGAGAGAAAAACACAAGTATTCCCATGGCATTTCCCACATACTGTGGCCACAATATCACTTTCTCAGTCCTTCCCCCTCAAATATGCAGGAAATATGCAGGATCTACAGGCAAGATCAAAAGAAGAGGGGGAAAAAAAAGGAGAGGAAAACGTTTGTAAAAGCACATTATATGAACCATTCCAATGTATTTTTTGGCAGATGTATAATCTCTAAAGTTATTTGAAATCTGCTAAAGAAGTTAAAACAGGTTTGCGAACGATTCAGGCTTTGAGGGGAGCTTTTGTGAGCGCTTTCTTGGCTGTCTTGCAATCCACAGCTGAGGGAGGAAGAGGGAGGAGAAATCAGTACTGTTTGCAGATGGTTTCACGCCTTTGACGCTACCAAACTATGCTACGGGCCTTGTTTGCCGTCTTTGAGATCTCCCACCTACAGAGCTCACCCTACAGCACGCCGTGGTGTATCACACCACGCACTGGAAGGAAAAAGAGGTTCACATCAGGGAAAAGTGTTAAGAACTATCCTAAACAGGGAACAGCTTAGGGGTGACTACAAAGTTCTCAGGATGATACCTTCAGGTATGATCCTGAAAGCAAAAGAAAAACTGTTATTTGCCCACATTTGTACTTCTCATTTATAATGAGCGCTAGGATTTGTTTGAAAGGCCCATGCTAGACCAGTGCTGAACCCAGGGCAGGTTTGGGAAAGCTGCCCGGCTAATGATGTTACCTGGGGTTTGGCAGCCTCACTGCCCGGCCACCTGCCCTGCTCAGCTGCAACTGCATTTTGTCCTTCCGCTGAGCTCTCTTCGCAGGACTGTAAAAGCCAAAGGAAACAACTGCTCACAACTAAAAACCAAAACAAGTACAAAAACAAACAAAAAAAGTTGCTGTCAGCAAGCAAACGCCAGCAAGATTACAAGGTCTGCGGCACAGATCAGAGCGACGCTGTTCCAGCCTTCTCCTGCTAAGACTTTTGACAAAAAAACCCTAACTTTTGCTACTTAAAAATCTTTCATGCTTACATTCATCTTGAATGAAAGAAACCAAAAGATTCCTTCTCCTCTGGCTTGCTCTACGTGCACTCCTCTGCAGGAGCCAGGTATCTAACTGACTGTGGCTGGTAGTAGCTTTATTAAGTACAAGGGAGTCCCGAGCTCAGCATCTTCTGAAGAAGCGCAATTTCTTCTCTCTGCTTCTGACTCACACTGCCCAATTTCGGTTTCTTTCGGAATGTCTTTACAGGCCCTGAACCTGTGTTCACTCCATCAACGTGAATGGGTGAAGCTGCAAGTGCTAACAGCTAAGGTTAAAAACTCACACAACTTCTGCTTGGACAGGATCGTGAGGTTAGACTCGAGATTATGACAACTGTGCTGTATATATGATCACCTTCTAAATCAAACATTACTCCCCATTAACATAAGATAACTTTGCACTGTGTTTTAATACTGGGAAATACCCACGAAGGGACGGAGCTCCTCAGCAGTGCCCTGGTCAAGAGGCGGCCGCGGTCGGTTCGTGCTTACGGCATCGTCCCTTCTCCCACACGTCCACATTCGCTCTGCCGGGGCAGGGGATCCTGGTGCCCCTTGGCATCATCACCCTGCAGAAGCAGCAGCCAGAGACTGACCCTGGCTGTATTTTAAGGGGAATTTCCCTTGCTCACCCATATAGCCCTCAGGGGAATGCCCATCAGAGCACTAATACCAGCCAGTGCCTCAGTTGTGCTGACAACAAACTGTTCTTACACCTGGCCATACCCTGAATCCCTCCACTTAGATGTGCCCTCTAGGGACCCATGTCTTGAAACCTCCTGCATCCTGACAGGCCTGAAATGGCCCTTTCCTCAAGGACAACTCTCTGCTGCTTCCTCTTTACCTAGAGCTGTGAGTAAACTCCCCCGATCCATATTCCCTGCAGCGAAAGGCACTTGCAAGTCCATCTGCCCTTGCTACGTGAGTAGAGGCCGAGGCGCTTGGATCTTCTGGGCATGCAAAGAGCACGGCGAGGCTGGGAGTCCCCACGCACCGCGGCGGGATCTGGGGATCCGGACACGGGATCAGCACAGACCCCCGCGCTCCTACGCAAATCCCAGCTGTGCAGCCCTCACCCAGAGCCCCGAGGAAACCGTCCTCCTAGGCCTTCTGTTCCTCAGCTGCAAGAGCCTTAAATCAAGATTAGCTTCTAAATTGCGCTGTGAGATGTACAAGTATGTAGGTGCATTTGATAAGTGAATAAAGCTTCTCCCATGTTTCTACTAACAGATTAGGCGCCTCTTTCTTTTATTGACAAATTCTGCAACCTGCTGCCTTGCAATCTTAGCATCACCCTTGGGACCCCCTCGACCATGAGCGCTGCTCCAGGAGCTGGCTGTGCAGCGGCACCCAACACTGATGGGAAAGGCAAAACGGAGCACGGAGCACGCGCCAGGAGCTCTGCAGGGGAATCTGGAAGAGCAAGGCCACATTCCTAACTGCCTCCTGTATCTTCCCAATCATCAACAAACTCCCCCCGCACACATTAGCACAGAGCACAAATGCAGGACTGGCAGGAAAACCTCCAAAATGACACACACACACACACACATCACCCAACCCGCTCGGGGACAAAGAGCAGCTGTAATTTGTTTTTATTTCCAGACTGACACTATTGACTTTGTCACAGTTAGCGCCCGGTTTGCTTGCAGGAACAATTTAGAAAGTCTTATCCAGACAGCTAGGAAATTTTTTCTAGATCTATGGATACATTCCCTCAATCATCTCTGCTTATATACAAGAGCTGGACTTCAGAAAAGCAAACCTTGATTAGGATTCATTGTATCTGGCCACATCCCAAACTCTCCTGTGCATCCTCTATGGCTTGAAATGGAGTCCAGTCTTATTTACATTTAATTTCTTTACAGGTAAATCCATGCCAGAGCCCCAGTGTAGAGCAGAGATTTGCATTTCTGTATACTGAGCACTTATGTTTAATTGTGAAAGTTTAACGAGGAAAGAAAACCTGAGTGCCCAGGGTGGTATGAAAAGCACCACCGAGTGCACGACTGCAAGTGAACAGCGTGTTGTTTGCTTCCCTCCCACAAAAGATTTTATCCACTGAGACATGCCAAACAGCTTGAAATTATAGGATAAGCTTTTTAAAAATATAATAAGGGAGAAGGGAAGGAAGATGCAAACAAGCCTCCTCCCCACCCTCCCTGCAGCTCTCCAGACCGCTCCTGTTCAGCCTTGCCTTGAGGCCCCACGAACAGACACCGCACGGGAGGGAAGCACCGAGGGGTCGCACTTGTCCACGTACAGACAGCTCCGACGGAAACGCAGGTTCATTTCCTGGGCTAGTTCTTGCAGTCGCAGCGTCATCTAATGCCTATCCAGGCTCCAGACCTTTCAGTAGCCTTTTCCTGGCAATTCTTCTCTCTGAAGTTCTAAAGAGGCAAAGTTCACGGGCCTGCAGTATTCTGGAGGAGCCGGCCAAGGTATCACATCAGCTGCTGAATAGCGCTTGGAAATGAAAAACGGAAGCAGCTGCTCTCCCCTGCCACTTGCTCGCCACTTCGGGGGTTTACGCACTGTAGCAGAGTTCGGACTGTTTGAAATATTCTCTGACAAGCACCAGGCAGAATAGATTATTTCATACATATATGTTTAGTGGCTCACATTCCTCTCTAATATTCAGTTTATAGTAAGATTAGCTATCAAATCAGCTTGGTGCAAAATCCATCTAAAATTCGCTTTTCTAGCCTTTTCTGGCTTCCTAGTATGCTCTGCAGTGCTGCAATAACTTGAGTTATTTGGGGAAAACAACAATGAAAAAGTCAACCTCCCTAAAAAACAAACCAAGATGTTTTATACTTGACTAGATTGTATGAATCTATCATTAGTACTAGTCAAATCTGAAACAGCAAACAAGTTTAGTCTAGCAAAGCAGAGGCTTATATTCTTGATTATAGAATAGTAAATAAAAATTTATCAGAAACAAAACTCAGAAAAGTAAGACTCAGAACATACTTGAAAAAGCTCAGTTCTCCCAGCTGTCTCAAGAGTTTTGAATCATATCTAGGGAGGAGACATAAGAAAACATGCGATTTAGCTGTACTGAATCCTGAGCTTTGACTTTCAGAAATAAATCTCACATTACCATGGAACTGGAGCGCGTGCTGCTCAGTTGTGTGGACCTGAAGCTATTCCCTGCTCTTCATGGAAAGTCCATTTCCTTCCCTCGTGGTTTTGTTCCCAGCTTGGGCCACGTTAACCTCTTCACGGTCAAGGGTGATTTTCCGATTCCCTTAGACATTCTTTTAGCCTAAATGATTTTCAATAGGGTTACCGTTACTCAGACTCTCACAGCACTTTGTACTTTGCATCTCATAAAGGACAAACCCGTCCTGTTACTACCGCACTCCTCCTTAACCGAACACGTTTGCAGGTGGCACTAACAGCACTGGTCACAGAGACGACAGACACGTAGAAACGTCACAGCCCGCAGGACCAGCACTGCCATCTCTGCAGGGTTTCAGCCTCTGCTGGACGAGGCCCCAGCTGCTCTCGCCTAGAGGCAGCAGGAGCCCTGCTTCAAGCCAGAGCTTGGCCCGCTCAGTGACCGGGGTACCTTCCACCATATCTCGAATTCTGCGACCACAAACCTGCCCCATTCCCCTGGTGATCTCCTGTCTTTTCTCATTTTGATCAAAAAGTAACCTACTTAGCAAGAATCAAAGATTCTGCCTCATTTGATGAGTTTTCATTCACAGATTGCAGCTGCATTCCTACTGCTGGCAATTAGACAAGCTAAAAACCTATGGAGAAGCCTTATTAATATGCACATGGTTATGCATTTTTCATGTTATGGTGCTTTGGTCTTGCAATAATTCTAATTGAATCTTGCCTACCTTCCATGAAATAATTACAGCAGTAATATTTTGTACACCTGTCTTCTTTCCTAATTCACTTAAAAGCCGTTGCTAATGTCTGCATAATAGGGGATTACTTTAATGAACTAATAGGAAAGATGACAGCAATTAGGTCAAGGACTATAGAAACAAGTTAAACCAAAAAAATGCAGGTAACACAATTTAAATAAAGTAATACACAGACACATTATTTAAGTGTATTATTAGTTACTAACCTAAGTAGCATTCTTCACAATATTTCTTATATTCAGCCAACAAAAGTTAAACCAGTATTTTCCACTTACTTGCAGGAGGACTGCAAAGTTTTATTAGAGGGGAGAGCTGGGCGCAATTCTGGTGGGTTTAACTGACTTCTGCAAAAAAACTTGCATTTGAAAGTGAGAAAAATTAGTTTTGCCCCATCACTGAAAGTTTCATGACCAGTCGCTTCTCTCCTATCCACAACTTATGACTATTGCAAAACTCAAGCTCTACAAATCTTAGCATCTTCCTCCTAGTCTGCCAGTTTCATAGTGTTGGAAGGGCGCATGAGTCGCTGGAGCTTTAAACATTTGGGTACTTTAGATTAACATCATGGTATAGAGCAGTTTCTACCCCTCATAATACTAAGGAGTCACTGAACGCATGTTAATAAGTGGACTGTTAAAGTGGGACTGGGAAAATATGATCTAGCTACTGTTGTAATAGGAGAATTGTCTGTTACAACCAGATGTTTGTAAAGAGACAGGAACGGGACACATCCTTTCCTCAGTGGAGGTGGAACGAGACTGATGGAAGGAACTGCCTAGGAATCCATGGGGAGCCATCACTTTAAAAAGGGTGGATCGCAGTTCTATCAAAAACATTCTTTCTTTCTCAATAAAAATTATTACACAGAATATAGCCCTTAATCCTTCCGTGTGCCCTGGAGACCTAACTCAGCCTATGCACTCTGTTCCCTGATGTATTTGTCAGCAACTAATTAATCTTAACGAGAGGGAAGTTGAGTTTAGAAGTTTTATCTCGCTGTACTGCAATTTGTTTTCACTGGCAATTGGCTGAATTTTCCTTTTCGACACACAGTTAGGAACATCTTTTTCTCCCCCCCCCCTTTTTTTTTCTTTTTGACAGTCACACAAAGTCACACACTGATTGATACATTCATGTTTACAGCATCGAGCTTTCTCGAGTTGCAGTTCACGTCCCCATGTAGGTGTCCAGCCAACAGGGCTTTACTTAAGGTTTACCACAAACTCAAGTACTATTTATTTCAGTTGCTTTCAAGCTTTCTATCTTGGCCTCTTCCCTCAGTCCCTGCTTGGACGGATGTGCAGCCTCCAGCTGCTGGTCGCTGAAGGCTCTGGTATTCACATCGCTGCTGTCTATTTTTTCCCCACTCAGCAGCAGTGCAGAGCCAGTGACAAAAGATCAGGCCGTGGCACTGAAACAGTCACCACCTTAGCTCTAAATGCTCCTTAAAGCAAGTATCACGTGGAAGAAGCTGCTGTGTAGTAAACATGCTGCTTTGATTCCACTAATCAAATAATATAATTCTACTTGAAATGCAAAAGGTGAGGGATAAAGGAACCTACAAATTAAAAGGTAAATCTACTATACTGACTGATGAAAGCAAAACAATACATTCCTGTCAGCTCCTGAATTTAAGTGTTGTGTTAAAAATGCTTTTTTTTTAAGAACTCAGAACAAGAATTTAGCGCTTAAAGCTAGAAATAAGATATAGAAGCAACTTATCAAGGTCCGAATTCATTTTTGTGGGATAAGTGAGCACAGAGGGAAGAATTTGAGCATTTGTATTCCTTCATTTGGGGATCAAATGCAATATATTCCAATATGTTTCCGTAAGCCCTGAAATTTGTATCTTCAGAGATTTAATACAACATCTGAGTAATTACTGTGAGCAGCTGGATTTATTTTATACTCACTGCTTCTTACTACTGAAGAAAATGGCATTGCTTATATTTAAATATCCTCTTTAAAGCAGATAAAACATTTAAATGCTTTGGCACTTGTGCTGCCTTTTCCCAGTGGGAGTATTGCAAGTTTTCATGGTTCTCCTTCAGGAGGAGAGGGCATGTGCATCTGATTTTTCCCTGGGATCCAGCCAAATCCTCCTAGTGAAAATCAAGAAGAAAGCAATCGTGAGTGCATGAATTTAATTGGCACCAGTTCTGTTCTACCCATGATCCGTGTACACGGTCATTTAGAAGTCCTAGATCCTTTCCTGGCAGCCGAGTTCCTTGCACACCCCCACACAGGTGGAATGGAACTTTTGAGCCTGAGGCTCTGCACTCTGGCCCATCACAGCGCCTTGTGAAGATGTAGAACTGGAAGTCAGGCTGGAAAGATATGGTCTTCACTGCAATTCCTACATTGTTCCTTTCCCAGCACACACATAAATTATTGCAAATATCACCTGTATTAATAAAATGCACAGGACAAACCACTTAATACTGTCACACCAGCTAGTCACTTCTTTTGATTAGCTATTGCCAAAATCTTCTTAAGAAGCAGGAAAAATAAAATAAGCCCCCTCCTCCTTTCTTCCCCCCTCTCTCAAAATCTGGCTTGCTTTTCAAGGTTGCTGTGCAATGGAGATTAGCTAATTTATCCTATATTTCCTTCCACCTCCCAGATCATTTGAAAGATGAACAGAGTTCAGTAAATTAACATGAAACCTATTATTGATCTTAATAGGTCCAGGCTGAGCTCTCTCAAGCAGTCCGGGTCACAGCATTGCCATAAAATCAATGGAAATACAGATTAACATGCAGCAGCTTTGGTGCCTTTGGAACTCGAACACATTCAGTTTGCACAAAAAGCTACCAGCGGTTTTCTGTAATTCCCTGCATCACTATCTGCTGCAAAGTTAGGAGGAAATCTGACAAATACTCAGGGCCCAGTTTCAAGAGCAACATCCATGATTTCTCAACACGGATGACATATCAGCATAATCAAACCATTCACGGGCTGCTCAACTAACAGCATGAAGCAGAAACACAAGGCCAAGTTCAAAAGTTAGTGTTACTATTGCTGCCTTGATTAGGCTCCTGCAAAGACAAGCATTTTATTATTGCCTTCTATCTGTTGACTTAAAAGATGTGAGTTATGTTATAAAACAACCTCAGAGCTTCAAGAGAATCTGATAGTGAAAGTTTACTAACAAATTTAGAACAGAACAGTCATGAAAATTCCTAAACTTACCCAGTCACGTTGTCCAGAAATATTGCAAGGAAAAACAATAAAACCCCCTGAAGCTGTTTTTCTGCTATGGGCTCTTGTAGATTCATCTAACATTCAGCTGCTGTTCCTCCTACACCTCCACAAGATCCTCGAAAAGCCAAACAAGAGCATTCCCTGCCATAGAAAAGCTCTCTATAAGATCAGCCACCTTTGCTGGATCAGCTTGCACCATTAACAAACATGTGTGTTCTGTTTGAGACTTGGAAATCATATTTAGAACAGCTATTTCTTTAGTAGATTTGCCTACTTTTTTAATGTGGATGACTCTGTCAAGACTTCTGAGATTACACACAGAAAGAGGACTTAAAGAACCCCCACCACTGCCCAAACGTACCTTGCCTGTGTTTTTAATGACGAGATATGTTAATATGGTGTAATATGGTAAGATGTGAGACTCTGTTTGACTTTGTGAATACTGAGCATATTTCTATCTCTGCACTCATTCATATTTCCTTTAAATGGTAAGCGAAATAATTTCAGGGCATTTCAGCAATGAGTCAGAAGGTTTAAGCCCAATTCTTATGATTTTTTTCACTAAAATCGAAATGAAGGACCCAGAGAAATGTTTGTTTTGTCCTGTAAGGGAGCAATCAAATAGACAACCCCAGGAAGACACAAGGAAAACCGCAGCAGCTCTGGACTGACCACAAATGCTCCCCCAGACTCCACTACATTGACCCAGCTCCATGGCACCAGGACAGGTGCAACTAGACAAACGCAGGCACATGCATTTCTGTACTCGCCCTTCACTTCTATTTCCCTTCTTATTTTACTGTGTATTTTATGCACATTTGGACATTACACTTTTTCAGTAACATTTTTCTATTGATTGGGGATGAATGCATAGTTAAGACTGGATTAAACAACGAGAGGTATTTTCCATCCCTGCTGCACTGGTGGCTGATGGAACTCCGTGTATCCATCTCCCACCACGTCCTCTAACACATCCTCCACAGAGGGGCTGTGCAGCAACACTAAAACTTGAGATTCTGCATTGAACTTAAATGTTTCGCTCACTGCAGTTTCTCTTTCGGCAGCATGTGCCAATCCTGCACGTGCATTCCCAGGATTTAGCGCTCTCCCTCTTTTGCCTTGCTGGAGCGGCTTGGCTTTGATGATTCAGAGATTTTGGCTTCCCATGGAGGGAATTGGGATGGGCTGTTCCTAACAAGCAGCAGGTTTCATTTTAACCCTGTCTGCACAGAATGCAAAATCTGAGTGGCTACTCTTCGTTCTGAAGAGAGATTGAGCCTTTAACTTAAAATACATCTGGCTCTTTTTTCATTTGTTTGTTTGGGGAATATGTGTGTGCGTGCACGCACCCGTCCAAGTAGTAGTTTTTTGGTGTTGCAGCCAAGTTTTTAAATAGTTTCCATTACCCGGCTGACTAATAGCGAAGGTCTCCTCGCAGACTCGGCCCCGAGTTGTGCAATGCTTCAGCAGGGCACTGGAAGCAGAGCGTGCCACTTTGCATCGTCAGCAGACAGCCTGGGAAAATACTGCTTGCCTGGGATCAGTTCTTTAATTAAAAAAAAAAAAAAATTCTAAAGCCTCTAGGGATGTTAAGTTCAGCTAAAAATTTACATGTTAAATTCTATCCAACTGGAATGCACAGCAGCATCTCAAAGTAAGATGCTGTGACTAAGGACATGGTAATGGCAAAATCACAGCAGAGCCCACGCGGGGCAGGTGAGAGCCGTCCCGCTTACCGTGGAGAGCAAGACGTGCCAGTTCGGGGGCAGACGCTCCCCAGCTGCATCTCGTCCCGCTCGCTTTTCTGGGTCCTGGCAGTGCCAACACTCAGCCAGCCCCAGCCCCATCGTGACCCACTGGGCCAAACTTAAAGCGGTCAAATTGTTCAGGACATGGCTCAGTTGAGACAACAGGAGCCCAGCCAAGGGCAGGGACTGGGCCAGCTCCCTCTGAAGTCAGCATGAGGTCTTATTACAAACGTTAGTTATCAGATCATCAGCCAGAAGGGGAAAAACAAAAACAAAAACCCAAAAAGCAACAGCCCCAGGAAGGAGGTGCACTCTAGGCACTGGCGCTCTCTCTGCTTGTTTATTCCCACCTCTGCTGTAGGGTGTCAGGCACAGAACATTTCCCTGTATGCATAACAGTCAAGGCTTCTAATCGTATTTGTGTTGCATACAATTAAGTATAGGAGCAGAATATGGCCTTCAGATTAAAATATTTTCTAGCCTTATTTGTTATGAAACCCTAAGTTCTTTATAAAGTACAAGGCCTGTTGTGTCCAGGCTTTTTGTTAAGAATATGGAGAATTCTGAGATTTGGTATTATGATAAGATACAGTGTATGACAGGCTGAACAACATTAATCACCACCTTTTCTACTACCATCAAAACCTAGTAGAGTTCACAGTACCTTGAAGACAGAGACAACTGCTGTTTGTACGTTATTTTTTTCCTGTCAGAGAAGCAATTCTCTGCCAAAAGAGCCCCCATCCCAAGCTTCCTACAGGGAATTGTAAGGATTTCAAATGGGAATTTATTTAAGACTTTATGTACTGCAGCTGGTCTCCTAGTCAGTGTGATCCCTCCTGGTTTTGTCACTGCTTCCTTTTATACTTAACCTGGAACTTGGGCTCTTTTGGGAGACTAACCTGTTCATTTTAGTTTGGATTCTCTTGGCGCCAAAATACGCATTTCTTGTTTACTGGCCATTTCAGTCTGGCACCCACAGCTCAACCGTGGCTCCAAAAGAAGCAGGTAAGTGCCTTTGCCGTTTGATGGGGTTGCCTCCCGAGACCCGCGATGCGGGCGCGAGCGGCGCCCTCCCGCGCGGCGCTGCCTGCGGCCGCCGCGTGCGCTCGCAGAGCCGCCGCACCGCAACAGCCCGGGAGGCACTGCCGTCCACACCTCCACCTCTGCTCTGCCTCTGCTTACTGCACAGGCCGGGAAAGACTGGCATCCTTTTATTAGGGAGTCCCCTCGAATATTTCCTATTAGCTGGTGATAAACCCCACACATCAGCGGAGCACGTTAGCAGAGAAGGATGGGAGTAAGCGGGTCACTTGCTTTTCCATTTCAGCTGTCTCTCCACTGTATTTGATTATAGAGTAAAGATCACATTAATATCAAATGCATTCACATTTACCAATAGCAAAGACCTCCTATCTTCCTGTATGCTCTCAATATACTTAGAATTTAATCCAAATTTGGGCTCAAAGCCATCTATTTTAGCTGTCTGTCAGCGCTAGAGGCAATATTGAAGCATATTAACAGACTGCTATAAACATGTGCCAAGTTACTGAGCTCAGTTCAATCAGAAATACTCTGCATTTTCCCCCCGATAGTTGCTAAAACAGTCTCCTTTAGGCATATGCAGCTCAGAGAGGTAGGGGGAACGAAACCATCTTGATCAAAGTGCTTTAGAAACAAAGTCCAAAATTAGGTCAAACTAACAAAAGTCACACTGAGGCCCATGAACACACTTTTGATGATAGCTGATGAACAGCAGATGCCAGAAGTGACATGCATGTTATATCAAATATTGTCTCATGCAACAGAAAAGGGAGAAGATGCCACGGGAACTAGGGAACACCAGGGAATCCCATAGACATCTGATGTACATAACCAGCACTTAGGACTCTCTACAAGTCTCTATGACAGTAAAATTTAAGAAAAAGTGTAAACAAGCATTCAAGAAATCTTTCCAGAGGCTCTGTGAGGAGCTGCTCTCAGGACATCATTTGATGGCTCTCCCCCCTGCTCGAGGACGTTCAGAGCTGCAGCAGTGCAGAGCTGCCTGTTGATCCCCTCCCTGCAAAGCACAGAGCAACGCGCAGCGCTCGGCAGCCGAGGCTGAGCCCGACCCACCAGAGGAGCAAAGGACTGTACTCAGCAGAGGCTGTGCGCAGCAGGCCCGATAACAGGATATAGTAGCTTATCTTATTGGATGACTACCTCTCCCATTTCCACCCCCACCTCTTTTTTCCATGCTTGTCATACCAGAAAACCCATGTGTATAGAGGAGCACTGTAAATATATTTCTTACATCACCTGTTAGGTACAAAGATAATCCAGAAGGTGCCTAAAGCATCAGGTCCTGTCTTTGATTTTCTCGAGGCACAGATGAAATCTCCCTGTACAAGAACCTGGCATGAGAGCAATTACAATCCCACCTTCCCTCCAGAGGAAGGATTGAAGGGCGTATTATCTGGAGGTATCTTTAAGTTGTCTGGTGTTTGTACAACAAAATATTTCAGTATCAAAGGATCGATATACTATCAGACTTCAATTAGTGGTAGATCCATAACCTTCGGATCTTTTCAGGCCTTTCTTTCAAAATGGCATTTTCAGAGCTCTCCGGGCTGGGACAAGCAGCACTGCACGTCACCCTGCACGTCCCACCCTCTGCATTTCTGTTGGGGTGGGCTCAAAGAAGTTTCTCCATCTATTGAACTAGTTATAGCTAAACAGTTTTAAACTGAGAAAGAGTTTCAGCAGCTAAGTCACAGTGCCAGACGATGCCAATCCTATCAGATTCTAAATCCAGCTGTGGCTGACTGTTTTCTATAGGAATCTAGAAGAAAAATATGCCCTTCCCAGCAGCTCCAGCTGCAGTGCTGAACTTCCTCCTGCTTAGAGAGGAACAGAGAACCAAGCCTCTTTTCTTTAAACTAGTGAAACTCCAGATAAACTTTGCTGCATTTCACGAGGAAGCGTGCAGGTATCACAGCGGTAATCAAAGCCCGCTCCATGGCTTTGCTCACTTGTGCTAACAGCAAAGCTCAGAGTCGTGGAGGCCGCTCTGGGACAGTCAGGAGCCAGAACTGACAGCAATAAAAGCCTACAGGATCTGCTGGGCTGAGACCCATGAATTACAACAATTTGCTAAGAGCCATGACAAGTTTAAACTCATTTCTTTGCAGAACTCTCCTAGAGGATAATCCACTTACAGTTCAAAGCCTATAATTTCATCTTCATTTCTACTTCTCCACCTCCTAAATTGAGTTTTATGTAGAACGAGAGGCAAAATTCTACTCATGTTGGTCACCATAAGTGTTAATTTATTCCATTAATATTAGTAATATTACCAACCTGATTTCTTGAGTAAGAGTATCAGACTACGGCTGCATCCCAGCCAGCCTGTTGCACTTTATAAGCAAAACATGATGGAAAGGAAATACCCTGCTGTGCATGGCACATTTAGGAATAGGTAATTTGTAATAGGAATTTTTAGGAATAGGTAATTCTTTGTAATGTGCAGCCCTACAAGGGTGAAACAAGAGCTCATGCAATAGCTACAGTTTCATCCAAGAAGGTTTTCTGGTTGTTTTTTGTTGTTGGTGGTGGGTTTTTTCCAAGCTTTCAAGTGAACCTCCTCCAAACCCCTCCCTCGAACAAATGGGTAATGTGTTTTCTGATCAGTAGAGCCTCAAGACAACAGGACTGGAGGCGGCTGGGGGACGGGAGGCACTAGGTGGCACTGCTACATGGGCCCGGCGTCTCCTTCTAGGGCTTCCCACCGGGCTCGGCTCCTCAGCAAACGCTGCTCTGCGCGTTGAGGGCAGTGTCGGAGGCAGCTTTGGCATCCAAGCTCCCTCTTCGCTTTCTTGTAACTACAGGCAGTGCTCGCCACCAAGTTACTGCCGAGGAACGGGCCAGCAAGAGCCTCGCT
>VZSV01000239.1:607472-627549 GCA_013398735.1 Nothocercus julius | reverse complement strand
GCCCGCGGCAGCGCAGCCCACGCGGCGCCAGCCGCCCGCCTCGCCGTGCCCAAGCCCCCCAAACCAAAAACGGCCCTTTGTACTGCCCAAATGACACGTTAATTTGAATGTCTGCCTTATTTGCATTCTCCAGCTCATTTCCAAGCAGGCAGTACCGGCCTTTCTGCCCTTTGCTTATTGTTAGCACTCCCAGTGCTAATTAATAGGACAGAACAGCTGGCAAAAATGGATAGTTGCAGGGATGCAGGCTGTGTTTCTGTTTGGTCAGAGCCTTCTGCATTGCACAGCAGGGTATTTATGGCTAAGTGCCTGCAATTTCTCTTCCCTTTCATAGCTAATTCCTTATTAATAGTGAATGGCTCCAAGTAAAAGCCTCCCTGCCCTGCAGCCCCATGCAGTGCACCCTGCAAGGCTACCCACCCAACTGCACAGAAGGGGGGAAAAATAACACTAATATCTTCATTACCTTTCCCTCTGTTAAACTACCTCCTTAGTGATTTTTGGTAAGAACCATGTGAAATTTGTTCCTTTTTTCCCCTCTGTTTTGTATGAAGCAAAGTAGGTCAAGAACTAAGATCTCTATGACCAAACACCCTCCCCAAACTAAACAAACCCCTAAATGAGAGGGCACAAATTGGTGGTCGCTTCCTCAAAGAGGGGCAGACACAGCCACACAAAACACCGATTTGTGAGATTGCTGCTGTCTTGATTCAGATTTCCCCATCAGAACAAGAAGCACCAGCTGAGGGCAGACCTTCCCGCTCCAGGCGGCTGTAATGCTCTTAGCTTTGGTTTCATTTCAAGCGTGTGACTTATTTTTATCCAAGAAAGGGGGAAAAAAAATCAGCTTCTTATGGAAAACTGCACAACGGAAATGTTGAAATCCATGAAACAGCTCATTGGCAGGTCCTCCCGACAACGAGTCTAAAACGATTCCAACAGATTGCATCTTTCTTGGAAGGCAGAAAGCATCCAGCAGGCCTAAATCCTTTAACATATTCCACCGCTTGATTTCAATTACGAGGGAAAACAGCACTAGCTGTTGCCTTTCTGAACTCGCAGACTAGCACTGTGAGGAACGGCTTGGACACTGGGGGCTCTGATCCTGCGGTGGGGTTCACATGCACAGAGCTATGCTGGACGCTACTGCAAGGTGGTTTGGGGAGGCACGTGGCCACGTATGGAGAAGGGGAAGGGGGTTGGTGTCCCGTGAAGCCATGTGATGAGCGTGCTCTGTTCTCCGTGGGGATGAAATGCAGGTCTCTCATATTTTAATGAAGGGCAAGAGTAGAGAGAGACATGTACATGCTCGTCTGCTCCAGAACGGTAACTAGCCCGAGAGACTTGCTGCTCAGAGGTGAGGCTAAAGGATTAACGTTCTCACTTTGGGACAAGAACTTCATCCTCACTCTGTCGCTCCTGAACAAGCAGGCGACTGCCAAACATTTCCCAGGGCAGACCCCCACCTATGGCCAGGAACAGCAGAGGAGGACCTGGAACCAGGGGAGTTCCCAAAACAGGCTACGCAGAGTCCACTCGGACCTGGTGGAAGGATGCTCAGCAGCAGAGAAGCGAAGCCACTTCAGCAGCACAAAAAACTGAGCAGAAACAAAAAACTGGCTACAGCTTAGCAGTTAACAACCTACCCGTCAGAGACTTGGAGATACCCAAATTCATCGCATGGTGGATCATGCAGTGGGTTTTTTCTTCTAAGGAAAAGGATCCTTCCTGGACAAAAATGCCAAGAAAAGGGTTTGTTCCCACAAAATAATTTGAATTTTGACGAGCCAGTTCTTTCCCCTCCTGTACTTTATGTAAAGCAGCCGTTTTTTGTAAAGCCCCTGGAAAATTCCTCAGAAAAGCTTGTGTTAGCATCGTGCTGCAAGTTCAGGATCTGAATGGCAGTACTGTATTTCCTAAGATTTCAAAGGAAGCAGACCTCTGTAATTCTCCATATTATATATAAAGTCACATATGAAAGTCTATTTTATATATTTTTACCTGCTAAATGAGCTCATAAGGCTGGTTTCTTTACATTTCTGAAAAAAATCTAGACAAGATTACTTCTTTTTCCTTAAAAGAAAACTTCGGTTTTCATGAAACCCTACCTTCCAAAAGAGAAGCAAGATGGAAGGTGAGGGGAGGGAAGAGAGAACCTTGCAAAAGAGGCAAACAAGTTAGTAAGTTTGCTGTCCTCAATGCCTCAATACAACAAAGGAATTTCTAAAACTAGAAACCTGTTTTTACCACAGCTGCATTTGCTTATGAAATAAGAGTTTGCATTCACATGTCTCCTGGCACATGCAAATACCTGATCCAGCAGTACTACCAGTGAAGGTTTCAGCACCTGCTTTAATGCAGATCAGTTGCTTTCCAGCTGCCTGTACCACTGACCCCGTGTCTGCAAAGGGTTCTGCCTCAAGGCAGAACATCTCTGTGGGATGCTAAAAGAACAAAAAAAAACAGCCAACCACTGCTCACTCTGAATATTTGAAAATGGAGAATATAGTAAATTGATGAAATGACAATTCTATCTAAAACTTCCACCAGATTTTAGAGGAGTCTGTGACCTTTGCAGTTATGCATTAGGAGAAAGAAAAAAACATTCCAAAGGGACCAATCTTCATTTGTACATGGTGGGCATAGTCATTCAGTATTAGGAGCTGCAGCCCTGTGGTAGAAGATGGGGCTGCTTTCACCACCCGTGGTCTTATCTGAGCTCAAAGTTCCCTACCAGCAGTTGGTAAAGGCAGGTTTCCCAGCCAAGATAAACAGCTCGGCACAAACAGGTAGATCCCATGCTGCCACACCTCGCACCTGGCAGAGCTGCAGGCACTGTCAGAGCAGGCAAAGAGGGAGAAAAGAGCCTGTTTCTCACCCGTCTGGCTGGTTTTCGGGTGCGCATGAGCAAGGAGGATGAGAGTGACTCTCCAACACCGCCTCTACAACCACTTCAATCAGTCCCCATGATGGGATATATGTTTCCACAGCACAAAGAATTCAACATTTAAGAACTGTTCTTTACACTATGCCTTATTTTACAGCATTGCCTTCTTCGGGCAAAGCTGCAAGAAGTCAAGAATGCTGAATTTCTCACGAGCGCAAAGCGGCAGCGGGAGTCTGTAACGGCTCGTCACCGAGAAAGTTTGAGAACGGGCTTCATCGGAAGTTGATGCTGCTGTCACTTCTAGTACAAACAAAACCCGACGCTTTTAGCAACCTGGGATTTGAATAAAAATGAGAACTTCCTGAGGTGCAGGGTTAGATGCTAGAACAAATTAGAAGAGGCACCGTGGCTCCCTGGGGCACACCCACCATCTCGGGTTCCAATTCCACCCTCTTGAAGAATTCGCTGTACGCTGCCAATTAGTCTTCGCAATTTATAAACTATCATGTATATTTTGGAAGAGCTGCCAACAGGTTTATTGGCAGTTGATTACTTAAAATTTGTACTTTGCTTCAAGTAAGAGCTTTAATCCAATTTGCCGAGCACCAAAAGGTGAGGATAGATAAGCAGGCCTTGCACCGCAGGAAGTAGCTTTTATCTTCTACAGGTCTGACTGTCAAACCTTGCATAGGATAGACAGCTCCACTGTCATCTTGCTAAGACAAAAATACCCCAAAACAGAATCTCAAAAATCAAGGGAATGTCAGGACCGCAAGCTGAGCACTCTGAAGTCAAAATGTCCAAGGTAACACAGCATTGAGTAACCTCCTGCCTACACGTAGCAGCTACTACAATAGACATTAATATATTCTTAGATCACATGCTAAATAAAGTATCAAACCCTGCAGCCTTGGCAACTCTCCTAAGAGGAGCACTGCATAAGTAAAGATGTTAGGGGAGTGGCTGGAAGGCCGAGCATGGTTTATGCACCAAAGGAGATGAAACATTTTAACAGCACTGGCTGACACAATATACAACAGATTCCATGTGTGCAATATTGATGTGGCTGGAAAAAGTGAATCATCTGGTACAGAATGTGATGGGCAATTAATGGCAATTAATGCATAAGAACATGGATTCAAATCTTTATAATCGCTGTCATTTGTAGATAGGCTCTTAGAAAAAGAAAAAAGCTGCTCTAAAGAAAACATTGTCGCCCCCGCCCCCTCCCCCATAAATAAGCATTTTACTTTCATTTTATTTGTGTAACTGAAGTCACTGTTCTTCTCAGGTTTAAGTAATAGTTTGCAAGTGCTGCTAACATTCTGCAGGGTGCTTTGGGCTGAAGAAGGCATTGACACTATCTACTGTCTTGTGGTTTCCAGAAAGAAATAACAGCTGCTGTTGTGTGAGTTTTGATTAAGTTAGAGCCTGAAGCAAGCAGTAAGTATGACCAAGTCCAAAAATGGGGTTGATTTTTAAAATGCTGTACTAGCAGGTAGGAGTTCCTTGTTTGTAGTAAAGCCAGACTGGAGAAAACGAGGAGTGTTCGACCTCAGTGGTCTCAGCATCTCCTGCTCTGTCATTCCTGCCCCAGGACTGCACATTTTTCTTCAGCCCTTGCTTACCGTGAGGCTGCCCAAAGGCAGAGCCCAAAACTTGGCTCTGCAAACGATGCAGGGAGCTGCTTGAGCTGCCTGAGCTGCCCAGTTGCAGAGGCAGTGGTGGTTGTCTGGGCTGAGTTTTATCAGCTGCCATCACCACCTTGGTCCCGGGCCATAACTAGGGGGTCAGGCACTCGGCAACTACTTGAAGCAAACCTGGGAGAGGGGAGAGGTAGACAAAAGGTTAGAAACATGAGAAACTGAATAGATATTCTTAGGATTAAATGTGGATGGCTATTTATTATTATTGGGAGCGTATAAGTAAATTAGAAAAAGAAGCTGCTATGGTGGCAGCACATTTGCCTATAATTAATAATGGAATAATGAGAAAATACAGGGATGTTTTCTCAATTATAGTTTAATAGATGATAAAAATAGGCTGCCAATATAAGAAATATAAGGTGTCAGTTACAATTGATTCCTTATATATAAGGCTGCTGGGGACTAACCTTATTCTTTCCAACACCCTCTGCAAAGCAGCCCTACCCTAAGACCAGGCAGTCCCTGACAATCCTACAAGTCAGGAGAAGAGTACGGGAAAAAGCCTAATTTGTCCTGTTTGACAATACGAAAAAAAAAGAGCGACAGGGAAAATATGGGAAAAACTTCTAACTTGTATAAGAAGGCAACGATTCCTTCCTCCCTACATGCCAACTGGGTACAACATGAGCCTGTGGAGAGCAGAACGGGAGACCAGCATGGACAGGAGAACACTCTATCCTTCTATAAGGGGAAGTAGAATAGCATTTGGGATTCCCTGTCACTATCCTCCAAACAACTGGCTTCTTAATGATACCGTCTCTGACTGTGGACTTGTTTTGACATTATTCTCACTGTTCTCTTCTGCTCAAAGCTCTCAAGCAACTAATAGTATTTGACATGTTTCTCCAAGGTGTAGCTGTTCCACCCTCCCATTCTTGTGCAAGTGTAAGCTTATGTACATCTATCACTATTCTAGGAAAAAATAACATTAACATTAATATTATTTAGTGAGGAATAAAGATATCATAATACAATGTCAGGAAGATACTGTATTGGCCCAGCAAAACTAACACTACAAAACAAAAGGTAGTTACCTCGTACTCTAGAAGTGTAGAAGGGGTTTTATCGTACTGCTAATCTTTTGAAACAGTTAAAATTAAGAAAAAAGCTCTTCCCCTTTCCACAGTAGGTGACAAATGTGGGCTTATCCAGGCCTTGCAAATGATGATGATAGGATTAAATTTTAATTCATAAGGAAAATAAAATACATCAAGATGCTCCCAAATAGCCAGTGGAGACTGGCCAAAGTGAGTGAATTCCAGGCTAATTCGAGTCCCAGTTCATACTCCAACACTACCGAGGAGCAGTCTTACAATCTAGAGAGGGAAGGCAGGAGGAAGGAGTGGAGAATAAGCTTTGAAGAAAAGCCAAAAGTCTGCTTTGGATACGGAGGTGACCTAAAAATCATACAGAAGATCCAAGATCTGGAGCAGGCAAGTCAGAATAGCTGGGTTCCTGTTCCTGGCTCCTCTGACCCACTGTGCAACAAATCCTTCCTCCTTTGGCTTCAGCTGAAGAGACCAGTACCTTGGGCACGAGGAGCTGCTGCAGGAAATAGCTCCTGAAATCACGACTTTGATAGAAGGCATTAAGTAGAGGCAATCAAACAGAAGCTTTCATATGGACATTTGTAGAACCATCACATTCTATAAAGTCAAAGCATGAACATCTTCTTCTTTAAAATCATTACTAAAATTCTGAAAATAAATTCTGAAAATCAAGCCTTCCAATGGCATACATTGAGCAGAGGAAAAACTCCAGTGGCTTTAATAGAGATTCTGAGCTAAAAGTCAAAATGCGTTTTATTTTTAAGAAGCACCTTTCTCTTAAATGCACCCAGCGGGCTTATGTTTTTCACGCTTAATGTGATTCTAGAAGTGAATGGATTAAAAGCTTAAATTTTGCATATATGAACAGGATACACTGCCCTGTCTTTTGCAGCGCTCAGTCACTGGTGCCAATAGTCCTGGCACTTCCCATGCAGTGGCTCTCTGTGTGCAAGGGCATTTTTGTGTGCAAAAAGCATTTATAATACTGTCATTACTTATAATTAAAAACCTATTCCCAAGACATCTTAAGTTTTGGCAATAAATAGCAGACATGAAAGAGAGGGAAAATGCAAAAAGACTCCTGAGCTTGGGACATCAACTCCACATTCAGAATATGCCTGCCAAGTTGAAGTCTTCTGTAGGAGACCCTTGAGAAGTGCACAATAACTCTGAACTAATTCTAACTGAAAATGCTATTTAGTAAATAGAGTATAAAAGTTTTTTTATATATACCAGCATTTCCATTCTCCAAGTCTGTAGGGAGTGAAATAAACTTGAAAAAAAGCACCATTAATTATGGAGCTTTGAAAGAAAAGCTGATAAAAGCGGCTAGAGAAAGAGTACAACAATTGCTAGCTGTGCTTGTAATCTGAATCTTTGTTTTAAACAGATGTTTTCTTCAACATTTGCCTCCCACAACATCTGATGGACTCACCCTGACTTGTTTCTTCTAAAACACAGGAGCACACTGCAAATCAAAAAGGTTTAGGTTTGTACTGCAACATCTGCTTTGCTTATAAAACTGAAGCCTGCAGGGTTACACAGAATTATAACTCCTATTTTCTAGTTCCTTATTGACAAAAGTCTGAATGAAACAAGCTTAGCGACCGATCATCAGAGCGCTGTTACAAAGTACCAGCTAATTTTTCTGGTCCCTAGGATCTGATTAAAATATTACTTAATTATATCTGGAAGATTTATTTTAATAATACTCTTACAGTGCATTTTGTGGTTAACCAAATCATCTGAGCTCAAACACTGGGGATAGATTCAAAAGATGCTAGAAAGAAGCAGCTAGAAACCTGTTCCGTACAGCAGCTGCTGGTTTATCAGTAGCAGCACAAAGCTGAACTGAATCCAGAGGTTCTTCTTCTTCTGGTCCTGGTGACCCTTAACTCAGGACCCATATTTTTTCATATTTGTGTGTGGATATCTCAAAAATATTTCTGTCAGACTCAGAAGAAATATGAACTTGAGCTATATGCCTGCTTATGTCTCAGACCAAATTCTTCACAAATACAAATTTCCTTGGCCTCAATTACTTAGTGCCTTAAGCTGCAGCAAGCAAAAACATCAAGCCAAAGGAATATTGATGTTAAAGCCCGGAGAAGTATTTTAGTATTTTGGACACATGTTTTATTTTTGGATTCGTAAACAATGTAATAAAGAGTGAAGATGTAATTTTGGTCATACAAAATTATTCATGAATTTGGGTTCAATTCAGATGGTGTGGGCCAAAATCTGTAAAGTCAAAACAAAAACACTCCAAATTTGGTCTTGAAATGTATCAAAAGAGAAGAATGAAAACCAAAAGTTTGAATCTCTTTGAATCTCCCCTTCCCATGAAGCAACTCACCCGCCCCACATTTTTTGATTTACTTCAGCCCCTAAATAAACCAGACTTTTTATATGCAGCTACCAAAAAGTTGGCAATTTCCACAAGTGTCTTTCAGCTGCTAGTGTGAATGAGTCCACTAATCTCCTACAAACTCCCCTGCATAATACCATTATATTGACAGCACAGATGAACTGTTGTCATGTTGGCTTTGGCTTCCTCTACACATGGCTAAGGCTACTGAGCCTACTCAGTCTAAGTCTACTCTCCACTTTCTCCAAAAATATGTGACATTTCTGTAACTTGTTTAAAAATATGGTAATAAAAATATTAAGGATGAGGGGAAAAAAATCAAGGATTGTCCTGGTATTTTGGTATAAACAATGATATTTAATAGCATTAAAACAATCTGAGTAAATGACCTGTATCTCTTAACTCTGATTCTAAATCCTATGCATCTTAGGAAAGTGTGAAACTCCCTCGAATATGTCTCCATGTCTTTGCTTCTTTAGCTGATGAGCATTTATATCAGAAGAATGAGGCTTGCCCAGAAGAGAGATTCTCTACATAATATGCCCCTTGCCTCGTTCTCCACTCATATATGGAGTATGTTTTACTCTTCCCACGTCAGAGTTCTCATGAAAACATATGAGTGTGATTTGGGTTTCTTTTTTGTTCTTTTTTTAATGACCTCATTTGCAGCTGAGATGTATTTTCTCCCTGAATTCTAAGATTTCTACTGTAAATCACCATACAGAGATATATGATCAACCACTACATAAATGAGCTTTGAGATTAGAAAAAATACAGCATCAGTTGATTTGGGCATTTTTTACAGGGCTTCTTTGTAGAATTCCACCTTGCAACCTCAGATATCTTATGTAGGCTTGTAAACTGTAGGTTCACATGCGAAGATGGAGGTGAACATTAACTGATACAGATGTGTGTAAAATGATCATTATCATGCAGAGTTGCTAGTCAAAATATTTTTATTTGGCTTAAGGAGGAATTTAGAAGGAAGAGCAAGGTTAAATAGTGGGTGGAAGATTTAAAAATAAAAATCTGCCAATCCCTAAACCAGTCATCCATTTATCTGCCTGAAAATCTAAGGCTCTTTTTGAAAGACAGAGGAAAGAAAAGGAAGGCTCACCCCTTTTTAATGTTATTGTCTTTTTGGAAGCTCAAAGGCATCACACAATCATTTGACTGCAGTTTTGTCATTAAGTAAAAGCTCTTAGAAAGAAAAAACTAAAGCTAAGTAAGAAGAATCAGGGCATATCATGATACACCTTGAATCAGGACACACACAGAACGAGTCTCTTTAGCTCACTGAAAAGATGAGTAAGGCAACCCAGAATAAAAGTAAACAAACAAACAAACAAACAAAGAACGGCATAGTTAATGTATTTCTTAAACATTTCTTGCATTATGAGTACTGAAAAATCAATTTTCTTTGGAAGCAGTGACAAGTTCATAGCTGGAAAAAGTAACACCTTAATGTCATGAACAGCTGGCTCACTATCACAAAACACCACTGATGTTTATTGCTTCACTGGACTCAGAAATGGGTTAGATAATTCTATTAATAGCAATATCTGCTGTTTCAAAATAAATATTAAAAAACAGCTAGAGCTTTGAAAGGTCTAGAAACCCTCCAGCCTTGGAGTGGGAAGGACTTTGCCCTATTGGAAGTTACAGGAAAATCTGCTGTGTGCTGCACTGCTGCTTCCTTGCAAACATCCTGGGAAACACCTGCAGAACTGGTAACGGCTGCTGACCACAGGAGTAACTGTAGTATAACAGCAGTTACTGCACTGTTGAAGACCAGATTTTATGCCAATGCAGTCTGATCTTCCAGGATACTCTTCCCCTCAGTGTATGTGCCCAGACCAACCTCATCTCCTCGATGGGAATAGATGAGCAGGTGGATGATGTGAGGTGCCTAAAATAGTCTCTATTTTCATTTCTCTACTACAGGAGAAGAAAGAAGAAATGACTGAAAAAAAAATGAAACTAGTTTGCCCCAGTTTATTACATACCCTCTGTGTTTTATAATCTTTTCTAAATTCTGCTCAGCAATGTGGTCTGTCTGCAGCAGTTGGCAGACACAACAGCAGAACAGGCATTGCACAGTCTTGCTATGTAGAGAGAAATTCGTGACCAGTCTCCTTGACAAAAAGGATCCTTACTTATACACTGAACTGGATGCCCAACTCTCACCATCGTGTCTCATGATCTTGTCTGTGTATTTAGTGATTTGGGACTTCGTTGATCATTAATGTACTGAAACATGTCTGCTAAGCAATAAATCTCCTCAAAGAGGGATTACTGTAATCAACCAAACGTTGAGTCTGACACTCTTTAAAGAAGATTTGGACTCTTCCTGTAAATAAAAACTAAACTAAACATTTACTACATTGAAGACTGCTGCCCTTTTGCTCTTTAAAGAAGGACAATTCTCAGTCAAAAATGCCTGAATACTGAATGGTGGTTAGGGCTGTTGGTTAATATAAGTTTAGCAGAGCACAGAGGAAGATCGGCTAAGCATTAAGAGCAAAGCTGGGACAGGCTCTGCAGTCCTGAGCTGTGTTCTAGCCAACAGAATAACTTATCTCAGTAGCAGAGAATAAACATCCAAAACCCTTTGCAGCATTCAGTGAGTTCATATCAAAAGGTGGTGTTTGGTGACCTCTGCAACCTCAAAAAAAGGCAAAATTCTGAACTTGAGGCTTCTAGCCATTGCTGAAAGTATCTTTTTAGCAAGCTTTTAACCTGCAGAAGAGCTTCAAGAGATGATGCACACGGTCCTTTTGGTTATTCCATAGGCTATCAAGGGAGTTGCATATCTCACTGGGAAATAAATTGTAAAACACCATGTGAATTCCTGTCATTCCTTTCCTTTTGAAATATTTTGGATATTATCTGCCATGAAATCTTTATGAATACACACTAACAAAATGATTTTGTGAAGGAAAAATAAAAGAGATACAGATTCTCCTCCCTTTCCCTTAGTCCCTTCATTGAATCTTAGTAACTATTAGCCACAAAATTTAAGTGAGAGAACTGGAAGGCTGCGTGTTATGTAAGAACACACAGGAATTCCACGCACAGGATTGTAAAAAGCGTCCTACGTGATGTTTTAATGGTTTTAACAAGATGTTTAAACTGTTTTTATGGTGTGAGGAAGAGAATAGCACAGAGTTTAGGGAGAACTCTTAAAGGGCTGTCAGTTGAAGCCGCTGTGTTTTTGTGCGCGTGGGGCAGCCCAGGCTTCCTCGCTCATTCTGAGTTGCTCCCGTGCAGCCAGCAGGACACATGTTCCCTTAAAACTGCCAGGAATGCAAAGCAGGGCCAGACAAGTCTAGACTGATTGCAGGATAGATGCAAGAAGGGGATCCAACTGTGCGGTGGACGACATTTGCCTGGCAAAGGAACAGTGACAAGTTCTGGAAAGGGAAGGGATAAAACTTAGCCTCCTGTCGGGGCGGATGCAGCTTAGCTAAACTTGCTCTCACCCCTGTTACACAGGTGCGTGTCCCTCTTTCTCAACGCAGGTGTGTGCAGATCAGGTGGAAAAGCCAGACCTGAGTGCAGCTTCTGCATGTCATGCAAATCAAACCCACTCAGACATTTCTATTTCTGCTAAAAACACCAGGTTATCCCCTAACTGCAGCTCTTGCCTTTCTCCTGTAGGCATCTACCTGCTACCCCTTCAGTTACCTAATACTGATTTGCACAAATCCCACACTTTGCCTTATCGTATTTTCTGAACACCCTAGTTATACCAGCTTCTTTTAAAGTGAGAAAAAAAATATTTAAAATGCAGCTGTAATGGCTTCTACAGTAAAAGTCCTGCTGTGTGATCTAAAGCCTACCAGTGTGCCCTCGCTTCCAGCGATGCTGTTCAAACCCTCCTGGCGAAGGTGAAGGGCAGGTGTCAATCCCGCATGCGCGGCCAGCGCAGCGCTCTGCTCACGTTCCTCCTGGCTTGCAGGCGGTGTCACCACCTCTGGAAGCAGGGAGAGGGCCCAGGCGAACGTGCCCAGGCCGGCAAGCACAGGACACACAAACCTACCTGGCTCATTAGCACCTTCCTTCTCAGCTTCAAACCTTCTGCTCCTCGGTGGTCTTTTTGCTTGAACTAAATAGGATGTCTTGTTCATACACATTATATCAAGCTATTTTTTACAGTTTGCTGCCATGCTGTAACACTAACTTCCTTCCCAAAGTCGACTGAAAATTAGGTGCGTATGGGCAGATCCTACCTGCTAGAGTGTCCCCTGCTTTGTGGTCTATGGGATTCAGGATGTGGTATCAGCATGTAAAAGGTGGGGAGTTAGGGACTTTAGTTTGTATTGAGACCAAGACCCAACATCAGCAGGAATATACACTGAAAAACTAAATGTCAGGTCACAATACATTTTATAAGATTGGTTTAAAAATATAAGTTTCAACACATGCACTTGGGGCTTTTTTAGGTGACAAACGTCTTTTTTTTTTTTTTTTCTGAATATGAGGGTAAAAGGCTTTCTCATATTCCAGTAACAGTCTTTGAGAAAAGCACTAACTGCCTTGAGAATCCTAATAATGTTGTAACAATTCCAAAACACAGCTGTTGTCAGATACTGTTATGCAGTGCCTACTTAGTAGGCATTAAAATGTGAAATGTGCAAGATTTATTAATACCTTTAATTTATGATTTTTAGTAGAATTACCTGTAATAGCCTAAAAATGACTTGGTTCTTATTCATAGCAGGGCTCAAGCTGTGCCCATTTAGTAGGATCTTTTGCAATGACCGTGAAAATAATTTCCACAGTGATTAGTTTTAAGGAGTTCACAGAGCCAGCTACCTCTGTGGCAGCACCTGGTTAAATTGATGGGATTAACAAGTGCAGAATTTGGTCCACTGCTGTGCCTGTGTCTCATTTAGCACCCAAAGGCTCCCAAGAAGAGTTACATGCAGCTCCCACTAACTTCAGTGAGTGCTAAAATCTATGTAGGATGAGTTTTCTTCCTTTTTTGTTAGGGTTTGCCCATGAAATTTAGCATGGTGATGATTTATACACTTACATTTATATTAGATTTCAGCAGGATTATCGCTATTCTGGGTTTCTAATAGACAGACTTAGAAAGATATAGCACTTTATATGTAGGGATTATAATAAACAAAGATGATCAATTCTCAAATGCTGTTCGGAATTACAGTATTTACAGTGTGCGCTAGTCCTCAGACAATACATTAAATTAAAAATTCTTTTCAGATGACCCAGTTACTGGATTTCAATACTTATATGTACAAATTTGGAGGAGCACATGTGTATGTGCATGCAAATCTGTGTGGAAGGAAGGGTATCTGCAAAGGACACTTGCCATTTAAGTGTTTCAGTGAGAAAGCTAGGGGAAAGCTGTGGTTTGCTCCAGAGGGAGGGCAGAACTACCCTGTAAAGGGGGCAGAGGGTAGAGCTGGACATTTAGCTGGGTTCTGTGAAACAGATTTATATGGAAAGATACTGTCCTCAGTGGTGGAGCTGTTTGTCACCCAACCTGTGCTGCAGGTAGGTAAGTCTCCTTACGTGGGGGGGTTCCATTAAGAAGTTACAGTGCTAAGCAGCTTATTTTGCTTTGCAGATCAGATGAAAAACAGTGATGTATTTATTTCTCACATTCTTCTTACAGTCTGAATATTTGATGTTATTTGAAATGGACTGAGAAAAGCAGCTCTCTTAGGGAGCAAGTAGATATATTTTCTAATTCCCTCAGTGATTTGTGAGCGGTTAAAGAATTGTGCTTTTCAGGGTGACAGGGTCAGTAACCAAACTAACAAAACATATTTTTCATCTAATTAGTACAAGTGGCTACTTTTCAAAATAATGCTCATTGCAGGGCAGTTTGACCTAGTTTGAGGTTCTGTTTTTCTGTTTGCATAATGACATCCTAATCCTCTCATCTGAACCACACACTCACTTTCAAACAATGCTAAATTTTCTGTGGCCAAGTTCATATTACCCCTTTTCTTAATAACAAGATCGTCTCCTTTTTCCTGTCTCTAGCACATGACCAATTAGCAGTTGATTTCTTATGCATGTTATTTGTAAAGCTGCTATGTTTAGAAGGCTGGGTTGCCATTGCAATTGTTTTGGCAGCATGGAAAGTCCATACAGGTTTATTTGTAATGTATGAAATCCTTGACATCCCCTCCCAACTTCAGAGCCTCCACTATTTATTTTTTATTGTGGCTTATCTTTAGTCCTTGCCAGTTGGTTTTCCTTCCTTTTCCAAACAAAACTAGAGTTGTCAAATCCTAACGCTACAGAATTTTAATAGCTAGATCCAGTTACAGATTTCATTTTTAGTTTCTCATTGCCTGCACAGCTTTCAACTAAACAGAAAAGCTCTGCCGATGGGCTCAAGAGAGCTGACCTGCTAGCCAGGACCATCAAAACATCCTCCTGACTTCCAGGCCCTCCCCTCAATGGATGCGACCATCATCTAGCACAATTTTCTGAAATACTGCTTTGAAAAAGTTCTCTAAGAATGAGATCACTGCACTAGCAAATAGCTTTGTCAGATCCAGCAATAACATTTCCAGGGGCAGTGCTGCCGTTTGTCTTGGCATGTTTCTGCCAGAATTTTTGGTGGTTTTCTGAAGTAATTACAACATTATAACAAAAAGCGCATTTTACAAGAGAACACGCAAGAGTGGGGACGAAAAGGAAGGGTGAGCCTTTCCCTTTCATTCAACGCCATCTCCACAGATCTGCGGGTCTTGCAGATCAGCATGGCGAAGAAAAAAGAACATTGGAATTCATATATTTGATACATGTTTCTGTATGAACGATACAACACAGCTCCCTGACATGCTGTCCTGCTTATGCGAAGGGTGTTGTTGGCTTCAGCAAAGCCTTACTGCAGCTACCTGAAGGCTCTCCTTTTCAGGCATATTTTTGGTGAGGGAGGGTTTCGGGAATTGTTTGGCTTGGAGGGTGACAGCAGGGTAAGAGGCAGTGGTGAAGTGTGCTAACTGCCAGGGAGTGGGGAGCGAGAAAGGGAAAGGGCTTCGTTGCTCATCGCAAGGTTTCGCGTTTGCCAGAACTCCTTCCAGCTGCCCTGTTGTGGGCTCTACAAGCCTAAACACGGACTCAGCTCTCGAGGAGTTTAGGATTGCTGGGAAGCTGCGGCTCTTCTTTAATCTCCTCGTGTTCCTCTGAGAGGGAGCAGGAAATGCTCCCAGAACTGCAGTGGGAAGGGGTATGTGAGCAAGCTTGTTTACAGAGGACACCTTAAGGTTTGTAAAGGTCTGAGACACCCTATAAGTTATAGCAGGGCTCTCAGGGATGAAAGCAAAGAGCTCCCTAACAGCTGCAGCGGGGAGGGCAAGGCGGATAAGGCTGTGAGACCCTTGATGTATCTCCGGGGGCTGTAATTTCATTGATTAATGAAGTTGCTGAGAAGACCTTCTTGGTCTCTGTGGCAGCTCCCTTTGTATAGATTTTAAAGGGCCAAGAAAGAGGGAAAGCCCTTTTTGAACTCACTGTTTTCTTATTCCTTTCTCCATTTCTCTCCTCCCAGGGCCATCCAAAGGTGGGATTTTTCTACAAGAGGCTTCCTAAGGTCTGCAGGGGGAAGTAATCAGACGCACCAGGATTTTGAGCTAGTGGGAATTGATTTTGCTGCTAAAGACATAATACATATTTACGGCAAGTGGAAAGATATTGCTATCTCTCTATGCCTAACATTGTGTGCATCTAACTATAGGACACGGATGCTTCTTAAGCAAAGCAGTTTAAGCAGTTTCAGCTCCAGATTTCCAAATATTTCAGCCCTGGGAAATTATTGTTATGTTTCACATCATTTTTGAACTCTCCAGGCCCCATTTCACAGAATTTCCTGTAAGAATTTTTAACTCTAAATAAACAAAATATGAGTCTGACCTCAGTATTTCTGCAAAGCTCTTTTGTCTATCAGAACTTATGTTAAAAAAAAGCTGACAAGGAATGGAAGGAAAAAGTGGCAGCATAAGAACCTCTGTGGATGAAAACACTACAAACTATAGGTAGCACTTTACTGTTTACAGGAACTTCTAAACAAAGTTTTACAACATGACTTTTTTATTGTTTTAATGGGCACACTCATGAGTTGACCTTACAGTTATGTAAATCTGCATGCTCATTTTCCCCACGCTACTCTACCTGAAATACCCATGAAGCTTCTTTTTTTAAGAATGCTTTCAAGTTCACACTAACACCAACCTATGTGGCCACTACCAGCTCTTGGTGTGAAAAAATATGGAAAAAGAGAGTTCAAGCAGGGATATATTCATTTTTAAACAGCTTTTCTTTGCAGCTAGAGGAAGCAATGACTGTAGTAATTCAGAATCCACCCTGCTGGGAGACAGAAGCTATGAGAACTGTGACAACCTATCGTCTACTTTTAGGTAACCATTTTCAAAAATAATATATGGGACAAAGTGCAGTGAATGGGCTATTCTCACAGTATTCCACACACAACAGCCATGAAAAAAAAAAAAAAAAATCCAAAGGAAAATATCAGAAGTTACAAGCAGGTCTAACTTCTGACCTTGGAGAAAAAAAGATGAGTGAGAGTCCGGTGTTTTATTGGACTTTACTGCATGTAATATCTTAAGAATTATATAAATCACTTGCTGGTACTGAGAAAACATGTCCAACATTCCTAACTAAAAGGCCATTATATTCAGACCTTCATTCTATTAATCCAGATGAAAAAATAGAAATGTCTTACTAAAAACTTCAATATAAAATCGATCTGAAAGAGAGCAAGATTTTTCAGCAATCCTGAACACACATACACTTTGTATGAACCCATGTGTGTCTGGAAGGTCTAGGATGTGAGCAAATCATCAGGTGTAATAATAGTAACCATCCTGTATTCACACTCAAAAAGTGAAATAAGCAGAAAGCAAAATAAAATTAACCAGGAATGGGACAGAAACTACTGGAACAACCTACAGACCCCATCTTCTTGTCCAATGGTTTAATGATATAGTTAGGGATATTATCATCAAAGTGATGAGAAAGACTGGAAAAGTGAGTGCAATGGGTGGGAGATAGGCTGGGTTTCCAGGCTCACAGCAATGTCCAAATGGCAGCAAGTTACCCCTGGCATCCCTCATCAGGCAATAATAAGACCAGCGGATTAAGGCAGGAGCTACTTGGCATGTTTTAGGCCAGCCTGGGAATACTGAGCCCAGTTTTGGTCCTCCCAGTTCAAGAGAGATTGAAAAACTGAAGAGGGCCAAGCAAAGAGCCATCAAGGTGATCAGAAGGCTGGAGAATTTAACACATAAAGAAAGCAGGAAGAAATTGAGTTTGTTCAGCCTAGGGAGGAAAAGGCTCAGAAATGATCTAATCACAGTCTTCCAATACCTAGCAGACAGTTACAGAGAAGCTGGAGGCAGCTGCCAGAAAAACATAGTTCCGGGGCTTGCAGCTTTCAAGTCTCGTTTCCTGTTCAGCACAAACGAGCCAGCTCAAGACCTTCCATTCTAAGTCTTGCCTATAGAACACAGCTCTCCATCCCACTCTTCTGGCAGGTGAACAACGCTTATAAAGACAGCACAGCTCACATACTTCTGGTTTCTTCCAAAGAAGTGATGAGGACCAAACTCCACTGAAGTTCCTCAGTAAATAACAACTTTTGAGAACACATTGACATCATGTATGTTCTGAACAGAACAATGATGCTTGAAAGAGGACACTATAAATAATCATACTTTGGTTTGAAAAATGATTTCTCTATTTGACCATATTTCATTTGAAAAATCATTGTTATTCCCTATTCCTACATATCTGTAAATGATGGATCATTTAAAAGCTCCAGAACGTGGATAGTCATACTCTTTTAAATTTGTATAGATGCAGGACGTGCTACCCATGGACACACAGAGTGTAATCTGCTTTTTGCATTTTCCCTTTTAAGTTACATATCTGATACAATATTTTAAAATGTATCTATCGTTTTCATGTGTTTAGCCTGGGCCTTCCTTCAATGGAAACTCTCAATTACTGCAGATTCAGTGGTGGTTTGATGCCATACACCAATTTCCATTACAGTCTAGGTAAAGTCTCAAACACACGTAAGCATCAAGCCTATATTTGAAAGGTTTCACTGGGCAAAACAAGCCTCTTGTTTTCTGCATTAGCTCATTAGGACTACTGGTATCTACATTTCCAAATATTGCCAGTAATAGCAGTGTATTTTTGAAATGCAAGCCTGAAAATGGTCTCTCAGTGTTGTACACTCTTAATATAATGATTTGGACGATGCTCACACAGATTCTTCAAGAAAAATACAGCATCAGCTTTGTTGTTGTGTAAAAGTTGGGCATTGACAAACTCAGTTACGGGCATTACAATGTTGCCTATAGATGACGTTGCCATTAGGAGTTTGGGCATGACCAAAAGGCCACGCAAGGCTCTGCCTAGTCTTTCTAGGCAGTGGTATTTTTAACGAACTATGTTTAAGATTGGGTTTTGTACTAAAAAAAAAAAGAAAAAGAAAAAAAGAAAAAGTAAAATCTTGCAAGTTCCCTCCTGCTCCTGTTCAGGTAAATCCGAATGTTTTGTCAGTCTGTGTCTTGTGCTTACAACCACTCCTGCGGAGCAGGAAGCATGTCCTGGTGCCCCTTCACCATTCAAACACTGAACCTGCTAGCTAATTTCACCAGATACACAAACAACATAAGTACAATCATGAAACACATAAAAGAAAACCTTTGTATTCCTCTCCTCCTCTCAAAAGTTAATGACAACAATCTTTACACCACTGTCCTATTTCACATATGTGCACGAGTCAACAAGGAGGCATGAAAAGGTGCCACCTGCTCCAGCACCACGTTCAGACACATAGCACTGCATTGAGACATGAGCACCCGAAGCGCCCAGGCCAAACGCAGCAGTGCAAGCCTGGAGAGCAAAGCCTGGGCAGTCTGTTCCTGCTCAAACTCTGCAGCTGTCTGGCACTGTGTCCATTCCACTTTAAAAATATTTAGCTTTTGTTAAGGATAAATTATGCCTGGTAACTATACAGCAATTAAAAATGCACGCAAGAAAAGGTGAAGAAAAAGAAAGGAGAAGGTATTCTTGCCAGCAAATGTTAAAGTGTCGTTTTATGGCGACAGTATTATAGAGTCTACTAGCAAGCGGTGCCTTTATGCGCTGCGTGATGAAGGAGAACGGCCTCATTCTCCTCCTCCCAGTCATGCCAGCTGTAAGCAAACCCCAACTTTTGTTTAAGAGACAGCGCTGTGTTTACGCGCCGCTGCCACCGGCGCACCTAGCTACGCTCCGAGGGCACGCGCGAAGCCGCCCGGCTCCAACGCTGGCAGCCGCCTCAGCCCAAGGGACACCTCCTTTCCCGGAATCCCGAGGAATCTTTGTATTCCAAGCAGAGCTTCTCCATCCACTGATCAATACAAATGTTAGGAGAGGTTTTGGGGAGGAATGTAACAGACTAATACAACTGTAATAAAGGTAGAAATAGAGGAGGCACCTAGGGACATGGTTAGCAGGCATGTGGTGATGGGCTTACAACTGGACTTGATCTTGAAGGACTTTTCCAACCATAATGATCCTATGACTCAATGATCCACTCGAAAGGAGGAAAAATTATACTGGAAGCGCCAGATTTTCTATTGACACCACGCAGCGGTACCTGGGCGGCAGACGAGCGCACTCGCGCCGTGACAACGCTGGCGGACGGCGCTCGTGCGAGGGGAGGCCTCCGTGCCGCCGTGAGCGACGGCGAGGCCCGCGCCACGGAGCCGGCACGCATCCTGGCGCGTGTTGGGGGCTGCAGTGGTCGCGGCCGCCACCCGCGCGGCTGCGGTGACAGGGCGAGCCGCGGCCGCGGGGGACGAGCGGACATGCTGGGTTGGAGCAGGTGTGAGCCCAAGTGCCCGCGAGGCGCTTTGGGCATGCCACTTTCTGAGCTCTCCGTAGACAGCGACACACAAAGGATTTTTGTAGGTTTTCTTGTTTGTTTGTCTTTTCTGTGGGTGTTTTTGCTGTTTCGCCCTCCGTGGCGGAGGCTGCGTGAGGGGAGCCGCGCCCTGCCCTGCGC
>VZSV01000239.1:546053-606777 GCA_013398735.1 Nothocercus julius | reverse complement strand
CCCCCGCCCCGGGTCCGTCCTGGGGGCGCCGCCGCGCGCGACCCCCGGGGGACCGAACTGGGGCTGGGGCTGGGATCGGGGCCGGGCCGGGCGCTCCCGACCGCCTGCAGCCGCTATCGGAAAGTTTTCAGTCTTCACAGCTTTTAAATTTCTTTCTTTAATTATTTATTTTTATTTTTTTTACGGAAAAAAAAAAAAACACTGTGATTTGAACGGACTTCGTGTACGCTACTATAACTTTTGGTCGTCTGTAGTTTTCCCCGGCGGCCGCCCCCCCTAGCGGAGGGAGGTTGCGTTTCTCGGCGCGGATTTGCGTTTTTTGACGTTTCTGCCGGCGTTTCGCTGCGCTGCGGCTCCCCCCAGCGCCCGCCCGGCCGTTCCGTCGGGGCTCAGCCGAGCACCCTAGAAACGCCTCATGCCCCAGCGCGGGGCAGAGGAGGAACGCACAGAATGGCTGTAAAATGAGTACCAGGTTTCCCCGAAGATCCCTGTAGGAGCTTTGGAAATAAACAGCTGTGCTTGGCTGGTGTCCAGTAAAAATAATAAGAAAGCAGCACTGGTCTTCTGGCATGTGACAAATTAAATGCCATGCTGAGGAACACAGCTAGAGGATAGGTGTTACCACCAATGGTGAAATCAAAGTGGGACTAGAAACCAAGGTGTATGGAAAGCTTCTAATTTCTCCAGAAGCTGTTACAGGTTTCCTTAGGGTAAGTTGTAAAGACCTGACCTGTCACCACCAGAGGCATTGCTGCCCTCTGCATCCCTTCATGAACCTGCAGGAAAAGGAGGAAGAGCAGACTGTTGATATCATTCAAAACCCAAAGCAACCTAGTATTGGTAGAACAGGTGCTGCTGCTGCTGGATTCCTTGTTCGTGGTCTCTGGAAGGACTTCTCTTGTGTCTGCAGAGCGATGTTTCTGCTGCATATCTGCCAGGGAGGAAAATGGTGTTTTCTGTTTGCTTACACAGAACAAAGGTGCTTAAAACATTGCTGATAAAGCGAGTTGTTCAACAGACAGAACAGGTCAAGACTGAAGGCCACTGAAAAGCCATGCGGTTAAACAGGACTTCTGTCTCAGTTCCCAAGTGTCCCAGTTGCTGTTTCTGGTCAACACTGCTCAACAGAAATTAATATTGCTCCCTTCAGCTTACAGTCGTTCTCTGGTAATGCTGTCTTTACTCTCTTGGTTGAGTAGCATCAGTTGCTCTGCAATTGTCTCATGTCTCTTACATCCCTTCCATGCTTTCTGCACTGTTGGCTTGTATGTCTCAAGGTCATGTTTCATCTTGGGTTGAAGTTCTTGGGTGATTAGGAGAATGTTGAGCTAATGAGTCCCATGTTTAGAGGACCAAGACTTTCCTCCACTTGTGTTAAGCTTATTAGTCATAGCCTGTCTCCTTTAGTGCTATTTCCATATCCCTTTCACAAATGAGATGGTGGCGCAAAGACCCTTCCTTTTTCACCTTTATGTTTATTTGTTTATAGTTCGGTGTTCTACTTTTCTACTAGCCTATTTGTATCTTGAATGTTATGTTCACCAACCCCTAAATCAGGACAAAATTGTATTTAATTAAAGTTACAAATGGGTCTCTGAGGACAAGATCTGCAGAAGATGTTCTTTCCAGGTCCCACTGCTGTATTTCTGCTGGAAGACCTAACAGAATAGGGTGCAGTTATATAGGAAACAAGAAGAGATTTATTCTAGTGTGTATGCTATGTATAAGATCCATGCAGGCCAATTTCAAGGCAGAACCACAGCTTTTGTTGAAAGCATTCTGGTCCTGGCAGGAAAGCAGGGGGAAACACAAGCTGCAGCACCAAAGAATTCCCTTCATGGAGCTATTTGACATTTGTTTGTGTTGTTTGGACGTTGGATGCTCACAGCAAACTGGTGGTCTTTGTGGTAGGGTCTCAGTAGTCACTATTTTTGTTGAAAACTTCAAATACTCCAGAGGGAGGATACTCCAGAGGGAGGATAATTTTGTCAAATCTCAATATGTCAGTTGATGCTCATGACTTCTTCAGAAAGATAAACATGTTGATCTTTAGAAAACCTGGGTGGGATGCAAGGGAAAGACCGATGGCCTGAATTCATCCATCAAAGGAATTATTCTTTCTTCAATGAATGGGGGAAATGTAATTATGCCTTTTTATTCTGCCTATGAAGTTTCATGGATGGGTTTAATGATGGTGTGTGCCTGCCAGGTGAAGCCTCATAATTAGGGTGTGACCTTAAAATACAACCCTCTGGCAGTGTGGAGATGTTCACAGGAGTCTGTAGGTGGGGCAGAAAGTGGACTGACTCAAGCACCCCTTAGAGATGGCTATAGGATATATATTTATGGTTTGCTTCTCTGTTTCTGAGATGCTGCACTGCGTCTGGCAATGCGGAGGCCCCAGACAGCAGACATGGGCAGTGTGAACTCTCCCTCGGGTGTCTAATGCAGGAGTTCGGTGTCCTGAAAGACATTACATCCTTAAAGACATTAAGTCCATGTCCCAGGCAGAAAGTGAACCTCCAATAGCCGTGCTGAGGTGTGTGTGCTGCCGCTGATCTCTGCATTGGCTTTCTAAGGCTGCCAATCCCCAGTCCGCAGAAACAACAAACTGTCAACTGAATTTGCCCACAGAAACAAAGCAAAGCCCAGGGACGCCGAGAAGAGGCTCCCGCAGAGCTGGGGAGCGCCGCTTGCTGCGTGCCCGCAGTGCCTTCTCCTGGAGCACGGCCCCTGCGAACGCACCAGCCCTGCAGCACTGGGCACCGCGGACAGTGAGATGCGGCTTGCAGCAGAGCGAGCACCATCAGCACAGCCAGTCTCAGCCCGCGGGCTGTTTCATACAGCAACCAGAGCTTGAGAGGGCAGGGCAGCGAGTGTGCTCAGCTGTGCAACACGCAGATGGTGCAAGGAAGAGGGGCAGCCTACCAGAAATCCTTCTGAACGGATAAAGCCCGCATGACAGCCTTTAAGTTTTACTTTCAATTGCACCAATTACAAATCCAATGCAAAAATGATTTCAAGAAGGTAGCCTATTAACTGAGCACTAAATCATATGCTACAGGATTGCTGGGAAACCAGAGAGTAGTGGCAAGGGAAGAGTTTGCTCTTTCCATTTTATAGCCAGCTCTTCTACAGTCAGTAAAGATGTATTTTCACACTCTTGATACGTGGTGTGCGTTTCTCAATACAAAACTAGTCTGCTCATAGCCAAATCAAAACAAGCAGTTTGAACATTTTATAGCACTGAATCTAACACATTTAATTGCTAGCAATTTCCATAGAACATCTGCCAAAGTTGAAACAATATCAGCTTTCATTTCTCCTGAATTAAATGCATTGCTTTCAATCTGGAAAGACAGACCTTTTCTGCCTTTGTTTGTTGGTTAATTAAGTGGAACAACATAAATCACTCTGGCCCTTCGTTTGGATCTGGAATAATCATTTGAATAAACAGCAGTCTGTACTTGGTAGAGCTCAATTTTTGAGATACACTCACAGAGCTATATTAATGTCTAGAATTGACACTGCTTTTTCTTTGCTTTTCATTGCCTCAAACTGGGGGCACATTTTAAGTGTCAACCTGAGGGAAAGGTCTAGTGCTGTACTGGGTCTGTCCCTCCCTGCCCTAACAAGGTACTGAACGGGGACAACCCCAGCACCCAAATGTGACCACACGGTGATTGAGCAAGGGTGAGGCCAGGCCACACCTCAGCTCAGTTATGTGCTTCACAAGCAGGTTCCCAAGAGGTTCCCATAGCTGAGTCACTTATTACTATAGCCCCGTGCCATTGTCTCGGCTCCATTAAATGGCTTTAATTCCATGGGCCACGGAGCCAGGACTTTGCCGGCAGAGCTGCACCAGTGCTGGGAGGGATGGGTGGCCTGAGATCACCTGCAGAAAAGGGGCAAGGCGCTGCTTGTCCTTGCTACCCTTACCTGAGAAACAAACTCATGTGCCCCACAATCACTTCAGGTATTTCTCCACTGCACAGAGCAAAAGTCAGTTTTGCTCCCAGTGTTACCTCACGTCTGTGAAAGATAGGAAAGAATTCCAAGAGTCCCAAGGGCATGTGGATCCTGCAGAAGAGTCTTGCAAAACATGGATACCTGAAACAAATTGTTGGGATAACCTTTGCAGGAGTAAAGAACTGGAAGGACCTCATGGGTCATCAGGTCTGCTCCCCTGTACAGCGCAACTGCTGTATTGGACAATCCATTGGCATTGGTAGGGCTTTTTCTCCTGCTGTGCCGGTTGCAAGGTTGTTCCAGGACCTGACTGCTCTAAAGGTTAGGAACCGCCTTGTGATTTCCACCCTAAACATATTCACAACCAATTTATAGCCTTTTATTCTGGTCTTTAGGTTAAATAGTTCGTTCTCCTTATATGTGTTTGCTCTGATCCGTAAACAGCAAGTCTATCCCCCAGTCTGTCTTCATTTTTGGAAATGAGCAAGCCAGAACAAGAAGTACTTGTTGTGTTTAGTGTAACAAAACAAGCTGCTAGTTCTTTTAGACCAGCCTGATTGTTAAGAGGGTTTTAATGTATACTAACATTTTGTTTATAGTGAAATAGTATGTGCTGTACAACTTGCACCAAACCGGCTGAATGGAAAGGATGTGTTGAAAATCTGAAATGTGGTGTTTCTTGCAGTTTCTAAAAGCGTACAATTAAGCTCTGTCCACACACATGCTTCCAGTTTCACATGTTTTGCAAAATGTTTTGCAGATGACTGTCAAAGTTAATATATTTGTGTTCTGTGAGAAATGCAAAACTATAGTGTGCGAGTTGTTTCTTCTGTCATTTGCTGCTGGCTTTTCTCTAATATTATGTGCCTTCTGAGGACTAATGTCTTGAACTGACTGCTGCCATGGGGTATCTTCCATTAAAGGGCAGGTTCAGTTAGCATTTTTCCAAAGAGGGAGTAATGTGCTCCCCTTTTTGGCATAAACTATAGGTAGATGAGAGGTCCTGAAGTGCTGAAGCCCCCAAGCAGCAACCACGACGAGAAATGAAGGTTGAGGAACCACTTTAGGTGCTATTTAGAAATGGTAACAAGATGTCTTGAAGGAAAGAGAATTTATGAAAAATTTGCTTCTGAGGGAGGTGTTGGCTTGTGCTTTTGAAACAGGACAAACATGGTCTTTCTGCTCAGCACACCAAGAGGGCTGGTCTGGAAGAGATGAAGGCTCAGCGAGCGCGGTGCTAACGTGCATGCGGGTTGCTCGTCTGTCAGGGCAGGTAACTGGCTTCTCGACCTGTGCAGCCTTGTACCCGCTAAGCTGTCATTGCAGCACAGGGTGGCTGTTACAAATGTGAGTTTTTGCTGGAATATTTGAAGACATCTATCTTTAATCTTTTAAGCACTAGAGTATTTTTTAGGATTTTCAGGTAAGACCTTGCTACCCCTTTCGCTGTATGTGCCACTTCCCCACCCAGGGCAGGGCCCTGTTCAGTGTTTTCCTGTAGCCCTGACCTGTTTTCTTTTTCCTCGCCCTCCTCACCAAGATTTATTGCACAGTGACTGCCCTCTGTGCTGTAGGAAGCGAGACCACAGTGGCAGGAGTGGTAGGGCGAGCCCTAACCCAGTCTGAACTTGTTCAGGAATAAGTGATGGACCGAGTTACCGTGTGGCAGAGATGTTGGATCCCTAGCTTCATCCCAAGCACCACCAAAACTTCTATAAAAGCACTTAAAAGACTTCTTGCAAGCTTCTTTGGGCCTCGCTACTCAAAGCCAGAAGTTAGCCATTTTTGTTCCTTTTATTTTGTGTGTGTTTGTTTGAATGGAAGTGTATGGCATTCCAGGATATCACGTTCCCAGACTTCAGAGTAGTAGCCTAGTAACACTGTTCCGGTGAGGACAGGAGCATGGAGCTGAGAAACTCCAAGGAAAAGCTGCCAGGCCTCACTGCGGGCACTGGCCGCAGTTTCCGTAGCGTTTCCGAACATGAGTCCAGGTTTAGGTTTTGTGACATAGATTCACAGAGAGCAGAAAGGGTGTTTCAGGATCCCTTCTCATTTGGGTGACTGGCCCAAGAACAGGGGATTATTCATTTACTTTTCTTTTTTAGATATACTGTTCTTCAGGTAGTCCCATACCAAGAGAAGAAGCAAACATCAAACCTGGAACAACGAAAGACTGTGTTAAGCTACAGATACATATTCATAGCCATCTTCACACACACAGAAAGCAGACCTCAAGCCTTTGGCAGCAAGGAAAGATTTCCTGCAAGAATGTGTACAAAACCCAGATCCTGCCATATCTTGCCAGTTTGTATCCAAGCCTTATGTTTCACTGTCAAATCTAACAAGCTAACTGCTTTAAGTGGACTCCAGATTGCAGGAGTCTCAAGTCGGTGTGTTGCAAGAGCGCCATAAAAGTCTAGTCTAGATCTGGCGGAAAGATCTTATTTTAATTTTCCATCACTGAGCTAAAAAAGCATAGAATTTGGAACGTAAATAGAGCTGTAGAAAGCACTGTGAATTGTTTTTTGTGTAGTACTGATTTTTTCAATATATATATATTTTTTCTGCACAGAGTGTGTGTATGCAGGGCCCATTGTTTCATTTCCTTCTGAATTCCTTGCTTTGCAATGAAGGATTTTGAAAAGCAGCTGGAAGTGTAAGTGAGAAGCTATCTTCCTTGCACAGAAAATAGCACAGAAAGCTGCAGGTGGAGTGTGTTCCCAGCTGCCCCCTTGCTGGGGACTTAGCACTGCTCGTAAGCAAAAAGAGCTGATGGTGCCCAGTGCTTCCAAGGACACTTGGCCCTCTCAGTCCAAGTCCAGCATCAAGCTGAGGGCCTGAATTATTTCCTGAAGAGCAGACCTTGTGCTGCATGCTTAGCTTCGTACCAGAAAAAATGGAGTGGGAGCTCATGTGCCTGGATTGCTGCTTTTCAGTCCCTTCCAGGTTCTCTTTGAGCACTGTAGAGCTCCTGCCACAGCCAGCAGCGGTTCTTACAGGCCTGTTCTCTGTCTCAAGAGACACCCTCCTTCTGTCTTCATGGGTAGTCCTGGGTATCTGAGCATGAAAGCAAGTCAGAATTTGAATCTGACACCTGAACATGACGACTAGATCTGCCAGTGTCTGTGGAGACCTTCAGGTCCTTCCCTTGGTCGCTTTGGAACCAAAGGGTCCTTCACTATGGAAGACACCAGATGCTGTTGATACGTTGGGATCAAGGCTATATGGACATTTTACATGAATTTTCAATGCGTGGACCTAAAGGGATTAGCATAAAAATATGCATTTAGAATCTTTGCAGGCTTAAACAGTTCACTTTTACCCTGTGTTACACTATATTGAATTCACTGAGAACTGAGAATAAATGAGCACACCACATTTGTTGATAGATTTTTATTTTTAACCACCAAATTACACTTTCATTAATTAGACATGAATGAAAGAGAAAACGTAATATCTACGGGGTTTGTGTACCTAAAAGCTCTAGCAGTAGCAGCTCAGTTCATGCACTGAGAACTATTAACTTCTCAGGGACTTTACATGCAGTTCAGAAATCAACATGCAACTCTAGCTTCAAAATTATCTCTCGTGATCTATGCAGTGTTTGAAGGCTGAGCTGATTCCTTAAAGTAAGACTCCCAAGGCATCATGTAAAGTAGTACTAGTGCTGTGCTTCAGCTGTGCTTTTTTTTTCTTTTTAATTTGCAGTGATGAAACAGGTAAGAAGAAAGAAAAAAAAAAAAACATGAGAATGTGTTTATGCTTTTCCACACTTCTCCCAGCATGGTAGGAGGAGTCTCCTGGGGCTGACTGGGAAGGATCCAAACGTGTGACAGCTTAAGGAGGCCTGGAAAATGCCCACGTTGGCCTCGGGGTTGCACAAACACCCGGGACAGAGTGACTGGGGGCTGCTGTGTTGGGTGCCTCTTGGGCCACCCTGGCACAGCTCAGTCATGTGCTAGTTGCCCTGGTTAACTCTGCAGCAACAAACACAACAGGCAGATGATCCAATTGAAATTACTCAAAGGAGGGATTAATGTACAGATGCCACAGGCCGTGAGTGAGGCCAGGGCAACACAGATGCAGTCATGTGCGCTAGTGTTTTGCAAGCCTTTAAGGATTGAAAATAGAAGTGTGACTGGTATGGGAAGAATTAACCAGAATGAGATGATACCAGTGGTGTGAAGTGCTGCAGGCATCTCAAGAAGGTTTTAATTCAGTATCACTTAATGAAAGAACAGCTGGCGAGGTGCCACTAAAACTGATATATCCAGTTGACAAGCAGATAACACTGGTGGAGGGGGAGGATGACTGCAGGAATCCAGCGTAGCCTCCTGCAGAACAAAGAAATAAGTAACTGCCAAAAATGCTCGTCAGCAGATAATCAAGCACAAAAAAACATACCATGATGCCCGGTTTTCTATGCTAGTCAGTTTATGAGAATATTGAAAAGTGTAGAAAGAAAGCATGAGAGATTTGGTATTGTCTGCCTCATTTTAAGGAACCTCACTCAGTTGGTGTTCCCAATTGTTGAATTAACTGGGGAAAAGGAATAATGAAACTGAAGTGAGTTGTTTCAACTGGTATAATTATTCTGTTGGTGTTAAATTTCCTGAATTTCTTGTCCTTTATGTTGTTTGATATTTAGGCCTTAGGTGAACTCCTCAAAGCTTTTGCTAGTTTGGGAAAAGCTCTGCTGTCTGAACTTATTTCACTTTGGTTTCCATTTCTGAGAATCATTCAAGAAGATAAACAGAAGCCTTCATATCTGATAAAAGAAAAAAGTAGTTGAACAGTATCAGTCTATTCCTTATAAACCAGGATATTTTATGCAAGTTTAGGGACAATAGTGCAGGCAAAATATGAGCTGACTCTGTGCTATGTCATAAGCTCTGAGTAAAGTGAAGCGATTATCATGTAAATACAAACATCTTATGATGTATCACAAGATGACAGACTTCCCATGCCACCAACATACAAGCTTTTTCTTCTAACTTCAGATATGTGTCTTAATTACAGCAGTGAAGGGCAGAGGAATTGATAATTACAAAGGCTTGCTGTGATTCAGCTCGGCACCAGTGATCTCAAGGAAGTTCAGCTGAACCAAATCCTCGCTGGTGGCCCAGAGACCTGCTGTTCTCACCGCCGTGCAAGACCTGGGTGCAGAAACTGCAGGTATGCAGCTCGTTGAGCAGGATCCTCTCCCTGTCCTCTGGGAGTGTCTTTACATGTAGCACCCTCGGTGTGGGTGACCTGGTGTGTGCAAAGCAGGCAGCGTTTCGCTGTGTCCTCACTGGGTTTCGAGGATTATATGCCAGGAGTGTCTGTGCTGACTGAGATTGTCTACTTTTAAGCAGTGATGATAAAAAGAGTGGACTTAGGGATAGAACACAAAGTGGAAGGAGAAACTGCAGCCTTCTCAGAGTGAGCGAGCATGGGATGAACATCCTGTACTATGCTCATGCTTCTTTGGTTGCAAGAATCAAGTATGTACCAAGGTGAGAAACAAATGGACAGCAGAACTTAACCCCTTAGGAGGAAGTGAGAACATGGGTTACAGAGATTCCAGCTGCACAGGAAAATAGTGTAAAACTTGCTAAGAACTATCAAGGACGGTGTTTTCCTTTTTGCTTGCTTGCTATACTGAACAACAGAGAGATTTCAAACAGCTCTTTTTGTTTGTTTGGACTACTGGGCATTAAAAAAGATTTTATCTTACAGATAAACAGAAGCTGGCTTATTTATTTATTTTGGGGAAAGTGGAAAGGTGTGTGGTGTATTACAGTATAATGTATCATTGCAAGTTTGGCTTAGGGAGGCAAGACATTTCTGCAATGTGTTTGCTTGGGAGCCCTGGACTGGATACATAAGACATGTATCCATTTCACTCTGTAGCTCCCTGATTATTACACCATTTTATTTTGCCAAAAGATGCTTACCTCTCTGCAAGGCCTGAAGGTAATGGCAGGGGTCCCTCTTAGCCACATCTTGTAAAGCACATTAGGCTTTAACCACAAAAGCGCAAATTATTGCTGCCAATAGGCTCAGTTCCTGCAAAGATTAAAGATAAGTGTGAGTGAGTGCTGTGCTTTTGCTCCGTATACAAAATGCAGTAGCAGTAGAGTATTACCCAGAAAGAACTTTCTTGTACTATTTGGAAAAATGCTTGTTAATGTAACTGGCCTTCTGTTTTCACGGTGTTTTATGCAATGTCCAGCAACCTACAGCATCTGTAGGAAACCTTATTACCACAGCCTAGGTGGATGCGTTCATAGCCTAACGAATAGCTCGTTATGTCTGACTTCAGGGGGAACAGGCACTTGTAGCTCAGTTCTATCTTTGCGGTTCTGTCTTACAACACACTTTGTAAAGTGCTATTAAATACTGAGGCTTGCAATTGAAGAATTCATTTTGAGCTCCAGTGCTTTTCCTTATGCAAATACATATTTTTTTGTTAAATGTGATATGTGATGAAATAAGTCCAATTTTATTAATGTTGTTCTTTTTTCCCTGAGCTTTGTTGGAGGTTGGTACAGGGCAGTTCCTGAAATAGCTGCAGATTGACTGGGAAGTGGAGGACAGAAGGTCCCATGTCCTGCTCAAGCAGGGCGTTAGTTCAGGATGCCCTGGACATCAGTCAGTTTTGAAAATGTCCAAGAATGGAGTTTCCACAGCCTCGTGGGCCCCAGTGCAGCGCTTACCCATGCTCATTAGCTCTAATGAAAACAATTTTCACAACTGCTTGCTGTAACTTGTGACTGTTGCCTCTTGCCTTTCGACATGCACTTTTGAAACAAGTGGCTGCATCGCTTCTATAAAGACACGTGTAGCAGGTCCTATAAAGTTGTTTTGTTTTTTTTTGGCATATATAAAGTTCTAAAAGAACTCAGACTAATTGGGAAAAGATGGACACTATCTACTATATTGTTGCAGTCTCCATCCATGGCTAATGGCAGTCTACTTAAAAAAACATATTGCCTTGAGAGCACAGTGTGTGTTTCTTCAAATGATAGAACATATAATATGACTTTGCCCAGGAAGTTTTGTATGACCAGTACAAATATACTTACCTGTAGAGACTAAAAGAAGAGTTGAGCAATCATGGTAAACATTTTCATACTAGTGATAATTAGGGCAGTAATTCCAAATCTGCAATACAGCAAAAGAAATAAATATTAAAAATCTCTTAACATTCATACCTAAGTTTTATTTGAAAAGCCTGATGATTTCTATGCATCTTTTTAGAACAATTGTTTGTGGATTCTGGTTTATTTGCCACACTGTGCGTTATTAGAGTACCAAAATGTATTTTTGTTCTTATTAGCAAACACTTTTGCAGCATTAGCCCAGCTGGGTGAGCAGGAGTGCCAGGTCCCCTCCATTTTGAGAGAGCAGGGCCAGCGCTGCCACCTGGCACGCGCTGCCTCTGCTGAGCTGCACCGCGGAGCGGAGCGGAGAGCTGCGGCCAACGCCAACCTGAGCAGAGCTCTTGAGGAGCAGCTACTGTGTGACCCAACAGACAGCACTGCAGCCAGTCTGCAGAACAGGGTGCTACCATGGGGCTTGCTTATTAATAATTAACACATTCAGAAATCTGGCTGCTCTTCTCAGAAATTCTCTACGTGAAAACATGCTCGTGTCCTTTCCCTGCTCGTAGAGAGGCAGGGAGCTGCCTGTTGCTAGTGAAGGCAGGCGGGGAGCTGCTCGTGGAGGCCCTGGGAAGGAGGAGCTTGAGGGCTGCAAGGAGCCCAACGCCGCAGATGGAAGTCGTAAGCCTGGCTGTGCTGTTGGGGTGAAGGGCTGTTGGCGGCTGCCCCAGGGAAGGGTCCTGCCTGCTGCCAGGGAAGGCGGGTCCTTCAGGAGCTTCTGCATCTCCCGGCTGCGTTTTAGCAGAACGGAGCCGGTTTCTGCTTCCTGTGCCAGGTTATGCAGAGTGTGGCTGGGAGACTCCCCCCTCCTTGTGCCTTGGGCTGCTGGACAAGAGACTTCTCTTGGTCTCCAAGGACAAAGTCGCCAGGAACGACAAAAGTCCACAGATATTTTGCTGCCCTTCTAGGATCCCTGCTGTGCTCGGGCATGACAGGTTGGGTAGCAGGAGCTTGTTGTCTTTCCCTAGTGATTCCCACTGCTTTCTACCTCTATTTTAGTTTCTCACAGTCTTAAATCACTTCTCTTGAAATAAAGAGTCATAACGTGAGATCATAGAAAATTAGTTGTATTAAGACTTCAATAAATTTTCATCAACACAGAACAAAAGCTTTCATCTAATCTTGACTGTATTTGGGTAAAACATACAGTGTATTCTCATCACCTGTACATGTTTATCTGTGCTTTTTGAAGTGTTTTTTATGCCCAGAGGCATCTAAACAAAAACATTGACTCGACTGAGGATTAAATGAATCTTTCTGGGCTGGCAAATCTTAATTTTGCAAGATTGGTTTCAATTAGGTTAATTTTTTTTTTTGCCTGCCTTACTCTATGATGCCTCATTTAATAAAATGAAATCATACTGTTAGCCTTAATATATTCCCGGGTCGGTTTAATTCTCTCTCCTTATATGGCTGAGGACTGCTGCGTTGACGCCTGCTCAGAGACAGCTCTGCTGCAAACAGAACGCAGCATCCCTAAGCACTGGAGAGGAGGGTCTGTGCCAAGGCTGGGACAGTTCACAGTGAAAGTATTTTCCTGTGGCGTTGCACAAGACCACAAAATATCTTCTTTTCCTTCTTCCTTCCTTTCATTCAAGAAAAGCTCAGTAGGCAGCCACGAGTGACATTTATAGAAACAGAAGATGACTGCAGGGTTCAGAGGCCCTTGAGTCATATGGCAGTATCAACTCTTCGGAGGAAACTACCACTTCTGTTTGTTGTGCTTGAAAAGGCAGTAACACCGTGAGAAATTGGGAAGGAATAAACACTGAGTAGTTGCTGTCCTTTTTTTTTTCCAACTTACCTTTCCAATACAATCACTCCAAGTAGGTACAGGGACAGGTTTTTCAGATTAATTTATATTTTCTGTAATGCAATTTTATGTTGTTTGGCTTTGTCCTTGTTATGATGCCATACGGCAGCAAAATGCTGCGCTTCTGTGTAGGCATGCAGGATTAGTCTGGAACGACTCGTCTCTATTCAGCATGTTTATATGCTGGCTTTTATCTTTTTGTTAAAGTTCTGCAGAGTAGTTGTATTTTGGAACGATGAGAATGCCAGTGGTGCCGCTATTCGCTTTAAAAATGCTGTCAAAGTATTCAACCTTTTATTTGGTTGAATTCTCCATCTGCATTACTTAACAGTATGTGTAGTTCATCAGTCCAGCAAACAGCAGTAGCAAAGAGAAGGTTACACTGGAAAAAAATTATGGAAGTCTTTAGAAAATGTATATATAGCAACCTCTTCTTCCACATACTTGTTCTGTTACATGAATAGGATCATTTGATATAGGAGAAAACTTTTAAAGTTAAGGAAGTGGAGAAGCGATTACTGTCCTGATGATTGATAACACACAGACGATACTAAAGAACAGTACACGTTTAATCCAAAGAAAATATTGGTCCGTATAGAATATAGCTTACGTGAATTGGCAAGTATTTCTATACAGGAAAAAGATGATGGTAATGGATATTCCAACAATTGCACATTTCAGTATGTTATTAATAGTAATTTTCCCTGAAGTGCTTGTTACCTGCCCATAGATTTCCTGGGGATTGCGATTCAAATCCTAATTAAGTCTGTGAGTCTGCGTCCAGCATCTTCCTTTCTCCATAAGAATTTTTTTCGTGTGAGACAAGAAATGCTCTTGGGTGGGCTAGGTAAAGTGGAAAGATAGTATCTGGACTAGAAAGAGCATTAAGTGACTGAAAACTCACTGGGGTGTTAAACAACTGCCTGGTTTATTCAACCCTAGTTGTCAGAGCAACGTGTTGAAGAAAATGATAGCCTTAAGTTACTTAGTAAAGGTTAAAACTTTTGCACTATGCTGTTTGTAAGAACAAGCTATATGAAACATAAGGTGCATCCTAGATCTAGGCATGGCTATGATATTATACTGAATTTTGTTCTACCAGGAACCTTGAAATCTGCATTTCTTGCTGCTTCGAAAGCATTGTTGAAACAAGATCTCCCCAAATCCAGTAGCACAGTAGAAAATGAGGCTGTGATTTAAAAAAGTACTTCCCTAAACGTCAATAGGGAAGTACATTTGATCCTGTTGCTGGAGAAGCTCATGAGAGACCCTTCTCTGTGCCTAGCACTGCAGAGAGTAGCACTGTGGCCACCCAGTTACAAAGGGCTCCTCTTTCCTTCGCTTTTAGCCAGAGGCTCATTTTAACGCCAATGACTGGTGTTACTTACCATGCATAACAAAAAGCTGTCATGCTGATGTATAGTCTGACTCAAGTGTGATCTTTCTGTCTCTGGAAGGAGGGCGCTCTGAAGTCAAAACCCACCCAACAGTGCCAATCCTGCCAAGCACCTTGCTCTGAAATACACCCAGGGTGACCTTGCTGCCAAGGTGGCATTATGACAGGCTGATCAGTTAGTGAGTTTTAAAGACTGATCCTATATGCTCTTATTTTTAACAGATTTGTCTCAGACTAACACCTCCTCACATCAAGGATGCTGATTCTTCTGGCTTTCATTATTGTGTTTCATATAACCTCAGCAGCGCTGCTGTTCATCTCAACTATTGACAATGTAAGTTGGATTCCTCCTGTTCATCCCTACGGCACCCGGATCAGAAGCTTTATACAGTTTTGTCGTACTACATTTCAGATTATTTTCTGGGTATATATTGAACATTAGAAATCTTTACAGTTTATTATCAGAAAAAAAATATGTTTTGAATATGCAATATATAAGAAAAAAAAAGCCTAGTCCTAGTCTTTGTTTAACATTTAAAATTATGTAGCTTGTTAAAAACAGCTTGCATGGCCTATATTATATTGTTTTCTGTACCTTCATCAAATCCCCCACTTCTCACAAGCCACACAAAACCAAACTGTTCCAAAGTGTATATGAAATCATTACTTGCCCTCTTTGTTGTGTTTATAATTTGATGCCTTTAGTAGTGTTTCTTTAGTTGTCTGGCTTAGTGAAAGCATTTAACATTGTTAACCACAGCAGTCTGCTTGTGCTTTTTTTGTAAAGCAAACAAACAAAAAATACCTACCCTGAACATTCATGTTGCTGCTTTAGCTGGGTGAGATGATACAAGCAAATGCTCTTCTTGCATTTGGCCTCATGTATGAGTCTATGTTGTGCAGCTCATCTTCCTCCCTGGGAGCTTCTCAGCCGGTGAAGATGTTTGCAAATACTGCCATGCTTGGGGGCTGGAGCTACAGCTCTTGGTTCAGCTAGATCTGAGGGAAAGGGAAAGGGAAAAAAGCTCTAACCCTTTTATGTCGCACATATGAAGTCTGATAGCTCATGATTTATGCATCAGCCAAGACACACTTCCCTTAGACGTGATATCCAAGATGCTTAATTGAATTCTGAAAGAGACATGAAGAATTTAACTATTTTCATTTACTTGAAGTAATTTCAGCACAAATTTTTAGAATCACATTGCTTTTCTGATTACCTTTTCTTTATTACCAATATTTATGTTTATGTCTTACCTTTAGGTTATGTTTAGGTCTTATCTTCCAATATTTATGTTTAGGTCTTCGTATCTTCCTCTTTCTAAAACTGCCTGCTTATCCTGATCGTGCTCTTCTTGACTCCTCATTGTAGTGCTTCTTTCTCTAAGAACGTGTGTGCTCAGGCTTTTAGGATTAAAAAAAATCTGTATTGGAAATACTTTACCATATTCAGTGAAGCTGGTTCAAATCCCATACACTTTTCCAAGGCTGTGCTTTAAATGAAATAATACTCAAAGCTCTTTATTGCAAAATTGCAAACTCAGATGTTATCTTGCAGTCAGCTGGTAGATTTGTTGCATTGAGGTAGGTCATTAATTGAGCACTAAAGGCAGGTTGCTTTAACCTGTTCCTTTTGAATATTTAGGGATCTAGAACAGTGGAAGGGCAGATTATTATAAGTTCAGACCTTCTACATACAAATAAAATTGCAAAAATACAAAACACACACCCCCCCGTGTCATTAGTTATTTTTTAAATCTTACAAAACTAATATAAAAGGTGGTTACCTTTGTTTAGATTTTATCTTCAGAGGTTTTATATATTCATGAGTATCATGCTGAAGGAATTACACAGCACCTAAAGTTGAAAAATAATATATTGAACTCTGATTGCGAAATCCAAATGAATAGCTTAATTCATCCTGGAAAGTAATGATTTCTCTTAAATGTGATATTCCAGTGGTATTACAACTCATATGCCTAATGTCATAATTGCTGTACTGTTTGAAAAGGCACACAGCAATCTTTGAGGTTTCTTGAATGTCTTTTCCAATACCAGATGCTATCAGAATTCATATTTTAAAATTGTATTTTTTCAACTCAAGTCAGAACAAAGGCCCGGTTGGCTTTTGTAACTGGCGTGGATTTCCTGAGGAAATACCACTTGTGTGGAGTTCTTGCAGCATTTGTAGGGCTGATACCATAAAAATCTCTTCAGCCACTGTAGTACTGTTTTGTGTTAAAAGTTAAAACGTCAAAATAGCAGTATCACAGTGGGATATTAACAAGCCACTTCCAGTGTGATGCTGTTGTGTACACCGTGCACTTGCACATTTTGAGTACAGTTGTGTTTTAAAAGCTGAGATTGATTCATTTAATGTCAGGAAATAGAAAATTTATAGTCAAAGCTTCTGTTTCACAGATATATTACCCTGCTGTTTCCCACAAGTTAAAAAATAAGAGTTGCATTTTCCAAACAGGTTCTAGAGGATGTTGCTAGGATCAGTACTCTGGAATCGGCAGTAGAACAAAGCAGATTTTGTGTAGTTGCCTTAAGTATTCAGCGATCACTGAACATCCAAAATTACCGTCCAGACAGTGGAAAATCCCTTGTTGCTCTGGGTTTATTGCCTCTTCTCCTTTTTTATTTCACGTTGGTCTAAAACAAAAATGCCCTTCAAAACATTAATAAATAAATACAGCAAGTTCAAGCTTCTGTGAGGTGCCTTGCTCTAACTTACTTATATCTGAACAGATACCAACGATGCAGCAGATTCCTGGTCAGTTAAATGAGTCAACTGCAGAGTTACCAGGAAACATTCGGAAAGGCCCTTGCTGCCATCCCTTTGCCTGCTAGTTCTCAAATCCTGATCTCGAGCAGTAGCAATGGAAACTTTGCCATTGTTCTGCATTGGGAACACAGAGTGTTTTCTAATCCCTGAGGCCTCTGGTTTCTCACCCAGCCCAAGACATGGAAGAGTGTTCCCTTTGCTTTGCTCTTTTCCTTACGGTCTAACCTGTAAGAATTCCTTCTAAATCCATTAGATCTGAAATCTTGTTTGAAAAGTTAAGTGGCAAAAATGAGTTTGTTCCAGATGCTATATCCAACCAGCAGGGCTTTGTTTTCTTTTGTTTTTGTTTTTTATTTTTCTATAAGATTCCTTTACTTCTCTTTTGCAGGCCTGGTGGGTAGGAGATAATTTTTCTACAGATGTGTGGAGAATGTGTGTCACAAATACTAGCACCTGTACAGCTATTACTGATCAATTCAACGGTGAGTGTCTCAGTTCCTATAATAGGAAATAGTGTGAAATCACTACTGAATTTTGCAGGTGCAGTGGCATCAGAAATCTATAAACTATAAAACTTCCTCAGAAACACTATACACTTTAACTACTCAAGTCTTCTAAACCCTTTAATAATGACTTTTCATTTTGGACAAGCAAACTGTTCCAAAAGTTTCTGTAAGAGGAAAACAGAAAGTGCAACCAAGTACCCTCAAAGCATCGTAGAAGAGAATAAAACAAGCAACTAACAACAAGAGTGCTAGAGAACTCTTAAAAATTAAACCAGATAAAAACAGTGAAGTGATTTACAAGGGGCTCTAAAGTGATAGAATATGACTGTCAGAATTAAAGTTTAACTTTCAAAGTTGAACCTAAAACACATACAGGAATGGAAGAGGGGAAAGGAAGTCAGAACACATGCTACAGTTTTCACAAAGAGATCACAAAAGCACATACACAGTCTAATCTGTCCTGCTTTAGCAAAATAAATAAAAATGTTTTCTTCTGAACTGATACATCTATGATATGCTTTCAGTCTTGGTGAATATTAAAGGGGTAATTGATTTAAGTAGCCATGTACCTACAAAATAACAATTACTTGATCATCAACTTGGTTGAGGGCCTATCTATGTTGCAGTTAGCAGGATTTTACATTTCAGCTTCTTGTACTCAAAAAATTTCTTAAATATTTTAGCTTTCGGGAGTTAGTTGTCAAGAGAATGCTGGAACCTAAAGAATGATTTATGCTGACTTCGCAGTCCTGTCCAGTTACATCTTACTGGGTGGAGCTGTCCCCAGGCCACATGAAAAGCACGACTCCCCATTCTGCATTAGTAAGTCCTTAGACACCTGATCATTGCACTGCACTTGGTGCAGAGATAGAAGCAGAGGATGTGGTAGTGGGGACCTGGGGGGAAGAAGTAAAGCAGCTTGTAAAATTGGCTGCATTCATACCCAGGAAGCAGAAAGGTCCATGCCAGGCAATACACATACACCTGCTGCCAGTAGCTGATGAACTCAGAGATCAGGCTACACTTCCATTGCTCTCATTGCAGGAGGAGGTGAGGAATTGCATTTTTAATCAAGGCTGCTTTTATTTTCACAGATTATCAATCAATTCAGGCTGTTCAGGCTACGATGGTCCTGTCTACTATTTTCTGTTGTGTGGCATTTCTGGTTTTCATTCTTCAACTGTTCCGTCTAAAACAAGGAGAAAGATTTGTGTTAACTTCTATTATCCAGCTCCTGTCATGTGAGTGATTTTTTTACACTTGTCACTTCAGTGGTGCTTATATTTAAGTAGAAAAATGAAGAAGGGGGGAAAAAAGTTTCAAGAGGAATCAACCACATGAAAAGGTGGTAGAGCTCCAGAAGTCATAGCTTGTCCTACATATTTGCTTAAAATTTGAACTGTTCCACTCTATACTAGTTACACTGATAAAACATATATAATATTAGCACTGCTCAAAAGTAAAGCCCTTTAAACTTTGAAGGGAGAGGATCTTAGATTCTCAACTTCTTGAACAATTTTGTGATTGCCACAGGCAGGTACTTTCATAATTTTATTAATCTTTATTATCTAGACACTTAGAATTATTTTGTTTTCATTGCAAATAACATAAACACACAGCACTTGAAATAAAATCCTTGCCCAATAAACTGAAAAGCATGTCCTGAACTATTCCCAGTTTAGTCTGGCTATGGAAAATGAGTGCCTACAGAAAAGGATACAGGTGCAAGGGGCAGCAGCTGACAAAAGAGACAGTGAATAGTTGTCATGCATATTTATATTACATATATATTTTATTTATTTATTATTCATATGCCTATTTTGCTAAGCTTCACTGTTTTCTTTCTCCTGCAGGTCTTTGTGTTATGATTGCAGCTTCCATTTATACAGATAGGCATGAAGAACTGCACAAGAGCAATGAATATAACATGGAAGTTTCTCAAGGCCAGTATGGCTATTCCTTCGTCTTAGCCTGGATTGCATTTGCCTTTACTCTGATCAGTGGTGTTATGTACCTAGTATTAAGGAAAAGGAAATAAATGTCAGCAGCTGTTTCTGTTACTACAGTACAAAACCAAATTCCAATAATCATTTTGTATATAATCATTTACATGGTTTTGTAGTAAAGCTCTTGTTTCTTTAAAAACGTACTGTGTTCTTGATATGAAGCAGAACAACATTTGTTTGCAGGTCTAATGGCACACTTGGCATCTACAGGTCAAGGGTGTGAGCAACACACAAGCAAGCTGTTAGCTTTTACATATTTCACCATCATAAATGTTTCCCCCTTAACTAGACATTAACAGTCTATTCCTGACCTCAATTAGATTACAAATAAAGTAAGTGGTTATTAATACTTAAGCAATATGCTAACCATATTCCTGTGCCAGATCTCTCCCTCTGGGATGGGATAAATAGAGGGGTTAAAAAAGGAAGCCCGGATCACTGTATAAAAACAATTGTGGAAGCCCAAAGCAGCACTCCGTGTGCGTGTTTCAAGAGGGGAACAGCATTATGCTATTTATAGAGTGCACTAAGTGCCATCAAGCTTTTATTGAAACCACTTGTTTTGCAAAAGTAAACAAATCCTTTTTGTACTCTGGCAGATGAGTCCTCTTTCACATTTAGTACAGAGCCTCTGGGAAGAGAAGTTACCAGCAATTTCACTGCACAACTTGGGACTGGAATAGCCTGAGCTAAGGGATACCCCATACAATCCCCGTATCCCTCCACTTTTGTATTGTGCGTGATCTTTCTGGGAGGGAAAAAAAAAAAAAAAAAAAAAGTTACCCTGCCTACACCTGCAAATTTCTAAGTCAGAGACAAAGCAATATCAAATTTGGATTTTTTATGGCCAAAAAAACTCAGCATATTTACTACAGCAAAATTTTGATGTATAGTAACTTGATGCCTAATGTATCATTTCCAAAAAGCACTCCTTGAGTCTGCTCACTAGAAAATCAGCCTTTATAAATTTGATTCTAAATTCCTTTGTGGATTTTACTTGAACTAAGCACTCCTAAATATACTGGGGTGTAAATATTATGTTTATGATTTCCACTATAGTTTTTCAAAATAAAATGTCTTGGTGACTTTTATTTTTAAATAATTTTATATGTACTGTAATACCAGGCTTAAATGCTCAGCAATGTAATACTGGCTTTGCTTGATGGTGACTTAAGAGTTTGGAGACTAGCATAGAAAGTGAATGAAGTGGCTTTTTCTGGCTAGTCACAGCTTTGATGTTTAAATACAGATGTGACTTTATAAAAGCACTAACCATATATTTATTCCAGTACATTCACTACAGTTGCATCCCTACTACAAGCAATAGAAAAGTAAATAGATTTTGAATGAGCTTTTATACTTAATGTAAACCAAATACATTATTACAAAATACTGATGCTACGGTATGCATCAGCAAATGGGTTGACCCATTGATCTTCAGATAATTTGTACTTAGTCTTACAAAGCAGAAGTTGAGGCAGCTAACTATGGGAACTGTTTCCAACATAATAATATTGTTCATCTAGTCTTTTGTGAGCAAATAAAGCCCATCAAGAATAGTAACTAGCTATACAAAGAAGTAGGACAACAACATGAAAAAGAAAAAAAGATCAGCCCGAGCAGAATGCCTTTTCATCAGTTTAGTATGATGCTATTTTTTCCAGGGTTTTTCCCCTCTTAGTGGGAGCCCTCTCAGTTTCAAATATTAATAGCCCACTTTTTAAGGAGTAGCATTACTACGCTGTGCTGAATACACTCAAAACCTGAATTTTGTTAGCAGGCAAAAGTTGTTTTGAATAGCCAGATGCAGGCATAAGGCTGAAAGTAGATGGACTATAAACTAGACATTTGCTAGTTTTATTCAAACATTAAAAACGGGAAATTTTAAAACAAGTATTTGGATTTAAAATACTATTTTATAGAAGACATTTCTATAAAATTATAAGCTAAGCTGTTGTGCCATTGGTTTGAAGAGATGCTTCTTCAGTTTCTTGCTTTAGTCATTTATTGAGCAATTATTTAAAGTAAAGATGTATATATCCATGTGCACAGCTTGCCTCCACTATAAAAAAATGCTGTCCCTTTAGTTAAAAAGGAAGAGCATTCACATACACCACAATGTACAAACAGCACTGTATATTTGATGCCACCCAAAACAGAGCAGATTTGAGTGTTCTGTGTACAGAGAAAATAAATAGCAAAAAAGTTTGAACTAGGGTTTTAGTAGGACAAACATGTTTTAGAATATTCTTTCTACCTAATAAGCCTTTAAAATATACCATTTTCTATGCTTTATATATTCTGAAATTGTACATGAAAATAAAGTTAAAACAGAAATAGCAAGCACAATACGTTCAGCAGTCTTACCTTGTCTTTAAGCTTGGGAATATATGTGTGCTGTGTTGGATGAGACGTAGTTGAGTATCTGTGCGAACAGGAAAAATTAAATTCTTCCTGCCTGTGTTAAAACCACAAGCTGGTTATTTTTGTCCTTTAATAAAGACCTTGCAGGTAAGCCAGCACGACAGTGTATTGAAGGTCTAAGCATGGTCCCACAAGAATAGCTATTGAGTAACGTAAGATCTGTGGATAAGTAGATTCCTAGTAAGGTCTTTTCTCCTAATTTGCAGAAATAGCTGTGATTTTTAAAAGGTTATTGTAAAAGCACTGATTTCAGAAGCTTGACTGTGGGAGAAGTAATGTTAGAAACAGAACAGCGACTCCTGCATATGCTCCTGCCCAAGCTTCTGGTTTGCACTGAGATAACAACAGTACAGATGAGTACTACAATTAATCCAAAACAAAACTCCCCAGTTCCCCACATAGAATCTCCCCAAACCCAATAAAACCTCTGCCTTCTAATCTTAGGAACAAAGGAGAGAAGCCCAAACTATTAGAATACTCATAGCAGCCATGAATCTGACATATTTTTCCTCCACAAAAACTTTCAGATTCTTCATCAACTGCAAAAAGCAGAAGCACTGCAAGACAGAAGTCCAAAACACTTATATCAATATACTGGGGTTGTTTTGCTGGGTTGTTTTACTGTATTTTGGTAAAATATTCCACCTAGAATGAGAGAAAAGTTCAGTTCTACAATTCTTTGCAATAAAACGTCTTTTAAAAAAGAAGAAAAATGTATAGGTGTTAGGAACTGTGCTTTTAAGCATCAAGTATTTTATTATCACAACAACATTAATAAATTTTATGTGGTTTTTAGAAGCTTCAGAAATTGTAACAGAGAGGGTACAGCAAAGTTGTCTGAACTAACGTATCTGTTAAAACTTATACTTGGGAAGCTTGTGCCATTTAGCAAAGAGAATAAAGTTAAAGAATCCTTCCTATAATTTTTAAAAACAGCAGTAAGAAAGATAAGCCCATCGCTCTCCAAGCATTCAAAACAGTTTAAACTCATGGTTCATTGCTGTGACTCAAAGAAACTAACGTAGAAGAAACTTTATTATAATTTTTAATTCTTTCATATATCCTGTAACTCCTTCTGATGTAATAATAAAGATGCAAGAAAGAAAAATGTGGATGTAAGTTTTTAGAAAGCCTTCACCTTATTTAAGGCTTTAGAAAACAGCTTAGAAAATTAATGGAATTAATTAAAGTCCATACTGTAAGACTATAACAAGTAGGAAACATGAGGAAGTTAATACTGTCTGCAGCACAAATAATGCTTTGACTCAAAACTCACTGCAAGAAAGAATGTGGTACCTCCCACTGAAACAGCATCAGACCCGTTCCTGAGGTAGTCAGAGTCTTCAAGAGCTCTTAAGGACTTAGGGTAATAGACTGTATATCACAAAAGGGTCCATAACGTCCACATATATCTCTTGAGTGAATGGCAAAATAGTAGGTCTTTGGGATAGTAAGCTGTGATAAAGAGCAGGCCATTGGAAGAGGCAAAGCCCGTATTTTGCCTATTTTCTTCCAATGTGATGCAGAAGTGTCCCTGGAGTTTTCTTGGCACAGGTACAAGTGATAACTGTCTAGGGGAGCACACTTCGGATCCGCTTCCTTAATGGTCCCTGACAGTATAATCCCCTTTGGATTTTGTGCCTGGGCCACTTTTAATTCAGACTTCTGAGGAGGGAGAGTGTCTCTGAATTCTTCAGCAAGTTCTGGACGTGAAGGGATCCTTGGCAGCAGAGGAAGATGTGGAAACTGCTTGGGATCCTAGGCGCCAAGACAGGAGCAGTTACTTAAACAACAATCAGATTAAGATTATTAGGATGTATGGAGATTAAGCACATTGCTAATACCTAATTTCTATCTCCTATGCTCTTGCACAAAGCACTTCTTGCATTATAGCACAATACCAACTTAGAACAACCTTTCTTCTATGAAAAGGAGTACTGCAGAGATCACCATTAAGTCTGGAGAGATGTTTATTTACTTTGGATCTTGAATCATCTTGCACTGGCACTATTTCTAGACTTTTTTTTCTTTTTTTCTTTTTTTTTTTTTTTGCAGAGAGGGGAGGGTAAATTTAGATGGAAAACACCTGTGCATGTATTTAGTTACCTGCATTTAAAACTGGTGAGTGTTGCATAGATGTGTAAAATTGCTGGTGTCTTCATCAAATTCAATCATCATCATCAATTTTAACATATTATCCACTCTTGATGATATCTGGTCTACGTCACGTAACAGATTTTGGTTAATTTTGCTACCAGTTCCTAGAGAAGAAATGTTGTGTTCTATTTCGTTTTTTGTTTGTTTCTCACTATGGCATCTCTGGGCAGTGATTATTTCCAGGAGCTTCCCTGTTCCATGAGCACTCCCATACCGCCTTCTAGTGGCATGAAGCAACTTTACTGTTCTAAAGCTAAATGGTTTAAACGGGTTCTTTCCCTCTTTAAAAGGTCTTTTTCAATGAAGTGCTATATTATTCTGGAATATGCAAAACCACAATTCAAAATTAGTGTAGTACAGAAACTGACTAAAAGAAAGTACCTCATTTCATGTTTCTGCTGTCAGCTTCACTCAAGCAGCATTGAGGCACATTGGCTTTGAATTCCTTTTGTGCAAACAGATTCCTGAGCATTTTCTGTTTTGCCTGGAAACAAGATGCAAGTTTTAGATATTATTTTTCCACTGACTGAAAAACAGATTTATAAAGATCCTCAATTCATGTATGAATGATTTTTCCTTGCATGCTGCAGGTTCTTCCCTATTGTAAAATCTGATAATTTCAGAAAAGAACTCCCTACCTTTACAAAATAATCTATCAAAAGCATTTCTTTTTTAAACTGGAAAATTGTCTCATCTTGGTATAGCCAACAGTAAGTGAAACTGGAACAGAATGAGTCCATCCTGAATACCTGTAACCACAGGTTTTCATCTTGAAATCTTGAGGAAATTAAAAGGATACTACTTAATCCCATACAGAAGCAAAATTCTTGTATCAACTAAACAACTTTCAAAATGTTCCCAATAGCTAGTTATCCATTATTAAAACTGCAAAGCATCTGAATGGCACATTACTCCTAGCAGTTTACAGAAGTGATAAATCATTTCAAATTATCAAACTAATTCCCAAACAGATATATTCACACAACTAAATTGGATTTTTTCACATCACTATATTATTCTAGCAAGAAATTTTGTTGGTAGTGATTACAAAGAATAGGGACACAGCTTTAAAATTACAGTAAAATACAAATTTACCAACTATGCTTAATTCATCAAGAAGGATAACTTCAGTGAAAACAGACTGTAGTGAGAGATGCCAAATTTTCTTTTTTTCCATTACATATTGGTACAACTTAATCCAAAAATGTCCACTTAATACATGCTTTGATACTATTCTAGCAGCATCCTCTATTTAAGGAGGTAAAACTTCATCATTGATAGCAATTAAGGCAGCAAAGCTCAATGCCAAAGCACATAGGAGGCAAAAGAAATACTTTATGTGGCCTTCTAGGGAAGCAGAGTGGGCCTATGTGCAGCCAGAGAGCCACATGAGCCCAGACTCTCGGACTGCTTGTGTGTGCAGCAGAGAACTTGGGAACACCAGTGACCGCTGTGTTCCTGATGCTGACAATACTGATCTGGATCTTGGATGTTGCCTTTTAGGGGTGGAAAGTTCTGACCTTTTGCTCCAGTGTCTTATTTCACTCTTTGAGAGTCTTCAATAAAAGCACTGAGTGAGACACTGCCCATCCTCTTCTTTATCTGAGTTTCTTATGGCCCCAGCTATTCCTTGTCTTCCTGTCAGCTTATCTTGCAGCTTCACTTGGTCTTTGTCTTCTGCCTATCTGGTCACTGCCTGCAATATCTCTGCCTTTCACACACACACAGGGGTTGTGACCAGGCAAGGCCAACCTCAGCTAGTGACATGCGCTATGTTTTGACATTTTGTTTCTTTCTTTCTGTTTAACCTTTGCTCCTTCTTTGGGCATTTCATGCCAGTATTTCCAATGCCAAGTTGTATTCTCCCATTCCTAAAAATCCCATCGCTTACCCCAAAGTGAGCCTCTGAGGAGTTAATGCATCATTTTAAATACAAGTATGATACCTGCTCAGTTCCTATCATGCTGAGAAAAGTCTCCACGTAGCTGGATGAAGAACACGAGTCCATTTTTTGTATACTGAGCAACAATTCATTGCAACAAGAATATAGTGTGACTAACTTGATTAGCAAGCAGTTAAAAAGGCTGTTCGGTATCACAGCTTTTCTTTATGACAAAGTGTAACTGTTTTCTCCTTGTAAGAGCAGTGGTTATGACAGAACTAGGTAGATTTGTAGTCAGCAAACAGACATTCACCATGAGAAGGCAAATTCTTTAAATACTGCTTTTCATCTCCAAAAAACAATTTTTTGCTATCATGGATGTATGCAAGTGCAGTTGCTAATAGAAGAATATTTCCCCTTTGAGAAATGGATACAGTTTTATGATTCTACAAAATTATGTTCTCCTTAGAGTAAAGTTACATAAATTAAGTAATTCACTGTTATACCTTTCCTATTAAGTTTATGGAGATGCTGACAAGTGAGTTCACAAAACGTTCTTTTTACCTTTGCTAGAATTTTGCTTTTCTTCTTCTGTTAGATCAATCACTTCGAGTTTTCTTTCTTTTATTTCACTCTGAAAAAGACAAAAGAGAAACATTCAAGTTTGTTTTTTTCCCTTTTCTCTCTCTCTCTTTTTTTTTTTTTTTTTTTTTTTTTTTTTTTTTTTTTTTTTAATCCCAAGTAAGTACAAGACTATTAGCTTACTTCTACAGTTTGCAGAAAGGAACATACTTGGAAGCTTAGATTTCTTACAAAAAAAGTTTATGAAAATTCTTATAAAAACTCAGAAATTTATAGAGCCAGGCACAATATATACATGCAGAAATCCAAGCAAGTAACAACAGTACCTGGTCCACAGCAACCTACTTAGAAAGTCATTGGAGAACAACTTCTAGAAGGTAGTCTAATTGTTTGAGGAGACCTTCTAGTACAACCAGAGCTAGGCCTGGACACATCAGTAATAATTTTATAGGTCCTCTAAGGGAAAAGGGGTACCATGTTATTTGCTTTACTGTTCCTACAAAAAATAGTCACTCAGTTGACAAAACTTAATAAATCATTAAATGTTATTAAGTACCATGTGTTCTTATAGTAGCTTTACATGAATCTAGGTTCAGAGAGTTTTGCCTGCTATTGCAGAGAAAGATTTTCCCCATCAACTAAGCTGCTTGTCCTAATATAATTCCACTGGTGGGATATATTGAGGGGAAAAAAAAAAAAAAAAATCAGTACAAAACTTTAAGTACCAACACAGTCTCTTGATTTTTCTGAGCAGTTAGAAATTACCATGGTAAGAGACATGCTTTTTGGTGCTTGGATTTTTGCAATTACCTATGATTATTTTCCTCGATCAAAATAAATAAAATAAATAAAAAAATTGAAGGCAAGATAGACTATCTGTTCAGAATCAAAACTCCTCCAAAAGCATGCTGAGTGCAGTTTAAAAAAAGCATCCTTTAAAATAGGAAAACAGGAATGAAAATGCAGTCTATAAAAAGGCTATGAATTCCAGTTGGCCAATATGCATACTGCAATTAAATACTCTGTTATGCTCTCTGATGGTTTGAGTAGAAATAGGGAGCTGGTATCATAGGCAAACAGAAGAATACTAGGTTATAGTAAATACTTAAAATGAAGCTAAGTTTGAGAATACACCTGTCAGTTAAAAATGTCTTCATATGAATATTTTCAGAGGAAAACATGTATCTCCAGTCATATCTATCCTTCCAATAAAGTATGGATGGCTGCCAAGTCCCACCAGCACTGCCCTCTCCTGACATTGTGCTCGAGTTTCCAACCATAATCACAAAACATGAAAATTTTCAACATTTGAAGCACTTGGCTCCAGATCAATGGCATGAACAACATTAAAGTCCACAGTATGATTCTAGTCTACAGGTTTCTGTGTTGTTTCAAAAATGTGATTAGCAGTTAAAGATTTTGAGGAATATCAGATACTGAATTGCTACGAAAGTCTATCTCAACATCAACTGTATGTAGTCAACATTAGACTGAGAAATCCTGTATTTATTCTATCATAGACTGTATCTAGACTTTTCTCCCAACAGAATACTCACTCATAAATCTGTCTGAAGAAGAAATGCAGCTTGCCAGAATCCTAAGATGGTACTGAAAACTTTGTTTGGAAGCATTCAGAGAGGGATTTCAGGATAGTCCGGGACACTTTAGGAAGACCTGAGAAACTCATCTTTCACAAAAATCAAAGAATAATACTGCTTGATAGGTATAGGTAGTATTCCTAGGCTCTGTGGCTGTTAATTAGGAGTGAGGCTTGTCACTTCCTGGATTGCACGGGGAAGCACTAGGAAGTTTTAAGTTTACTTCCCTCCTCTCCTCCTTTTCCGCAGCTCAGGAAAGCAAGTATATCAACTTGGTTTCCTTTAAGGAATCACAAACGTAACTTAGAATACACTCTCAGTGCTGGAAGAGAGAGACCTATTTTTTTTTCCTTTAAATATTCACTTTCTGTCCAAAATGAGATATAAATGAAGATGAATAAGTGCCTACACTACTAAAATAGCCCAGGATCAGCCAACGTCTCTTCGCCTCTCATTCACTTAACCTAATTGTTTCCACAGTTTTCCACACACTGTCGAAAACTCCATGCAGTAAGAGGCAAGGTCTCCATTTCCAAGGGAAAAACAAGCACATTTCTTCCTCACTTTACATATTGTTCTTTCCTCTCCGTGGTCACCTTTAAGGGGGCAGAACATTTATACAAGCGAGAGAGTTGCCAGCCCATACCTCCATTATTTTGTTAGTTTGTTTTGGTACAAATTTTTTAGAAAAAGGTTCATGATGGGCTGTTCCACCTCATGTTTGTCCCAAGTGCTAATCGCCTGTAAGGGTAACTCAAAGCCAGAGTACAGCAGTCAATGTACAATCAAATACAATTTATCTGAGAAAAATATGAAAAATACTCTTAGATTATTTTTTACCTGAGCTGCTGCTGACATTGCTGCTTGTATATATATTTGGTTATTTGGAATATCTGTAACGCAATTTTCACAAATGTTTAAAACATGTTTTGTCTGTAAGTCTTAATTTATACTGCTATAAAAATATTATAATTCTTAGGACAACAGAATATTATAAATCTCCCTCCCTCCCTCAAAACATGAGTCAGTTACGGAAATAACAGACTTAACCAAGAACATGCACTATTGCCTTTATCTGGGCTGGCATTTCTGCAGAAGCTTTTTCCAAGTTAATTAACCCCAATTGCAATGGAGAAAGGATCTAGGTAGAGGGGAAAAAACAGCCTACTGTGCATTAACCTTGATTAAAGGGTGGAACTTGTGCCCTTCAAGCAGCAGCCACTGCCAGAATGAGGAAAGAGCTGCTCAGAGTTCCAGCTTTGGTATGACAGGATTTATGTGACAGATTCACCCGTAGAGTTTTCAGTGCTCTGAAGTATCTATGCATTTCTACCAATTTCATACAAAAAATTAATTTAATCATCTACTCTTCCTATGTTATTGGAAAGTGTTGTAATATTAAAGCAAGCAGTGCATTAGATGTGTAAAAATTGTCATTAATGCCCCCTCATACAAGAATACTAATGCAATCATATTTTAAATAATTAAAGTCTGCTGATAAGGTTTCTTTGCCTTTTTTTTTTTTTTTTTTTTTTAAGACCTCTACCTAAAGTGAGAGAAGAAAGTTAAAAAAAATAATATGAGAGAGTGAGAGAGAGAGAGAGAGAGAGAGAGAACTGGCACATCCTTAAGCAATCAAAACTATATTATTAGTAGCCAGCAATATTCTATATGTACTCTGGATGTTCTGCAGTATATCTATCAATACACATGAATTCAACATTAAGTTTCAATACCTGAATTATTTGCAGTTACTGAATTTTGGCCTTCCCCAGAGATCTGTACGATTTCATCAGAGCTAAGAGACAAAACAAGAACATATAAAACATGTTTTGAGGTGTATAAGAATGATTTCCTCTCTAGAAAGGCATTAAAAACAGGAACACAAACTTACAGACCATGACAATGTTGAAATGGTTGATTAAAACATGATTAAAGCCGAAGAAAATTGATTCAGAAAAATTAAACAACAATAAAACAGGTAATAAATTATGGCACTGGAAAAAAAAAAAATCCCTTCAACTTACTAACTTGAGCATTGCTATGTTTACGATTTCACAGCAGAGTATACTGTGTATCAGAAGAATGTATGACATTCTAGACAAAATTCCCAAGGAATTTATCTGCTTATTAATGGTGAAGCTAATGCAGTTGACCTCAGGCATAAAACATCTGTCTAAGATCACGCAAACTGGGAAAAATGAAGGGTAAATTTACTCAGAGAAAAAGATAACAGGAACTAAGGGTACACTTGCATTGCTTGTACTTTCTAGATCCACCTCTCACTGAACTGATATCAAATGCAGATTAGAGGTACTCTAGAGAGGTTCTGCATGTACAGTACTTGTACAGTAGCACAAGTAGGGAAAATTATCCTAGATGTTAGGCTGCATCACACTTACTGCTTCTATTTAGATTAAAAAAACAGTACTCTGTGCATATGCTGCATTCACTGATCCTTCTATCCAAGGACTCCACAAAAGAAACACAGGACTCCTATCCGCATTTTGTTGCGGTTGCAGCCATGCCAAAGTTCTCATCTTTCCTCTGGATACCCTGTCATGGATTACAACTAAGGAAAGAATAATCTAACTACTTAGAGCTGTGTCAAAATAGTATTTTGAATCTTCTTCATATTCAATAACAAATCAACAAATCCTCATTGCTGATTAATCGAGGATACAGAAAAGACGGTTTTTAGAAAAATGAACTTTCCTATTCTATTTTGCCATAAGGAAACATTCAGTTATACAGATGGTAAAAAAGCAGTTCATGCATTTTTCTTTGAAATATTTTTTAAAAATAGAGAAGACTGAAAAATAAAATCATAGTTATCTGGGTTTATCATCCTATAAAATAAAGTGATAGAATAATATCATGGAAGGGATGAATGGCTTCTTCACAAGCTTGGAAGTCAGATTCTGGCTGTAGGATTTCTGCATCTTGTGCAGTCATTTGCATATTAAGTAACTGCCCTAAATGTGCTTTTTTTTTTTTTTTTCCCTCTTCCTTTTTTAAATGATTGATGTTTTTGTTTCACACTTCCTTGCAACTATTTATTTATACCATCCCATTAACATCAAGGATCTGATCGAATCTTTCTTGGTACTACTGATTAAGTGGAAAGAATACCATTCAAAATATTTGTTTGAGCCAGACTGTCTACATACACAAAATAGCATTATTTTGCTTTTGTCTATATATAGGCCAATGTAAGTGACTATTTTCTTATTAGCTGATGCAGGAAAAAAAAAAAAAAAAAAAAAAAAAAAAAAAGTCCTGTTCAGTAAAACAGGAAAGAATAAGAAAAAATAGACACATGGTCCCCAAGGTGTCCACCGGAGGGAGCAGGTTATAACACAGAAAGAAGATGCTGTCAGTGGTGGATGGAGAGTATTGCACCAGAGATCACACTGGTATTCAGCCACCCAGACTATGGGAACTAGCTTCACTCTCTGATCTGCCAGGACAGAAATAAATCCAAACTCCTTGCCAGCTCTGTGAAGCAGCATTGGAAGATTCCTTCCACTTTTTTTTTGCATGTGCACAAGGATTCAAGCAGAGGACTGGTGGTGAGTTTTTGCAGGGTGTACCCAGCTTAAACACGAAAAATAGTGTAAGTGGTGGAACACTTACATGAACAAGTTAAATACTCTAAGGAAGTACTTGAAAAACACCATTTAGGATTCTCCAGAATGTTACTTAGCATATTTTGACCTAAAGTTTCATAATATACAAAATGGAATTTTGTATATTTCTAGAATTTGGATTTCTCTCATTTTCAAAGCGTTCTAAGAAATGTAACTGAATGTAGGACACTCCATGTTTTTATATTTTGCATTATGAAGTTACCTGGAAGATTCTTCCTATCATGACCATTCAAATATCTTTACATAGACATTCTTCCTGCTGTTCAGTAAATCTATGCCCTAACAGACCTGCTTGTCTTGAAGCATTTTAAGGACTGATGATTTAGCTTGAGCTCCAATAGATAAATTGGAGATATGAGCAACAGCACCAAGCATCCAAATAACAGCCAAGTTTAAATTCAACCATAAAACAGAATTGAACTGACAGCAAAGAGTTGAGGGAAACAGTAAATTTTCTCATAACTGCTTTAAATATAAGCCATTAACTACATATTAGAATTCCATTGTAGACACCTACCTTGCATCTTCTGAAACACATGCTGAAGCGAAACCAGAGTGGGATGGCAATAAAAGTTTACTTGAAAAACTCTGTTGCATATTTCTGATATTTGGAAAGGAAGCACAGCATCTAAGATGGTTCAGAATTGTATTTTGGGAGTCTGCACTTGGAAGCCTTGTCTGATAGAATAGGAAATAAATACTGCATTGTCATAAGCTTCACAGCACAAACCAGCTTATATTTGCAACAAATGCTAAATTAAAAAGGCTAAGGGGGAAAAAAAAGGCAAAAAAGCAAGTCTACAATAAAGAATATGCATTTAAAAAGAAAGAAAAAAGTTTATTTAAATGTTGATGCTGATAAGCATCTTTCTTTACCATACCTCTATATGTTTTATATGTACTGTCTAAAATTTCTGGAGGAAATCAAAGAGATACAAAACAAATTGTATAAAACACGTGAGAGTTTTTAACAAAAAGACAAAACTGCATACTTGTCACATGCAATTCTTTTTATACTTTTAGATGTTAAAGAACAAAGACTTTGTTTTAGATATTAAACAAGGACAAAACTGCAAGTTTTCTTTTTATTTGGTAGATATAAGTCCATAAAAGTAGGATTTCTTATGAAATATACGATCAACATGAAACAAGAGGCTAATAGTTCATGGAACCCTTTCTCCCAGCAAACCAGCTAAAAGATTCAAGCCAAACAAAATACGCTCATGCTAAGCACCTGAAAGATTCCTATTGTTCGTGGGAATCAAATAGCCCCATAAAACTGACATTTCACGTAGTAACAATTTTAGTGCTAATGTAGAAATATTTACATGAGAAGTGCTTGTATATTATATATGCTTCCTTTACCATATTTTCACTTTTGTTGCCTAAAAAAGTGGTTTTCATCTTGTCATTCATGGCCCCTTGGTAACTGGTAGACTACAGCTAAGTGACTGATCAAAAGCTGCCAAAAGAGGTGAGCGCGCTGTTAAAAGTAGCATTAGCTTTTTAATAAAGAGATCTAACACTTCACCAGAAAAATTTCAAGGATGCTCACATAGAACAGCATCAAAGCAAAAACTGACAATTCAAATAGAGCGGCTACTCTGTTTTTTGATCCATTAAGTCCTTTCAGTAAGGATGCAATATCTGAAAATAGACAACTCCACCCAAAATCAAATCAACTCTACATAGATTTTTTTATTGATGCAAGAGCATTGCAGATAGCAAAGCTATCAAGTTTCAGTGTAAACATTCAGTTACCCATTAGTTTGCAATTCGTCATTAATATCATTCTTAGCACCTGCCTCGTACCTGGTGACCAACCATTTTTGACAACACTTTCTTCTGAAATGTTATCACAGCATTAATACGTCTCTCAAGCTTTGCTACTTTTTTCTGCAAGAGAAAAGCAGTGCAATATTACTTAAAATTAAAACTCAGAATAACCTGAATTAACGACATGCCATTATATATTATCATCGTACAAAGTGTGGACAGTGAAACAATTTCAATTAAGAAGAGTTAAAAAGACAACTACTGTTCTTTTTGTCGCATAAAGTTAAAAGACTGCATACAGTTGGGGTCTTCTTTCTCTACTACAATAATAATAGTGTGCAGTAGCATAATAAATAGTCACACATTTTTGCAAAGAAACTTACCAGGAATGTTCGAGCTAGTTCTTCATGTTTTTTCAAGCATTGTGCTTGTTCGACTCTTCCACTTAAGCCTTCTAGTTTATGATCAAAGATGTCACTATTTAAAACTTCCATCTGCTCATGAATCATGAGTTTGATCTATAAGGCAGAAGAAAGGGAGAAAGAAATCATTATTCCTCTGAGTAATTCCTCCTTTTTTTTAATCTTCTGGAAAGAAAATAATTATGTCTTAAGCAAATTATCAAATGCAGGAGCAAACTTGCAGTCTGACACACTTGTGAAAATGTTATTGCAAGATCCACACAAAGTGAATGATATTTCATATAAAACATGCAAGACTGGATTCTGTGTAAGTATGTAAGTTTTGTCTTCTACGATAACCAACACATTTTAAATTTCAGTTAAATAGAGAATTCATTCAAAATAAGTTCCTAGGGAGAATTCAAATACATTTTAGATGAAAATCGCAAAAGTTATCAGCACCCCTCATGTTACACTCCCCAGTTGAAGTTACAAACAGGATAATCATATCTCAGTTTTAAAACACATGTGAAACAACTAATATTCCAAGTACAGCAAAGTACCTTCTCCAAAAGGTTTCCTTCCTTTTCCGACACTGCACAAGTATTTAGCTTGATTTCTTCAGAAGTCTTAACGCGTTTGCACTGGATATTTTCCATGCTTCCTGAGCTTATCCTCTTCCTTTGAGTGTTCTCTGAAAGCAAACAAAACTCAACATTAATCTCACGAAATTTGCTCTAGATTACAACATACAGTATTACAATGCAGGGCTGGAGAGTAAAGAGAGTAGTATTATTCAAATCACCCGTTGTGCCTCCTTAACTATTTTAAAGCAGTTTGATCTTGAATTATGAGTGGAACACATTATTTTGTGTGGAAAGATGCAGAAACAAGGGAATCAGGCAAAAGTGTAGTGGGGGAAAAGGGAGAAGAAAACAAGATCATTGACAATTGTTGCCATCACTTCTTTTTTTTTTTTTAAAACTATTAAAACCTTATTAGAAACATTTGTTGAGCATCCAGCAGCAGCAGTGGGTTTTCTACCTGGAGAAAAGTAGATAAAAGATGATGATTTTCCCTGCTCTACTCTGGGATGGTGCCTATACATTCCTTTATTTAAGAGTATTTTTTCATATATCAGAGTAAGCACCTTCCTGGGTTTAGGGGCCATTAAAGCCTTATTATCTGAGAAGCCAAGCTCAGGTGCATGTCAGAACCATTGTCATTTTTAAACATGAGACTCTTTCTTATTACTAGCAATGAACTACCTCTCCTCCTACCCTTTTTTCTCCCAACCACAATAAAATGAGAAATGAGACAGAGGAAATTATTCTCAAGGGGTTTCACATAGGTAATATTTTTTTTAGCCAAGGAAGAGTCTTACACCAGCAGCTTAGCGATTGTACTTGTCAGAAGAACAGTATTTCTGACCAACTACTTTCTGCTGCTGCGTATAAATTTAATGAGAATTTTGTGACTGTATAGGAGCTGTTTCACACATTTCCCAAGAAGAAACAAACCCAGAGAACAAAACACTTCTGTTTTCTCCACTAATCATCACACAAACCACAGCACCAACAGCAGCAGGAGCTGTTATTGAAGCAATCGATGGGGTTGGAAAACTTTCTACCCTTAAAGAATGTAATGACTTATGTGCTGAAAATGAGTAAGATAGGACATTGGCCCCCCAAAAATGTTTCAAATTTTGCTCTTTTAGAAAAGTAACTAAACTATCATTGCAATGGTAAGGGCGAAAAACTTAATATTCTATTTAGAAAAAGTTAACTTAAGAGTACTATCCAGCAAAGAACTGTCTGCACTGTTCCTTTTATGAATTACCCTATCACAGTAAAAACAAAGTAATTGGGACTGTATATAGCATACTTTTCAAGTTATTGAGAGCTAAGCGTACAGCTTGCTCACCTTTTAAACATTTAGCCAAGTTAGAACATACACATTTGCCTAAGCCAGATCAGTTTTATCACTAGCTTCTTTCCAGGAGGAAGGAAGGGGTGTAGGAGGGTGCTCAGGTGCACCTTCACCCCTCACACCAGCTTCCCCACCCCCAAAGCATTTGGCTTTTATCCCAGTGGTGAATGAAGTAACTCTCTAGTGATTATTTCCTCATTATTTAATATTTTCTTCTTATTATTATCAGATTATTTCTATATTTCAATGTTTGAGCTTTGTCATTTAACTACTAAGCCTTTCAAATGAGACCTAAGTCATCACTTCCATCATCGAAGAGAGCTGTTTTCCTCAGATTTCTTGCATTATGAATAAATAGTTACCAAAACACATATTAGAAACAATGGTTACAGCCAGTTAAATATAAATCAAAGTAAAGTTGAGAAAAATGCTTTGTTTTGTCTTAAACCTCTAAACTAACCTGTAGCTATTTGCCATTTCAAGCTTGCTTTGTTACATCTTATAGAAAGTTGTTCACAACCATAGCTGCAAAATACCTGTTTAACCATGTTCAGCTTAAAGATCCATCACAGACTTGAATAAAACTACACATTAATTCAATAAACTACTCATAACCTAAACCCCAAATCTAGTAATTCAGTTAGTCTCCTTCTGCCTAGGAAATCCTAACCCTTGCTAGCTGCTGATGCCTGACACAACTTGTTCTGACCTACGCACTCACAATAGGCCAAGACCATCATCATGTCAGGTAAAATGCTAGTTAACAGCGTAAATATTCTCATGGGAGAGGTAGGTTAAAGAAGAATCAGAGAATTTCAGACATTAAACTACAATAGTTTGCTCAACAGAGAAAATCTTCATATAAAGGGCATGTTATTAGAAGAATGGACTTTCTAATCATCTCTAGGAAAAAAAAAAAGGGAAAATTTCTAAGATTAACTTCTAATTCTCTTTTCTTGGCTCATTCTTAGAATAATTTCGCTTCCTTACCTGCTTCTTCTACTGTGTTGCCTAGCACACGCTAGGATGGTCACCACACTCTTCCTGCTTCACCACAGCATATGAAAACAATCCAAACATAAGGAAGGACTGCAAATGAACCTGCTAATAATATTGCTTTGGCCACCCCAGTAATTTCAGAATAGTGCACTGGTTAGAAAAGCAGACAGCAATCACAAGGAACTAAACTGAAAGAAATTGCCCTAAACAATGAAGAACTATCTCAATAAAGAGGAGAGAAAAAAAAAAAAAAAAGAGAGAGAGAGAGAAAAGAAAAATGTCATGCTTACCTATACTGGACTTGTACAATGCATCCAGCAGCATCATTTCATCATCTTCAAAAATATGTGAGCCATCATCTCCCTCAAACACTTTATTCCCAGACAGACCAGTGTTTCTGTCTCTTATAGTCTTGTTCATGGGAGTAGCTAAGGCAGCACAATCCTCTTTTTTGCTTTTTGAAGCATCTGTTTCATCTATTTTTTTTAACACTGGAATGAGATTTTTATCAGCCTCTGTTCCAGGTTCTATAACCAACTTTTCTAGGATGGGAATGACAGTGTTAGTTGTCTCACTGTCACTATGAGGTGCAGGCTCAGAATCGCTCTTCTTTAACTGATCGACAGGCAGCCCGTTCAGGCTCGAGCACAAACAAACTTCAACTGTCTTGGCTGGTGCTGCATTTGCACCATTTTCATACCGTTCATTATGAAGTATAAGTTTCAAACATCTGGCATTTAAAAGCTGCTTTGCATCAGGATTTTTGTTGAAAATTGTATCAGACACAGGATCTTGACATTTCTGTTGACTAACATTTTGATCAACATTTATATCATAACAACATTCCTCAGCGGTTACTGAGCTAATGTTGAATCTTGGTAGAATCACTGATGATTTTTTTTCAGGTAGTACCGAAGTAGCATTTGATTCAGAAAACACTTTTATTTTGACATAATCCATACCTTTACAAATTACATCTATGGCATTTGGCTGAAGAGAGTGGTCTTTAGTTTGCTGGCTATGTAAAATCTTCTCTTCTGCTGAAGCATTCTTTATTTTATTGGGCTTTTCTACTTGCTTTCCGTTACTTGAAGTCATGCTTTTTTTCTCTCGTGACAGTTTCTGTGAATTTTTGTTTGAAGACTTCATCTTCCAGGCCCTATAACAAAGAACTGGATTTTAAAACCACATATATGAAGTAACTCTCACCTAAGGCCTTTGCCTTTCTTTGCTTTTGCAAATACAAAAGGTTATTATAAAACCTTTGCTATAGCAATTCATTAACTCATAGTTTAAAGATCTCTTCTTGGGTCACAGCAGGATGGACAGTAACTCTGAAGGAAACCTAAATAAAAATGCAAAGAGGTAGCACAAACAGTGCCAAATGTTATTTTTCAGTATTCTCAGTTAGATTTGGGGCAGCATAAAACATTTTACTTGTTCTTCTAGGAAACTTCTGCTCATAGCAAAGATAAATCTGGTAGATGCTCACAGCTATATTAGCATTTAATGAAAACTATCACTGCTTCAATTTAACATCAGCTAGTCGAAAATATTCTGACAGGGTTTAAGATCCCCTCTCTCTTTCAAAGGCTCCGACACTCAATCTCTGCAGCTCCCATCCCCGCAGCCAACAAGATTTACCTCTATTTTCCACATTACTCAACGCAAAGCGATATATTCCCAGATACCTCTATATAGGTAGTAGCACTTGGCACTGCTTAGTGTGGAAATCTCACAGGAAATGGGATGAATCGCCTCTCGCAGGACCACCTGCCCACTCCCCAGCGCACGACAGATAATAACATCTACATTAGCTCGAGCAAGCCCATTTTCTAACTATAACGCAGACTGAAATTTCATAACCACCCCGCTCCACGCATCCCCCTCTCCGCTACCGCCGAGCAGCGCTGCGCTGAGGCGAGGCGAGAGGCGGAGGCCGCGCGCTCCCCTCAGCGCCGCAGCCAATCAGCGCCGTGCGCGGGAGCGCCCGCGCGGAGCCGGCTCCGCGCGCCCCGCCCCCGAGCGGCCGTTGGGGCCGTTGGGGCCGTTGGGGCCGGACGCCCGCCACCCCGAAGCCGCCTCCCTCCGGGAAGGGACCCTGCGCTTGGAAGTGAGGTCCGGGAGTTTATGCCCTGCAGGAGGACTGGGCGAGGCTAGATGCCTAGGACTAAGCCCCATGGTAGGAACGTTTCTCCTTCCTCTCTAACCTGGTGGAGTGAGGGGTGTTACAAGGTTGAAGTGTTACTGTTTGGGGCAAGTAAGGATACAGTTTTCCCTGACAGTGTCTCTCCAAAATCCTCTTTACCTGTTGACCCCCTTGCAGCTTACTCCTTCATTCAGAAAGTGAAACTTCAGTCCTCATTGCTGATTTATATCAGTTGCAGATCTGTAACCATAGCAGAAAGGACTCCTTTGGAGAGGCATGGAGGTGGTGTGATCCTCGGGGACAGGATGCTACCCTAATGAACAGGGCTTTGCAATACCTGTATTTTAAGTGACACCACAAGGTATTCACAGCTGAAGAAAAAGAATAAATGATTGTTCAAAGCATATTTACACAGGCACTGCATGTGTGTAAGTAACTTCTGTATTACCAAACAGGTATAGAGAAGACAGAGTGCTTCAAATGGTAGTTGTTGCAGGGAAAAAAAAAAAAAAAACAAAAATGCTTAATTCACATGGTTTAAATTGAGTCAGGATTTCAGCAGTGTATTAATTTATTAATCAAAGATTAGCAAGCTATAAGTTCAAGATCAATGTCAGCCATTCAGCACATAAAATATTAAGCACTTAAAATGACGAACAATGACAAACAGTGTTAATAATGACAAATTGCTAAGCACTGGCCGGATGCTAACACTGAGCAGTTGACACACAGAGGCTGTTTCATGTACAGCCCTTCTCAGGGCAGCAAGGGGTACACCTGCACCTGTGCTGCTGAGTGCAGTTCCCCCACTGCACATTGCTCTGGTAGGAGACATGGCCTCCAGCTTCATGTCCCTCCCTTTCTGAGCAATGGCAGCCCTGTGGCAGCAAGAAAGCACCCACAAACTCACACTGGCACACCTGAGGTGCGTGTCCCTACTTGTTGGACACATTGCATGCGGGGAAGAGTGTCCTCACAGAGATGTCCCCAGGAGGGTGGCTTCTGCCAATGTCAGACCCTGTTTGCACCTCTGCTATCTTCTTTTCAGGATCTCCCCTCACAGTCAAGAATGCTCATGCTCTTCTATACCGCTTTCCAAGATGACTCCTTTCCTCAAAAGTCTCCAGGTTGCTGTTGAGTCCAGCTGAGGGATGCCTTAAGCAAACCTCCTCGTTGTTTATTTCCTCTCAGCAGTATTGGGTTGTGGACAAACACCCAAATCTGGGTATTCCATTCACATGCACTTTTTGTGCTGATTCTCATGGCATTACCCCAAGTTATCCAGGCCATATCACTGCAGGGAGGCTGTGCTTACTCCCCCTCCTCAGCTATTTGCCTCACTTCTGCGTCAAATCAGCCACAAAGATTCATTCAAGGCTCACTCAGTGCTTCTCACCACAGCCACCAAGGTTTATCTGACAAAATTCAGTTTGTTAGTGGTGACAGCAACAGAGCAGATTGCAGGCAGATTCTCTGTAAGCCACGAAACGCAGTTTGTCCGTGAGATCTGGCACATTTAGGGTTCTGGCAAAGAGCTGGAGGAAACGAGAGGCAGGATAGTCTGTTTGCTCAACCACTCTGGCTTCCCTGTGGGGACAAGGACATACAATGGAGAACAGTGCTCCTAATCAAAGGCCCTCAACAGACTGGAAAAGCTACTAGCAGGAAATTCAAACAAGGCAAGCGTAAAGTCCTGCCTTGGGGTTGGAATAGGCCCAAATAACAGGAGAGGCTATTCAAAAACTGTCTAGAAAACTGCTTTGCAGGAAAGGACCTGGGATCATGGGGTCCCACTCAGAGGTTTCCTTCGATCTAAATTAGTTCTAAGTCTTTGTGATTGTTTCCAGCTCTCTATAGGTCACAAGCCAGAGCATGGTGGAAGAGGTGTGGAGGAGGGGAGTTTTAGGAGTTCTTCCGGGACTTGGAAGCCATTGGCCCCGGGGTGCAGGATAAAAGGATTTGCTGATTTTCTCCAGGGAGGTAAAGGTTCTGGAAGTTTTCAGACCACAGGCCCTTGTAGTCTGCTTGAGTGAGACTATAGTATCTCACAACCCAGAGTCCATCTCCCAGGAGATGATGAACAGTGGTGCCAATGTTCCAGCTGTTTCAAGCTGGCTCCGAGGATGGAAAATTCCTCTATGTGAAATTCCAAGATAAGGCAGCCCACCTCTAATGCCCTGTCATCATTATGTGTAGATGATGTATTCCACAAGCAGAATGCTGTCTAACATACTAAAGGCAAACCTCAATTTTTCATAAAGCCTTAATTCTTAAAATTCAATGCCACTTTGTCATTGTTTACAAATATAAACCCATTTATTTTCTCTAGCATTTTTGTTGGCATGTATTTGCTTCCATCAGTGAGGAATGTTTATTGTAGCAGCCCTACCAGCTTATGCAGGTTAAGGTGTTCACAGGGATATAACCGCAGGCTTTTCCCATTTGCATGAAAGGAGGAGTCAGAGACCTAGTATGGCAAAGAAAGATCATCTGTGAAAGGAAACTAGAACTCAGGGCTTTTTCAGGGAGTAGGAATGCAGAGGAGGTCAGAGCTTTCAGGGAAAAATAAAACCAAACCCTACAACATGCATTATGATCATTAATCAAAATGATTTATTAAGTTCCCAATTTCTCTAGTTGCTCTATCAGTACTCAATCTACAGTCCGATAGAGCAATTCTCATCTCCCAGGGAAGTGTACTTAGAGCATAAAATGTAATGTATTTTTCCTTAGTGAATATTACATTAAAACACACACACATACACACACACACACACACACACACACACAGAAAAGAGACACAGAAAAAGCCACATGACTTCAGCTTAGTTATTCCTATGTAAAAGTTAACTACAGAAAAAGTGTGGCATTATTTCAGCTCTTTTAGGTATAATGGATGCTTAGAAATTCTTTAAATGAATATATGTGCTGGATGAGCAAATTATTAGGGAACTACATATATCTAGGATGGCTTGATATTTTCCAGGTAATAGAAAATATTTTCAAGGTCTAGAATTTAGTTTGAGATGCATCTAGTCCCTATCCCACATGATTTCTTTCTATTCCTGTACTCCCATCCCTCCTCTTCAATTTTTTTGAATTTAGGCAACAGATTTTAACTTTCAGGCTAATTATAAAACAAGTCAAGTATATAAATAGTTAATTTTCTTTGTACTGAGTTTTTTTTTTTTTTTCCCCAGCATATAAACTTGGTTAGAAACAAATCTGTTTACAGAAAGGCTGCTCAGAAGCTATGTTCCTGGGTGGTTAACTTTGCTGGAAAGCTACACATAAAAAGATTTCTGTCAATGAAACTTAAACAGTTAAGTCTAATGATCCTTAATGTGATTTTGATTTACAAGGAGTGAAGCTGAAGGGCTGGAGTAGAAAAGACAGCATGTTGTAACTGTATCTAATAAGAAACTGTCTTAAAGATTTATAAACAGCAAGAGTAACTCTGTTTGTTAAACAGAGCACCGTGCACCTGGACCTGTTCAGTTTTGGTATAGGATAGACCAAGTAGGCGATCAGATCTCTGAGAAACAAGGTACCCTTATAACACCTGCCACTTGTCCATATATAATAATCTTGAAAAATGAAGTTTTACAAAGCAACATCTGTATTGTGTGTTCTTTCCCCCTGGACTGAGCTACAATACTCTTGCTTGCCATTTTGATTTACAAGTTTTAAATAAAATAAGGAAGATGGTTAAAGCTACTGCTTTTAAAACATGTTTCTTAAGTGCACAGGCTTTCATACTAGCAATCTCATATACTGCATTATGTTTGTATTTCACCCAATGAATGATAAACTTACGTAATCCACTGTAACAGGCTGAGTACATAATTTCAGTAGCTGTTTTAAAGACTTTTTTTTTTTATTAAGTCAAATAGTTTAGGATGGTTCAGTTCTTAAAGCATTGTTTGCATGGAAAGGAAACAGGAGCAAAGGAAAGGAAACCAGGAGCTCTGTCACAAAAGCATTTGAAGACTGGTGGGATCAGTAGGTTCTAACCCCTCTGTAGAAGCTAAGGAGAGGTACAGTGCTGCTGAATTGAGGTAGCTGATTTATGCTTAGGTTCTTGTGAGGTGACAGTCTGAAAACCTCATTTAACTTTGCTTATTTTACTATGAAAATAGATTATAAAGATATGCTGATATTCTTGAGTCCATAGTAATTCAATGCATTAATATCTCTAATGAGACTTAGCCGAGGTGATTCTTCCCTATGGCTACCTCTTTTTACTTATTTAAATAAGGTACATAACAGAAACAGACAGGGAAGAGAAGATGGACTCCGTGTTATTTGGAGTTGCGTTGGAATCTGGGATTTATACATAGATCTTGCCTAACTGTTTGACAGAGTCAAAAAGATGCGGATATATGGGGTGGCTGCTAACAGACTCAGAAGCTACTTTTACAGGAAACTTTGACTGCAGACAAGAAGCCTAGTAAATCCTGCAGGTGCTTGCCAGTTTGAAACTAAATACAGTTAAGGAGAAAAATGGTTTTCACACAGTGTTTACAGGTATTAGAATTTTTTTTTTTTTTTTTTTTTTTTTTTTTTTTTTTTTTTTTTTTTTTTTTTTGTTCTTTTCTAAGGTCAGTATTACTAATATGCAAAACAGCAGTTTTCTTCTCCTTGTCTGCTAACATACTATTATGTCTTTACTCAGTGCTCAGTAGACTTCTAGTGTTGTATGAACTATGGCTAACAAAATTAGTCTACCTGAGTGTTATATTATTTAATTCAAAATGTTGTTTTTCATAAACATTGAATCTATGATACTAACCATAAATCAGTGCCTTTGCAAAATTATACAGAACTATAATAGAGTCCTGACATTTTTTGGAAAAATTCCCATTCATTGCCACCTATTGGTGAACCACATTTCATTATATTTTTCTCTTTGTTTTTTGGGGTCAATGGCTATACACAATTTCCAGCTCTTGTTTTTATGATGCGCTTAGGTTTTTAGAAATAACCATCTATGCCTAAAATTGCCTTAAAAACACAAACTTTGTTTGAAAACTCCAGATGTGAAATGAGTGTTCCTGACCTTCACTTTTTAAAGCACAGGCTGTGGTAATGCATTGGACTGTGCATTCCTTAGTGCAGTTTCTAAACTGCATGCTTTCATGTGGCAGATAACATTTCCTACGCTTCTTTTTTTTTTTTTTTTTTTTTTTTTTTTTTTTTTTAATTGATTATCAACTCTAATGACAAACAGGACATTAAAAAGAAAAAGCAAAATCCACTACCTGCTATTCTAGACATGCACTTCTATTCTTAAATTAAGTTTATTGCAAATTTTTTGGAAAGCAGGATTAGGCAAGCCAATAATCAGAGCTAAGGTCTGATCTGTTCTCTGGGAACAGTGCTGCAGGATAATTGGGATTCCACTATTAGCTCCATCAGAGGGTGCAATTGCTGCACAGGCTAGAGAGGAGATTTTTCTCAAAGGCCTTGTAGAACAGGGAGTAAATGGAGTTTTCCTCCTTTGCCAAGACACAGCTCAAATAAAATGCCGTCTTTCAACATGTAACACCAAATTTAATCACTGGTATAGAGAACACTAGTTGTGAAATACTGTTTGAGGCAAACAATCTCAACATTTGAGACAAAGTAGCACAAGCGTCTGAAAGCGGAAGGTACTTTTAAAAACAGCCTGTCTCAGGGCTGAAGCCAGCGTTCAGTATCCCAGAAGGAAACTCACTCATAGGAGACTTTACATCTTGCTTTTCCCAGTTCCTGACCTGAAATTAAAAGGAGCATAGTTTCCTTTTGTGGGGGAGGAAAGAAGAAATATGGTGATTGAAGAGTTTTTTTTTTTTTTTTTTTTTTTTTAATTTTATATGGCTTTTATTTTAAAAAAGTCAAAATGATATTTGAAATACCCTAACATCATGTAAAACTTTTCTCAGAATTATTCCTAAGAGTAAGAATTGTCCTAATTTTTGTCATTGTCCAAAAGGCTTAAACAACCCACAGGGCTAAGCATTCTAAAAAGCTAGAGAAAAACTTGCTCACAACATAGGACAATAAACATTTTGGAGAAAATAAAAGCCCTTTAGGTAGAAATCCTGAATAACCATCTGTTGATGGTGGCAACACTGGGAAGATGCAGAGGTAGAGGATAGCACTCTGGAGCAAGCGCTGGGATGTTCATTACCTTGAAATCTGCAGGCTGCAAGGGGAGCTCTGGAGCCTCCCAGGGAAGGGAGCATCCACCCATGGATGGAGCTCAGGGTGGACAGGGGGCATGTTCTTAGCTTTCCATGGCAAGTTTTGGGCAGGCATGAGGGAGGCTCCCAGCTCCACACTTTATCTGGAACTGGCCAAAGCCATCTGTGTATCCCTGTGCATCACACACTGCAAAAGAGGATGCCAGAGCTTTGAGATAAGACACCCAGACACCAAAGCCTGCAGGGCAGTATTAATTATTGTGGGTCACAGTTATCTCCTCCTCTTCGTCAGGGCCTTGAGAGACAGCACCTACTTCCACTGCTCATTGCAACCTGGCAGCAGCTGCTCATTGTAACCTGGCTTAACTCCTTCTTACCCTATCTGTGGGAGCTCTCTAGAGAACCCCAGCTGTGAAAGATTTATTTGCAAAATCCTTCCTGTAGTGCTGAAGAGTGCTCAAGGCAGCCACCCTGCTGTTTGAGGTTGGCTACTCCTTGCAGCCCCTGATACTCTGTGATTGTGCCTGGGATCATCCTAAAAGCAACAGAGAAGACCTGGACCCTGCAGCAGCCAAGAAATAACCAGCAATTGGTCTAAAGATAAATTCATGTGCTACATACATTTGTAGGGTAGAGATGTTTCTTTCAAAACTTTGGCTAACATTGTGCATCAAAGGCTAGCAGACATAGTAACTAATCTTCCTTGAAATTGTGCCGAGTAGTGTTAATGATGCTTAATTGCTTTATTTTTGTTTATTAATTGCATTCCATAATTTCATGACTCATTTTGACTTCACTTCAGAGCAAGATGACTTATGATTTCCTGGGAAGTGCTATTTACTGCCTTATACAAAGCACAACACTAGGCTTCCCTCCTGGCAATCATCTGGAATGTTTTTTTTCAAGATTGATTTAAAAATCAATATAAATAGTTCATGGAGCTCTCCAGCACATTCTTTAAATTTTCTGTGGTGCGTATTATCTGGTTTGGCATATTAAAGGCTTTAATGATTTGATATTTTTCATCCTCCCTGTCATGAATGTTAAATGTTCTATTACCATGCCAAAATATGTAATCCTTACATGAAATGTATTTCAAGAACTATCAGCTTTCATGTGCAGGCTCCTATCTGCTGCATAACTGCTATATTGATGTCTCCTCTCTCCCATGTTGTCTGCAGACAGCAGTCAGACCCAAGTGAATAAAAAGCAGTAGTTTATAGTAAATTTACACTCTTTTTAAGAGCAAAATTACTCCTGGATCCCATTGTTATTTTTCGAAAATGACTAGCTCATGGATTAAACATAATATGAGGTATTTGTCTCATATTTACCTTTATCTGCAGGGGGAAAAAATCCCCAACCTTCCTTTGCACAGTGGGGAGTTTTCAAATTTGTAAAAAAGTTATAGTTCAAGTATACGTAGAAGGAAGGAAAGCAATAAAATTTATTACAAATTGTATCTATTCATCCTGGCTTGTGCTTAAATGCATATAGGATGGCACGTGGAAAATTTGTGTCATCCCTGAAGGTTAGTTTTCTCTTGCGAAGTCAGCACCATCATTGTGGTATCTACAATCAGATTAATTGGCTGTGTTTTCATGAAGACAAGACGTTTTCTGGATTCCTGCATTATAACATGCTGCTGACATACTAGACTTCATTTCAAGTTGTTAGAGACAAGAAAAATATCTTTTCTGAGCCATTCGAGCAAAAGTGTTTGATTGTTTTTAATGCCTAGAGTCAAAACATTGTGGTAGGTGAACTTTCGAACTGCACTTTTGTATAGCTAGAATTAGCCTTGCCATAAAATCAGGCTCCAACACTGTCTGGTTCTCAAACTTGTGATCTCAGTATAAAAATAACCGAGACTTCATTGTTCCGTTTTTGTTGACTGAGTGCCCTTCCTTAAACTGCAGCAATGAACCGCATTGTGCTAGGGCTGAAGGACTGCTGAGAATACAAATGAAAAATGATACAACTGTCTCATGATGCTGTTATGTCAACTTCAAAAATATGAATTATATTCTCTCAGTTTAATACTGACTCCTTTGTGCTCCTAACCTAGAATATGTGAAGTTATTTTACACACCTGTGAAAACGAACAAAGGATAAATCACTTCCACCTCTTTCCAAACTGAAGAGATGACCTGAGAGCTGTTGTTCCTCCACTAGGGGATGTTGGCATGTTCCAAGGTCAGTTCTTCTCTGCAGTTTCCCAGATTTGTTATTCTTCTAGGGAACAGCTTCCAAGCTTGCTCATATAGATTCTGTTTGTTTGTTTTCTCTTATTCCAACGTCTGTTAGTGTTGCAATAAAAGCAAGTGAGGGTTTGTTTGCTTTCATTCTGCAAGTACCAGTAAACTGTGATAATGATGCCAGCTACCCAGGTGCATAAACTGCAGAAGAACCATACCTTTTCCATATATGTTAATGTACATGTAACATGTAATCAGAGACACCTCCACTTGGAGGCTAGGTACTTATCTAATAGCAATGAGAGATATAACTGGGACATGACAGCTATTTAAAGGAGAGGACTTGATGCTGTTACTTCTTCACAAACACATCCCTGTTCCCCTAGAACAGATTCAAAACCATTTGCCCATCTATTGCATGGACATATCTCTTACCTGAGAATAATGGTGGATCAGGGAGGATACACTAACTTTTGAAGTCCTTGCAGGTTCTTTAATGTGTTTTGGCAAAGTCCTTTGAATGGTCACAGAAAGAACTATTGTGTCATGGTCTCTTTCTATCTTGAGTTTTTTATGGCTACCTTCCTTGGGGAAACCTAACACTACTATTCTTTGTGCTGCAGTTTTGACAGCTCTTGGTTGAAGAACTTCCTTTTCTGACCCTCTCACCATTTTCTCAAGTTTTCATATATTTGATTTACTGCTGTAACTCTTTCTTGTGGGTCAACAAATTTGACAGAATCCAATTCAGGCAAGTCTAAACTTTTCTAATCGTATTTACATGTATCCCTGCATTACACATATTTACACATGTGGTTCCATGACAGCTTAAACTAAATCAAAACTGCTGTGTTTCTACCTTTCCCTTTGCCTGCATATGACACAGATTCATATTTTCTTTACAGCTAAACCTGTCTAATCCTAACTAACTAACAGGACATGAATTGTGCTTTATTTTTTAAGTCAGCTACATTGGGTCAAGGTAGTGCCAGCACTCATAGGCTGAGCAGGAGTTAATTCAGGCAATGGCAATGCTGACTTACATTATTATGGATGTTTTGGAAATGCATGAATGGCTAAGCTGATCTAATAGCCTGCAGCTGGGAAGAAGGGAGGAAGAATCTGATAAAACTTGTCTCTGCTCCCCACTCTGATTTTGTGGTCAGTGCTGGTGTGACTCTGATGGTGTGATGAGCTGATGAACTTGCTAACAGGGCAAAAGAATAACCTGACTAACATGTTGAATCATTTGTTTTGTCTTAGCAAGAAAAAATGTCTTGCTGTGTATTCAGATGAACTCCAAAACCGGTAATCTCCAAAACCAACAAAGGACATAATGTATGGTCATCCCTATGAATGAGAGTGAGATGTTAGGTAGAGTCTAACTAGAACTGGTATCCAAGCTTGAACGTGGTTGCTCATATCAGTGAGATTTTTGGCCTGTGGCAGTTCAGAGTAAGTCTCAAAGCAAGTGAAAACACCTATCAAGCAAGATATTCAAAACACGCAAATTATTCTGAAGTCCTACCTCAATACAGCAGTGCCACACAGGTGTATTAGGTAGGACCGCTTGCCGCTTCAGAAAGTTGTTTCAGCCTTTGGAGGGTAATAGTGATTTAGGTCCCTGTTTTCTCCTGTTTTCCTTACTTTCTTATTACTTATAGAATTTAATAGCTAGTGAAGTTCTAGCATTTGATGACTGGACCTTGCGTGACTGATTGACTCATCTCAGTGCATTAGGGTAGAACAATTTAACCTGGCACTTTATATTGTGTATTCAAACTGGTCCAAAATAGTATTCTGCACATTTGCAACGTTTAAAGTGTCCCACTGCTCAGATTTTTGATTCTATGTGTTTTATTCTTGACTAGGTGTCCAGCTTAGGAGTTGCAGGTGGAGCTTCTAGACTATCTTGCTTAGTATAGGCTTCCTTAGCAAAGTAGAATTACATCTGCTTCAGTATTTTACATTTAGTAACTGCAGTGTCCTCTCTACATTCTTATTAGAAAGACCTAGCAAGTTTCCATCGTGTAGTTTAATTAAAGTGCAAAGCATCTGGGAATATGTTCAGTAAGGAGGTAAGAAGCCTGAGCAGCAAATGCAGTTAGTAATGATCAGGCCTGTTCCAAACACTTTAAGTCCATTTTTCTCTCTCTGTTTAATATACTGTTATTTAACTGCCGTAAACTTATATGATTTCATGCACCAGATATTTTTCATACAAATAACAGATGATTTTGTATTTAAAGAAAATAGGTATGAGACATGTTTTGTGTTAGTGGGGACCTGATCACAAAGTTATATTTTAACTTAAACAAAAGTGCACTGCCTTGCTACTTCTAATAGTAGGTATGTACAGTTGCCTCCATTCTTTGTAACATGAGAATTTGTAGGAAATCATGGGACTTACTGTTCAGTGATCAATTTTTATGGTCTCAATTACTGTGCATAGTGAGATGCTACAGTTTGATAGAGTTTTTATTTACAAGTATGGAACTGATAATATATCTTACTTTTCTATAGAAAAAAATGCCCATAGAAGAAACATTGAAAAAAAAAAAAAGAAGAAGAAAACAGTCAGCATGCAGAGAAAGCTGTGTAGTTTTAAAAGAGATCTTGACAGTCTCAGTCAGGGTTATAAAAGCGATACCCTGATAGCAAAGACCAAACAAACAGCACAAAGTGATGCAGCTGAAGCACATGGTGCTTGTTCACTGCTTGTGGCATAAGCTCTGCCAGGACAGAAGATTTTCCAGTACATTTTGACGTATTTGCTGGAATCCTCCTTACAAGAGGCTCCCAACCGCTTGGCCATGAAGCACACATTGCTGCTATGACACTGGGAGCTAAGGAGGGAAGTGCCTCCGTGCAGCGTCTAATGCATTGCTTTCTTAGGAGGTAAAGAGGAACAGTCAAGAAAATGGACACACAGGTGGGATCATATGGAGGAGAAGTGCCTTCTAGATACATGGAGGAGAAGTGCCTTCTAGATACATTTATCTTCAATTTCAAGCCATTGCTTTCAGGGGAGGTGCTTTATGCTCTGGAGTGCCGAGTATGTGCCGGTGTTCATTTTGACCATGCAAACTATGATGCTGTTATATTAGATAGTTGCCAAATTATGATTGTTGAATTACGGAGATTTAAGCAGCAGTACTGGAGCTTTCAGAACTGCCTTAGCAGTAAGTTTAGGGAAAGGTAAAACATGAATCCACTGAATTACTGTTTATCAATGTCTTTAATTTTGGGAAATACAGTATAAGGTAGCTCAGACTTGGAAGTGGGAGAGACTAACTTGTCTTAACAATTGGTTACTTTAAATGGTGAGAAAAAAAAAAATCCACCTACTGTATGATTTAGCATCTGAATTGGTATTGAGAACTAAGTGCTGAAAGTTGCTCTTAGGGGTATTATTAAGAGTGTCCCTGGAAAATGCTGCATTTTAGTTGGGAGGGAGAAAAAAAGTGTATTTCACCTGTGGTTTAAGAAGTTCATAGTCCTGTTTACCAACTATATTACTAGAGGAGAGGGAGTGAGAACAAGATAGTTCATGGCAGTAAACATTTAGGGCATAAAATTGTTGAATGTAGCTGTAAGCGACAACAGGAACAGACAAAAAATGTATGTGTAGAGGAAATCTGAAGTGGAAGATCAGGAAAGGTAGAGATTTTGATAAACGAAGAGTAAATTACCAGCAAATAAAGCACAAAATGAAGTAGGCAAAGAATATTTGGGACAAGCTGAAATGTAGATGAGTCAGAACAAGCTGACGTACCAGAGTGTGCAATAGCTGCAGCATCAAAGGCAAAATAAGCCCTGTCTATGCCTTGTTTTAGAAGGTAGGCAATCTTTAAAGAAAAACAAGTAAGCCAGTAAAGAGAGAAGTGCAGGTTGTAGAAATATTGCTTTAACTGTTGTGCTAGTGGGCCTTAATGATGCTAAACAGCCTTAGCTGGGGCCTAGGAGCTCATTTCAGCTCTGGCTGGGTGCTGAGGGAGGTCTCTTCTCTGCAGTGCTGCCGCAAGGGACCTGCCTGGTTGCCCAGGGATGTGTCTGGCCCTGTTTACCCCTACCCCTTCCATGTGCTGGGTGCTGTAGGCTGGGCCTTGCTTTGCTGGCTGCAGTGTGGTAGTCTCAAGAAAAACATTCCCTTCTATTTTACTTATTTGTTATAAAGTTTTAGATTGGCAAAGGGAAATTAATCCTTTTCTGGTAGTTAACTGTTTTATGCGACTTTCAAGTAACTTAATATTTTCTTGTAATTCCTCCAGAAATACGACTGTAGATTTTTGTAGATTAGGTAAAAATGTTCCTGTAGCCTTTGCTCTTACATCAAATTGTGTAGGCATGAAGCTTTATGGTATTTTCTGAGGTGTATTCTTAATATCTTTGCTTCAGAGATTAGAGCTGAAATTTTAGTAAGTATTAATGTGTTAACTCTATGTTACTCTAACAAGTGTTACTCAAGTATTTAATGTGTTACTCTGACAAGTATTAATGTGTTAACTCCTTCGGAAGTATGGTGTACTTGTTTTTGGAGTAATTTTTCCTTTTGAAAACCAGTTCATTCAGCAATAAACAGTTATGGCAAACTCCTCTGAGAATCATTCCTTTCTAGGGGCTGGTCTGTTCTTGCAGTAACATATGAACTTGCAGCAAGGCAGATCTCAGCTTTTGCTGAATGCTGTTATTTTGCAAAAAGCTTATTATATTCATTTGTTCTTTATCTTGTTAGAACAACTACCAATGATATTGCATACAGTTTCCTCCCCTGTGTTTACAGTATATCCACTCACCAAAGGAACTCTGCCCATTTTAAGTTAAAAGCTTAACGAAGCACCTTTTTAACTGAGTAACATAGGTTTTGTGTCTTCTCTCCACTGCTTCTAACTTGCACATAGCAGCAAATATTTCCATTCCTAGAATGGCTTTTTCTGTCTTTTTCTTTTTTTGATCTAAATAATAACTATACAACCTGCCCTATTAGCCAGCCTGTGTTAAGTGATGATAAGTGGTAGTACAATAGTAAACGCAAGTACTAGCACAGCAGATACCACTCTTGGGTTTTGGCTGCTGAGCTAGAAAGCAAACTACTGTTTGTGTCCTAATAGTGGCTTTATCCTAAATCCAACTTTGGCACTTCATTCTGCCCACCCTCTGTTTTCAGAGGTGCTGGGCATGCTCTAGTTATGTTCCAAGCTCCTTACAGAGATGAGCAGTTACTTACTTGGCTTTAGCTGCATGGTGACTCATGAAGCTACATGTTCCTCTATAAGATAAGGGGGTGGTTCTAGGAATTGTATAGCATTTCAGCTCTGTGGTGATGAGTCTCATAGTGAATTGATACTATAAAGAGCTTCTAGTCATGTGCTGGATTGAGAAGTGATTTAAAAAAGTTAACCAGTCAATCTAGTTTAGGATATAGTTTATTGCCTCTTATTGGTGAAAATGTCACAGGCTCTATCATTTTGAACGCTGCTTGGTTTACTGAACAAATAATCATCCATCCTCATGCATATTTGCCAGCCACTATGACAGTAGGTGAAAGGCGTAGAGCATTAGCAAAGGCATTGGCTATACTAGAAGAAAATGTCTTATGCAGGTTAGATTTAGCTGAAAGTGACTTATGTCAGGATAAATGGCACGATGAATAAAAACTACTTTATCAAAATCAAAAGTTAAAAAGTAAAAACAACAACAAAAAAATGTGTTCTACTGATGGAAACTGTTGGTGCCATGCTGAAGGGCTGGCTTCGTGCTTAGGGCTCCTCCAGAAAGCAGTCTTGGAGACAAGTGATTTGACTTCTGGCCAAAAAGAAAATCAGGATCAGACAAATATACCATATGTTGTTGCCAACTCACCTCAGTATTCTTTTGGGATTGCTGTTTTAGGATGGGACTTTTAAATTCAGATTGACTTTCCTTATTTGCACTTTAGTTCTTAGGTTTCCTGTGCAGCTGCTTTTAGTTGTTGCCTTTAGGCAAGCTTAGTTACCTGGGTTTAACAGCAGAGTGTGTGAGTAAATTTGCAAGTTTGCCCTTTTGTGCTGCTGAGGAACAAGGAGTCTTTTGAATTGCCCTTTACTCTTCTGCTAAACTAGTTCAAACACAATAATTTCAGACAAAATCTAGAATAAACATATCCTAAAGAAGTTTTAAGGGCTTGTGTTCTTAAACTGTGTCCTTGATGAGTTGCAATGGAAATGTAACCATAGTGAGATCAGTGTAAAATTTACCATCTCTCCGCAAGATGAAGCACAGGAAAACCAGGTCCCAATTTTACTGAAGTGTCAAAACACTGATAATGGATAACTTAAAAACCTGAAGTGCCATTTCATTACACACCAGCTACTGATAAATGAATGCTACTTCAGGCACAGCTGCATGGATGCAGTGGCTTGATGCTGGATAGGTGGCTGATTATAACCTCTCTAAAATACTTGATTTGACTTGTTCATGAATTATTGAAAGCACATGATAGCCAAACAGATCTTACGGTAATGTTTTTAATGTGCTTTCCTCCCCTCATTCAATCATGTCCCCTCTTATTGTGACTGGGCTCTGTGGAGCAAGGGAATGAAAAGATTTTGTTATTTTCTTGTAGATCTCAAAGTCTTATCCCAAGAGCTGGTCTCACGCCTCTCTCTCCCTGCTGAAGGGATGGCTCTTCCTCCTGCACCCGCTGCTGCTTCCAGCTTTGGGTTGCTTCTTTGGCCAGTCTTATGCTCTTGCCCTGCCTGAGCTGCATGGTCAAGAGCAGCGAGGTGCCCTGCTGGGATAGGGCATTGTGGCATCTTAGTGAAGACTCTTAGGAGAAGGAACAGGAGGAGCTGGAGCTCCTGCTTTTGCCAGCTTCTCCTTAAATCAGCAGTGCCCAGGCTCCTCATATCACTTGCTCTTGCATAGACTATCTGGTTGCTTTGCTTTTGTTGCCACTTACTTTTAATGGTTTTAATTAGACCAGTATTGTGTAACTTGGAGCTGGAATTGAAAAGTACGGGGGCTGACAGCCTCAAAGGCAGTGAGCCAAGTTGTATTTTTATCTTCAAAGTAGAGATTTTTTTGGACGAATAGGCATGAGGCAAGGAGTCCTGCTTTACAGAGTGGCAAGGTGCTACACTACTCATGAGCCAGGGGGCTGGGCCTGTAAGATACAGGGGCTGCCAGTGCCTGCATATTGGGAAGTTTAGGTTGCAGATGAAGCCACCTTCAGTTGTCCTCCTCTCTGTCCTTTCCCCCAAGCTTTAGCAGCCAGGGCTTTGATGTTCTTCCCGATTCCTGTGCTCGTTAATCATTCTCAGGACTGCTCTTCCTACCAACAGGTGTTTTCTTTTATTCTCCACTTTTTACTCACTGTTCCTGTACCCAAAGCTTTTCTCGCAGAAGGGCAAGTTGCTGTTATGTAACTAAACTTAAACTGCTCCTTAATGACTGTAGCTTTTGGAGGATGCAAATTATAATGAAGCTTCACCAACTCTTTACAACCGCGTCTTGCCTGGTTTAGCATCTGAAACATGTATTTGCAAGCACCAAGGGAAGTTTTTTAGCTCTGCTAGTCAGGTGAGCTGCCTTCCTTGACAGCATGTAAAAGAGGTTAATAAAATCCCGCTGATAGGAGTTTTGTGCAGTCCTACCTGTGACTGAGAGGCAGCACAGAGGAGTCTAGTTCTTGATGTGAATGATGCAGCTGTCTCAAGAGAAGGTTTGTGAGTGCCCCTGGTGTGCACCAGATATGATTGGTGTAGCACTTCTCCTCTCAGAATGGTTTGGCCTGCCCTAAATCTGGAGGTAGTGGCTGTGTGGGGAGAGGCCGGAGCCCCGCTTCCTCTGGCGGTACTGTGGGCTGCGCAGCCGCTCCCGCGTTCCGCGACGGAGCAGTGCAGCTTGTGGGGGCGTTGAGGCTGCCGCTGCGGTTGTTTGCTGTGTCTTTCCATGGGGTAAATCTGAGTGTTAATCGCTGCCAGGAGAAATCCAAGGTAACTGCCTTCTTGTCCTACCCTCAGATGCTCAGAATTGTATATATTGATTGTTCTAGGCAAAGAAACACTTTTCTAAATAGAACTGTTCCAAAGCTGGAGATATGTCATAACATTCCTGAGGCTTCAGGTTTCTTTCTTTTCTCCTTTTAATTCCCTTCCCCAGTTTCTAGTCAGATTGTCTTGCAGTGTCACAACAGAGTGAACACTCCAAGTTTTGTTCAAATACATTAACGATGCTGCCCTGCCTGCAGTTTCCCTGTCCCAGGGGCTTATGACCAATGCTGCAGTAGCATCAAAGCAAGAAAATCCTCCTGTACTTAAAAGGTTTACTCTTTTAGTTCAGAATATATCTCCAGACTTAATCAAGGGCTAAAGAATAAGATCCCTTAAAGTACAGTTGGATGCACTACCTTGCATGGGCAGCATCACACCTGCAGGCAGTGAAGCTGTGAACAAGGAATGTGGCAAGTGAATAGAATTCAGCAAGTAGAAATAAATGTTAGGATTCATCTATGGGAGAAAGAAACATCTTGGATACTGGTTAGCAAGATCCTTGCTCCTTAGGGTCTACGTTAACAGTGATATTCAAATCTCAGTACAGTTCAGAGTTTAAAAACAAAGCAAAAAAACAAAATCAAAAAGAGGTGAATATACCTTGAACTTTGTATTTCTTCTCCATCACCCTCTGTGTTTTCCTCTCCCCATTACCTGTTCTTTATTGAATCTTGGGCAGCCAGGAAAGGCTTCTGGAAGAAAAGTCGCTGTCACTGAGTTGCAGAACACTTGTGTCTTGGTTTGAAAGTAGGGAGGTTAAGGAATCTTTGGTCTCTGATTAGGATAGCTTAACCACAGGAGGCTATTGGCTATCCAGGCATATTCTGTTCTGCGGTTTGCAGTGCCTGGGGAGGTTCAGGATGTCTTTGGATTCTGCAGAATCCTGATGCACTCTTGAAATCTCTGATTAAAAGGTAAAACAGCTAAAAACAGATTGGCCAGTAGATGTGATGAACTGATTTAATGTTGGGCCTTAGCAATGTTTTTAGAGGACAGGTAAAGCAAGAGTTCAGTTGCTATTCCCGCTTCCATGATTTTTATGTAGAACTCTACATGGAAATGGATATAAATAACCTATATCTGGTGTTAAAGATTTGGTTGTCTCTGAAAATTTTATTGTCCTTTTTACTAAGGAAAACTCAGTGGGGAAAAATATTGATGTTTTGTATTAGGTACGTTATGACCATCCTGTTCTACTACCCAAGGTTTTAAACCTCAGGAATTTAAAACTCTGCCGCCAGCTTCCCTGACCCAAATGCTATTTTTTTTTCATGTAACTATGATTATTGTTTTAGCTAGGGGTGTGTGTGTGTATATATATATGTATATATATATATAGTTATATGTATATATAGCTATGCAGTTAAATATAAAAATATAGTTTCATATATAAGATCAAATACATATAGCTATATGTACATATGCTGTATTTTACATATCTTGGATGCTTATTTTTTGTTCCTTTTATTTCTGGTTTTACTCAGCTTACAAAGGTGTGTTAGTTTAAAGAGTAATGGCTGCCGATTGGAGTTGCATGGAGCTTTCGACATCTGTTACCAACCTCTTTGGTACTTTCAAGCTCTCTGCTGTCATCCTGTGCCGGAACTGTTCTACACTACATTGTTATTCTAGGATCATCACAGCAGTTACATTGTGTAGAACATGCTATTGATTACTCTCTATCAATTGCAGAAGTATTTCATAATTACTATAGCAATAGGTTTTATACAGCCCTCAACTGCAGAGCTAAGTGAAAACTTAGGCTCAGTTTGGAGCGCGCAGGGAACAGCTGCAGCCTGCAGTGTGAGATGCACGAGATGGTCCAAGTACCTTTTCCCGCCTATTCTACAGGGAAGAGACAGTCCATGGTTTTCATGACTCTTGCTCCTGTTTTCAATTTAATTGACCTCTCTAAGCTATGACATCTGTTCATTTAATTTGAGATTGTCAGGATCTTTTTCAAAAGCAAGTTGACTATTCAGTAGTTTTATTTGTTTTGTTTTTGTTTATTCTGGGATGTGCTAAATGATCCCAATTCTAGGAAAAAAAATCTCATTTTATTTTAATATCTCAGTTATTTATCTTTAATACCTTTATGATCGTAAGTTATGCAATAAAAATGCATCAAAGACTTTTGAATGTCTTGGTTTTAATAGTAACGTTGATTTTGTAAAAAAAAATATACTGTGAGAACTGAGCGATAGTTTGATGTCAATATAAAAAATGCAGATACCGTCTGAAAAACTGAATGTGTCAGTTTTCCAAAGTTGTCTGGCACAACAGCTTGTTGTTTGTGATAGGTTATTATAATAAAAGTTAAACTTCTTTACAGGATTTAAAGCTGTAATTAGAGTGTGCTGTTGAGGACTGGGTCAGCTAAATTAGCAAAGTGGGTATTAAAGTTGCAGTTGTGCCTGTGTGCCAGGGAGAAGCTGAATGCCTGCCAACATCCTTGACTCATCCCAGGCCTCACAATTAGCAAAAAGCTGTTCATTTATAGATTAACTTGCTGCTCAAAGATTGGAAGCTAAGGATGCAGTGGCTAACGGCAGATTAGACTGGGGTTTTGTGGCATAAGTGAAGAACAGTCTCTATCAGGAATAACAAGTTGATATTTCTGTATTTTTAGATGAAGAAAAAAAAAAACACTGACTGCTTGTACTTCAGTGTGCTTCACATGGAGCTGGCTACTATCATATGCTTTTGAGTATGGAAAGGATAGACATGATTTTATCAGTGAAGCTTCCTCAGCAGTTTTCCCCTGTCCTTTTTTCTTCGGGACAGAGGAGTTGGAGACCTGCAAGTTTCCTCCCTTAGGCTCCTTTAACACCCTTTCTGCTGCGCTATCATTTAGTTCTGATTTTGCTATCAAGATGTAAAAGCTATTGGAAGTGCTTATGGAGTTTTAACATACGATTTAAATGCTCTTGAAGAAATAAGCATTGATGTTTTTAATGTCCCATTGCTAGCAGCAGTTTGCAGAGGGCTCTGCGTGCCACGTTCTAGTGTGGCTGCAGTTTGGCACGTAGGTGCCACGGAGGCTTTCGAGCTCTGCTGCACTGCGCTGCATCAGCTCATGGAAGCTCATTGCAATCTTGTGTGTGTGTGTGTGTTTTATCACAAAGTGCCAAGGAAATCTAATCCTCAAAATCTGTACATTGCAAACTGTCCCCAGGCATGAGAGCTAGCTACTTTTATAGCATTTACCCAGGACTCTAAACACTTCGTTGAACTTCTGAGGTTGTGGGCTCATGGATGAGAGGAAGAGTTTGTTGAAGGATGATAATTTTGACCTTTTAATAAAGGCAACTGTATTTTGGGAAACTTGATTACATATTTAGGTTTTCGTCTTTCCTGAGCTATGTTCCTTTCCATGTTAATACCAGACATAAAGCCTTTGGTTAGCTGTAGTGTACAGAAATTCGCAGCTTTTGCATCTCGTGTAAATCTCACCTCATGAATGCTTTAGATAAGCACTTATTTCTGATGTGCTCCTTAAAGGTCTCCAGATACAGCCCTTGAAAGAACGCCAATTTATAATTAATAGTCAAATGCTGAAAATCTCTAAGCTGTTACTTAAGAACAGGATGAAGCATATGAAACAAAAGTTATATTCATTAGAATGAGGCAAATTACTGAATGTAGATCAAAATTGAGAGTGAAAATATGATTTCTTAAATTCTTTGACTTTACAAGGGCTTCTTGACTGAACATGAGGCTTCTTAACTGAGCCTGAGCCCAAGTTAGGTTACTGAACTTGAATATAGAGTGATTGGAATCTGCGCTGTTGCCTTTATTGGAATAAGTGAAGGTCAAAAATCCAAACCAAGGCACCCCTAGCTGTTCACAAATATATCTACAGCCCAAGGAAGGTATGGGTAGAGTAACGTCATATAGATGACAATATGCAAGAGAGAGAGGGAGTTGGCTAGTAAGCAAATTTCTCTTTTTCGCAGTGCAAATTCATTGCTTTTGCTTTATTACTTGTCCTGTAAATAAAATGGAGAAACTGCTGCCAGACAGTGGCAGTTTATTGTGCTGGTCCCCAGCATCTCAAGGAAATAGCATCTAAATTAAACTAGAGCTGGTTTGTAATGTGCATCATGCACCACCGCTGTGCTCAGCACCACTGCTCAGTGAAGGTCAGAATCCACCTGTTATTATAAAGCATTTCAGCTCCATGTCTGAGAATGGGATGTCTAACACAGTTTGGAAGTTATCTTTTAAATAAATTTAGAAAAGCTGAAGAAACTCCTTAAAAAGCAATTCCATAAAGCACTTTCAAATGTTTGTTTTTCAGTTCTGAAGATGATTTGGTTCTGAAGCAGTGATGAGTGTGTGTGTGGTTCCCTGTATGCTTGTTTCACAGCTGTTTTAGCGGCAAGTTTTCTAATGGTGCTGAACTAGTACTTGATCAAGAATGTATATTCTATACCTATATCAGGAATATATAAAATGATCACGATAAAGTGCCATAAAAACTGTCTTTTAATGACGGCATTAATACTCTGCAGTTCTGAAGATCTGAGCATTTTTTTTTTTTATATCATAATTAATCAATCTGAAAAGGTGAAGAAGGTGGTGATTCTTGTGTGTGGTGTTTTTTTTCTTTTTTTTTCTCTCCCCTGGTATGAAGCTGTTGAGGGTAAAATTTTAATTCTTTAAGCAAAGAGTAACCAAAAATCAAGCTTACGTTTTGCGATATGCAGTATAACCATTGGTCTCAGATGATGATTAAGTCAGAACCTTTTGCTTGTTGAAAGGCTTTATACTGTGACTTCGGGCTTTATTGGTCTAAGGCACTGTAGGTGGGAATTAGTGTGAGCTGGCCTGAAATGTGGGTGTCTGTAGGGTTCCCCTGCATGTAACTGTGCAGAGCTTGGCTGGCAGCCTGGGTGCTGACACAAGTGACTTCAGCCTGGAGGGTGTGACAGATTCGTCTGAGGGCAGCTACCGGTGCATATGAAAGCAAATGAGGAAGTTGTGGTCTGCAGCTTGGTTTTTATATATGATATGTATTCGTATTTATTTATATATAATCTTTATAGATGTATGTTAGAAAGTAAGATAAGTCTCTACCCAGGAAAGTTCAAAAAAAAAAAAAAAACTAGAACAAATGGAAGCAGTCCATA
>VZSV01000239.1:491071-530406 GCA_013398735.1 Nothocercus julius | reverse complement strand
AGCGCGGGGGAGGCTGCCTTGCCCCGTGTCCTCCTTCGTCTCTTCCCTTCCCGTTCTTCCTTCTCCGGGGTTTGGAGCGCGCGGGGGCAGGCTCAGGTTCCCTCCCTACCGCTCACTGGGCTAGCTGGGCACTTGGGCAGCCCGGTGGCTTGGCACTTAGATGGGCTCCGAAGCCCTCCGTGTCCGCTCGCAGGAGGGGGTGATGCAGCAGGCGCTGCTCGTGGTGGCTTGAGCGTGACTGATGGGGATGTGCTTGGATCCCAGGGGAGAGATGGAAAATGCCCCCCCCGACTGGGCAGCCGCCCTAGCGCTCCCTGCAAGATGCTTCGCCACCAGGTCAGGTCTTGGTGGCACAGGGACTCCCTCATGCAGCTAGCGGAGAGCCGGTTATGGGGGCGGAGATCCCCCGGGGCGCAGAAAGCGAGGGAGATCTTGCCGAGTCAGACCCGTGCGCCCCCTTCTCCCTCCTCCAGACAGTTCAGATCTGTTCCACGGCTCATCTCTCTCCCCATCCCACTCGCTCTATATTCAGCCCCCTCCAGAGATGCAGTGGAGGTATGAAGTAAGCCAGTGCGGGGATGCTCATTCACGGAGCACCCTCCCCTTCACCACTGACAACTTTGAGTCTGAGACCAGGACTCCTGAGACGCTCAAGTGAAGGCTGCTCAAGAGGAGGGAGCAGAATGAAGGCAGAATACTGTGCTGCTGAACCCTTTCCAGAGACACAGCAGGCTCTGCACAAGCAGCAGCTCTCTAGGAGAGATCTTCAGAACTAAGCCTGTTTCTGGGCTCCTGCGAGATGCGCGGAGCGTGCGGGCTGCGGTTTCCAGCAGACTTCTGGCTCCCTTCTAGCGTTTTAAGGGAAAGCACCTCTTCCTATTAGTCTAAATTTTGAATAGCTGCTCAAGACAAATGAATCCAGATTTGTACGTTACCATTTTTTTAGGAGGACAAGGATAAAGAGAAGAATGTCCTTTTTTGATGGTTTTGATCATTTTATGTTTTTTAGCCATCCAAGAAGCATTTTAATGGGTCTTTCCTCTGGACTTGTGCTACATTTTTTGCATTGCTTGTGGGAGGCCAGTTATAATATAATCCGTCACTGGCAAGGCAACTTCTTGGTGGGAGGTAAGAGACTTGAATTGAAACTAAGGTGAAGAACATACTGTGAGGAGCTGCTAAAGTCTGCATTGTGTCCAGATGCTTTCTGTTTAAAAACTTCACTGGAGATATACAGATATATATTGGAGATATATATATATATTTTTTTCCTCTCTATGCCTTTTTTTTGCCTCTCTTCTTATGCAATGTGATCATTTTTACAGGGTACAAAGCTGGCAAAGATGAGGAAAATTGGCTGTGCTCTCCTGGTACTTCAAGCTCTTCTGGCGCCTTTGGATCTTGTTCATGGAGCAGAGAAAAATTACCCTGTCCTCAACATTGCAGTGATTTTGGGAAGGACCAAGTATATCACAGAGAGAGATATCCGAGCTCTGTGGACCAGGGAAATGTCAGCGGACCTGACGGTCGATGTCAATGTGGTGACCCTGCTGGTGAACCAGACTGACCCAAAGAGCATCATAACACACGTCTGTGACTTGATGTCAGGCACCAAGATCCATGGAGTGGTTTTTGGAGACGATACAGATCAGGAGGCAGTAGCTCAGATTTTGGATTTTATTTCATCTCAAACTTCTATTCCGATTCTTGGAATTCACGGCGGGGCCTCCATGATAATGGCAGACAAGGTAGGAAAACTTATTCAAAGCTTTTGGTAGTCTAATGTACTTCACTCATGTTGGTCTCTATAGTGAATAATCATCGCATGCAATTCAGAAAAGGATAACTAATGGTCCTCTTTGTACTTTGAAAAAGAATGAAAGACATGGAGCAGTGCACTCCTTGACTGCTCATTGAATATTCTGAAATATTTTGGCATTCATGTCTGAAACTCAACTTTCTTCCACTGTAAAAGCCCTGATGAAACTTTATTCTCCATCAAACTGAATGCTGGTTAGCTTAGAAAATTTGCTAGCAAATATATACTGCTTTAAAAGTAACAATAAAATAGGCCAATAAAATTATTATATGAAGAAGATAGAAAATTATAAACAAATGCAATTGTGCAGTGCTCCTGAGTAGCCGTTATAGGACATTCATGTTGGACTGGTGGTTTGCAATCAGCTGTTGCTAATAAATTAAGTAGTCTGGCAAACCTGAACAACCCCCTATATTTGCTGTATTCATTAAGTTTGAGTTCTACTAACTGGAAACTTAACTTCATGCTCCATGCAAATCTGCAGTGTGGTTGCTGAACTGTGGAGATAATGACAAATTGTGTTTTGTTGGAAAACACTTCTTTATATAATCTGCTGTGCAATGGCAGACATGTGTGACTCACGTACCCAGCTCATCTTCCTCAACACTGTAATGATTCTCTTAATTTGCCCCTAGCATCATGGGAAGTGATGGAGGCTCTGGTGCCAGTGGGTGCTCAGCAGCCCCTGCGCCTCAGCTCTTGGCTGGGGTGCTGCGAGGGGCCCCGGCAGAGCAGCTTTTGCAATGTTTAATTCATTTCTTGGTACTTCTAGGGTTTCTTATTCCTTATTGTTGGCTTTTGATTAGGACTTCAGGTGTTCCCTGAATCCATGTAAGAAGGCTGGTCCCTAAGTGGGGGAAAGAGGCTGCGGGAGAGCTGCAATGATTAGTTGCAGTGGAGGAATCAGTGTTGCACTTCCCTAACTTTTTCCTGTCTTTATTAACTGGGATTAACGTGATCCTATTTCTTAGTGTTTTGAGCAAGTTACCTTTAAAACTCATCATATGAAGGTCCGAGTAAGTGCTGAATTACTGCAGAGAGGCTGTAGCAACAGTCTGGACCCTTGATTAATACTGAGCGATCGCTGCAGCCACTGCTGCGAATGTGCATGGAAGGGCAGTGGCCGGCCAGCTCACAGCAACAGATAATCTGTATGCTTTCAACTACTGTACAGCTGCACTTCCCTTTTTCAAATTGTATATAGGTATACCTGGGCATTTTATTTAATATCTAATTTACTTCACTTTTTCTCCTGGTATAAAAACATTTGCAACTGAAGATCCCAGACACTGTGAGTGATGGAGCATTGGCAAAAATCCTTATGGGTTCAACTTCATGCTCAGTAGTTGATGCAGGATGTTACTGATATAGACCTTTTTTTTTTTTTTTTTTTTTTTTTTTTTTTTTTTTAATGCTTATGCAGGGGGCTCTCAAAAATTGAAATAGGTGTATTTTTCCTGTCTCAGTATGTGAATAGTATTTCTGTTATTAATACTGCTATTATTATACCACTGCCTTTGCTTTTAAGGGCCATTGCAGTTTGTTATTGAAATATTTTCTTGCTGAAACTTAGCTTCTAAGGTTGCTCTTGGGAAATGGGGCTCATTCCATGGTGTGTTAAGACAATCCAGTAGAGCTGTCTGCAGTGGCTCAAAGAGGCTGAGGGAAGTGTTTGCTCATGTAACCCAAATTGCCTTAATTTTTAACTTGCCTTGTGTAATGAGCAGTATATTTTGCACCTGGAGGTGGAAGATCACAGCAGGGAGGCTTGCATGTGTCTCTGAATTCCTGTTCAACTGGGAACAAATCCCTGGTAGGTGGAGGTAAAAATTTGCAGTGCTGCTGTAAAGACAGAGCAGATGAAATCTGAGGGAGAAGAGACTGCAAGTGTCAAATTGTCAGTGCTTTGAGTCAAGTCACTGTTAAGATTTCAGTCGAAACACACACTTCTTCCAAATCTGTGCATGTGTGTAGGTAGTACGTGCGTGTTTGTGCTCTGCCAGGCACTGTGGACACAGAGGCCAGGTAGTCGTTATGTCGTGAACTGTCCTAAATGTGACCTCGCTGGAGACGCAGGAGTGAGACATGTCACCTTGTCACCTGTAGTGTTCTCTTTTTCCAAAGACCTCATGGGAGTGGCCCTGTGGAAATCATAGAATCATAGAATGCTTAAGGTTGGAAGGGACCTCTAGAGATCATCTAGTCCAACCCCCCTGCACACACAGGGTCACTTAGAGCACGGGGCACAGGACTGCGTGCAAGCGGGTTTGGAAGATCTCCAGAGAAGGAGACTCCACAACCTCTCTGGGCAGCCTGTGCCAGGGCTCTGTCACCCTCACTGTTAAGAAACTTTTCCTTAAGCTACCCTGCTCTGTATTGTTAAGCACTGCATTGATGTGAACTTCATTTGGAGATCCATCTCTTTAATAAAATTAAAAGTCCCTATAGGTGCCTAAATATGATCCATGTGCACATTCCCAAGATGTGTTGGTTACTGCAGGACGCAGCTCCTGGGCAGTGCTCAGTCCCCACACAGGGCCTGTTCGGAAACCGTGGCTCTGCCGGTGCGTGGTCTCCAACACCTCCTCTCTTGCCCGCTTGGCCGAGCTCTGCCTTGGTGCAAGCCTGGCTGCAAGGAGGAGTGTCGCTGGATACGGGCTGGCTGCGAAAATCACAGCAGACGTGTGAGGTTCAGAAATGGCATCAGTTTTGCTGCCCTATCTGACCTGTCTTCACCCAACATTTGCTGTCAGGACCCTACAAGAAGCCAATGTGACACTTCCAGGATACATGGGATCCCCCTGAAGCCAAGGGCGCTGTCAGCGTCTCCTCTGGAGGTTGGGGAGCCACTGAAGGACAAACATTTGGAGGAGCGTCTTGCTGTAGGGGAAGCACTGGCAATCAGGGTGCATAGCTGAACAGCGTCCAAAAGGGTGGCAGTTTCCCAGTGGGGCTCCAATGAAGTGATGTTTCTGGAAACAGCTCTAGCAATGTTAAGCAAAATAGACTTTTGCTTTTCCCCCAGATAAGTATAATGTTTGGTTAAATTATTGCTGCCAACTATATTCTTTCTGCTGACAAGTTTCTGGTCACAATCATGATTTTTCTTAGTTTAGTATGAAACCCGTGTTACAACTGCTACCAGCTTCAAGGTTCCCTTTTTATTGGGGAAAAAGGCATACAGTAATAAACAGAGCTTTGTGGAATAATAGGGGTTAGAAGGGATCTCTGGAGGTGACCTAATCCAACCCTGGCTCCTTGGGCTGCCTCCTGTGCCGCTCGCAGCTGCAGCCTGGGCCCGCTCAGCTGGGACGGGCCCTCCTGCTCTCGCGATGCAGCTCAGGCTATGGGTGGCCTTGGCCACCAGAAGGGTGCACTGCTGGCCCACGCCTGCTGCGCCTGCTCGGCTCTGTCTTAATGGGGAATAAGTAGCAAGTGCAACCCCTGCATTCTGTGGAATCATTCTCTGTGCGTGGCTGTTTTTCAGGTATTTCACTGATGTACTTGCCGGGATTTGCATTGCCTCTCATTTTCATCTCGGGAGGGATCTGCCTGGCATCACTTTGTTCTCCTGTGTTCCTGAGACACAAAAACCATTCTGCACTTGGATGTCCAGCTGGTTAATGTGTGTAGTGTCTATCCCCATTCCTGGCTCTGGTACTGAGCCTTCTTTCCTCAGCAGGATGCAGCTTTGAGCTCTGCTCTGGCAGTTCCTCTGTGTTTTGCAATTCTTTTTCTGCAATGTATCTTCACAGTGAGGTGTCCACATTGAAGCAATGTGTGTGTGTGTGTGTGTTTTTTTTTTTTTTTCTTTATGTGCTTTATGTGTGTGTTTCACTTCTTATGCTTTACAAACATCTGGGGTGAATGGAGGGGGAGTTTGATTTCTTTTCTACAGCAGGATCTCTGCTGGAGATGCTGGCCTCATCACTTCGTGCAGCTTCATTGCGAGCTGCCAGGTGCTTGTGGGGGCTCTGTCCAGCTCACATTGATCCTGAAAACAAGTCTTGTGCTTTTACAGAAAAATCCTATATTTAAGTTTCTTAATTTGCCCTTACTGATAACTGCCACTAGTATGAACATGGTACTGCACTCCTGAGCATCGTATTAACTTCGGCTGTGGTTGATTTTACACAAGATTAGAAGATTAAAGTGTAGAATATAAACCAGCTATATACATCTAGCTGGTATTTCACTTCTGGAAGTAAGCTTTCCAGCTTCTGTCTCATGCAAAAGGAGCAGCTAAACATGATTTATTTCCTTCCCTTCTTCTGGTGCTATGGGAAGCATAACTTTGAGAAATTGAGTTTTATTTTGAACTGCAACAAAACTGTTGTGTAGACCTCTTCTTGCAAGACTGTGTCCACTTGACCACGTCCACAAAAATCGACAGGACTATCCACAGGTATTTTAAAAAGTCTCTTGCACATCAGTGAAGATTTTCATTATCTGCGCTGTGGTCTTCTGTGCCCAGGTACCATAACCATTGCTGATATTAAATGGTTGCAATTATGCTTGAAACGCCTGTGCTAGCGAGGTGGATGAAGTGAGGTTATGCAGTTCCTTCTGTGCTCTACCTGGAGCCAGCGCCCCGTGAGCCTGGGGCGGGTACGGGGCTGCGCTCCGGGTGCCCCGCCAGCCTGGCGCCAGCGGCACCCTGAGGACGTGCACGGCCAACCCTGTGTCGTGAAAGCAGCACCTCACACCAGCTGGAAAGCAAATCCTGGCAGGCTCCAACTGTTTTCTTTCCGTTAAACCCCGTGACGATCGGGGCCAGCTTGCTGCGCTCTGCTTCTCTTCTCCTTTCGCTGTTCTGCCCCCTCCTCCTCTGCCTGCCTCTTTCCCGCAGCTCTGGAGTTGTGTGGATTTTACAGAGGGAGCCCAGCCTGGATCGTCTCCAAGCCATCTGTCACCATATTGTTTGTTTAAATCCTTGGGGCATTTTCTTCAGTACTTCACTGAAATAAATAAATAAAAACGGAGTGTCATCACTGGCCATTTATATTAGATTTAGACTTAATGCCCTTAGGTGGGAAGCCCCGTGCTTGCTACGGAGGCTGGATGCGCTGGCCGGAAGAGCGGATGTGGTTTCATTGTGCCGGCCGCGAGTCCCTCTGCCGCCGTCGTGGCTGGCGGAGGCCTAGGAGGCCCCTCTGGCTCTGGGAAAGGGCCCTGGCTCGGGGTGGCTCATGGTGCCCAGCAAGCCCTGCCCTGATGTGTCACCGCTATCACTGGCCTGAGCGCTGCCTCAGCCCTGGGCTGAGGGGAGACGAGATGAGACTCATTAGGTCGGGGTCGTTGGGAGGGACGAAATGGGGTGGAAGAGTGAAGAAAGGGTATGGACAAGCCGTGCTACAGGGCAAGGCAGGCGGCCCGTGGGCCCGCGCCGCCTCTGCCTTCCTCTGCGCTCACATGCGGGCAAGCTGAGTGCTGCAAGCCCAAGCGGCCTCAGAGGGAAGGACAGCCCAGAAGCCAAAGCAATTTCCCATGCAGAGACGAGCTAAATTCCTCTGGGAAAAAGTCTGCAGCTCTCGCGGCCCTGGCTTGCAAATTTGTGACCAACATCTTGTTTTAGTGTCGACTGTTGATTTGTCTCATATGGATTAAAGAAATCCTTCATAAACCTATAGTTTTAGGCAACTTGGGCAGTGAAAGCTGTTCCTGCTGCCGTAGTCCGCGTGCCAGTGCAAGGCTAAGTGGTAAACCAGCCGAGGAAAGAGGGCAGCTCCCCAGCGGGGTCGATATACCCGGTAAAGCCGACTTCTCCTGCGGAAAATGGAAGTAAAGCCGGCTAGGAGAGCGCACACCTTCCCACTTTAACACCGTGCGCCCTTTTTAAAATGGACTTTTAAAGTAAGCTCCCACGTAGAGCTGTTCCATTGTAAGGTGACTCTTACAGTCTTATAGTCAGTGTTGTAATTTGGGGAAAGAAATTTCATGTTGGCTTTCGATGCAGACAGGCTGGGCTGTTTCCCTGTCACCACTGCGTCACCACTGGCCTTGCCCTGCGGCCGCTGGTGCCTCCATGCAGCTGAGTCCCAGCAGCGCATTTAATCCAAGGGACTGCTGGCTGCTCAGCAGCTTAGCCTGGTGTTCGTTTCCTTTTTGGACAGTATTTCTTGCTTCTAGGCTCCTAACTTTTGTTTCAGGATTCTGAGCTGTTAGTTTTGACCGCCTGTATTTACCAGCTTCCCTTTCCACATGACTAGAGCTAACAACAGGAATGTTTTGTTTTCACTACATTGATTTTGTGTCTAGTGGCAACACACTGCATATGTAAAGCCACTATGAAAGAAGAAGGAGCAATGGTTTTATAGCCACCTTCCAGCTCAACACAATTTACAACACAATTAGGAGCGACAGTTATAATTGGATAAACAGAAAATAGAATTAAGGTAATCTGTTCTAAGTGCACAACATTCCTATAATGAGTTACTTTTAGGAATTGCAGAAACATATAATTACCAAACAAATTACATGTTATTTTTTTGTGTGTGAGGCTAATTAAGAGTTCTGGGTAAATTGTGTTGGCAGAAGCACCACAGCTATATGAAATACCTAATTGGGAGGAGATAAGGCTTGCGAATTCATCATAAGAAAACAGATGCAGAAACTCTGGTAACCGCCTGTGTTCCAGTCAAGTAACATTCAGGAAGGTCCATTTTATTTTGGATAGTCACCATTAGCTTTGTAGTGATTAAACTATCCACATCTGGTATGTTTTGTTTTGATCCATTTGCCATCCCCTCCTCTGGCTTTAGGTATTTTAACTCTGTTATCTGCAGAACAGTTAAAATTTCCTGTTGTGAAATCTCACTTCTAACAAAAGAGGCTATGGATGGCAGGCATGCTTTGCATGCCGAACACAAAGCTGTAACACTTAACTAGGTAACAGCAAATTGAATTGGTGCAGGAGTTGTAAAAACAAACACTTGCTTAGTTCACTTGCTCTCAGACTGTTTTTCTTATCCAGGGCTCTCTATATGCAAATCTCCTTCCCCAAACAGCTGTTTCCAATGCCACCCCCTCGTTGCCTTCCTTTGTGTCCCATCTATTTGCCCTTCCTCCCGCAGCCTTGGCCATGACCCGAGCCATGGGGCTCCTTCCCTGGTGTCCTGCACCAGCGCACGAACTGCTGGGGCTAGGACTAGCCAGGACCGCCTTGGTGGCAATGCAGTAGCAGCAGGAATTGCTTCCCTGTAATGAAAGACGTCTATTTGCATATGGAGAAAAGTACGGAAAAAAAAAATATATATCCTAAACTCGAAGCCAAGTTTCCCTCTCAGTATTTCTGCTGGATCCCTGGCTTGGTACTCTGCGGAATGCTGTGCCTTTCCCAAGGCCTCCCTGGCGTGTTGCCTTGCCTGAGGTGACCGACCTCAGCGGAGCTGTTTGCTCATTTGTGTTGCTCACAGTAAGAGGCTGACATCTTAAAACAGGGAGTTATTTCATCCTGCAGTGAAAAGCAGCTCAGGAATCTGTATTCCCGTGTTTGTCCCCCTGATTTGCAGTGACATCTTAAGGGGCAGTGCCTTGGAGTGGTGGAAGACCTGAGCTGAAACAGACCCAAGCATTGCTGTCTTCCTATCCTGTGTTCCTTTCTTTTCCAGGGCTGATAAACAAACCATAGGCCTGTGATCCTTTTCAAAACACCCACAAAAGAGGTGAGCAAAGGCAGGTCTAACTGTGCGAATACATAGTCTAAGGTGTACTAAAAATGTTCTCACTCCCTTAGCTTCCTAAATCAAGTCTGTACAGTTATTCCCTAATGGGCTGCTTTGATTATTTGTTTTTCCCTCTGCAGAGAGCCCGTTCCTAAAGTAACTTCAAAAAGCCTTGCCCAAGTGAAGCCTCCAGACTGGGAGTAGCAGCGATCGCAGAACAGGCTCATGCAGTAGCCTGAAACCTCTGGCTGTCTTTGCATGTGGGTTAATGCTGAACATCTGGGTTGGATGTTGTGGGAGTACAAACCTCAGAGGCTCATATCCAAAAATGCTCGTGCCCCTTTTCCATCCTGCATGTATATCCTTACGAAAAAACAATATAAACTTCAGCCTCGGTACAGTTGTCCAATAAAAGCTTGTGTCAGCAAATTCAGGCCCCTCTCATTTAGATGTAATCCAGCCTGATCTGCGCGGATTTCTGGCCATCGTACAAGGAAGCTGCAGGTAAATGGCTCGTTGGGCAGTGCTGTGCTGGCATTTGTAATCTGTTTGCTAAAAATAGACCCAGCGCAGATAAATTGAAATAGGAATTTTGCAGCTAACGTGTGCATCGTGCTTTTGGGTACAGTGGCAAATAGAAAGTAGTTGAAGCTTCCAGCAGTCTGTGTGTGCACATATGCTTCATGAAATTGCAATATGTGAAACTATTTCTGTGCTCTTCCCAACCAAAGCTGGTCGTCAGTCAGTCATGGCGCTGCCACCCGGCTCTTGTTCTCGGCGCCTGGGACTTGGCCCAAATTAATTTCCTGCTCAGAGAAGGGCTATGAACTTGGTCTCAGCATTAATGGCTCTTCTGGATTGTAGTAGTTGTCTGCAGAAATGCACTATTTTGATTTCAAATTAAACTATTTCTGACTCTGGGCAGGATCTTAATTTTTGGCTTAATCAAATACTTGCCATAAGCAAATCTAATTCTGGCACCCTATTTCAGTTGCACAGACTCTCACTTCTGACTAAGGGTTGGAAGGATTAACCCAGAGTTTAGCAGTTGTCTCCATAACCGGGTAGATAGGATTAAAATCTGTGTTGCTCATTGTGGCTCTTTATTTTGGTTTTAAAATATTTAAGTTATGTCTGTTGACCATGACTAAAGATAATGAAACTCTTTGGAGGATAAAAGCAGAGCTAAAGAGCAGCTTGCTGAACTAGCTGGGTAAGATGCATTTCCATAAGAAAGTTTTGTATGTTTGCTGCAACGTAAGATGGAGAATATATCAGATTCATAATTAATTTTGCAATTTGTAGTTGTACTGAATTTACCAGCTTGAAAACATTGTAAAAGAAATGGATATTTTGGCAAAATCTACATGAGTGAAACAAGAATGGAATTTAATGGAGTTTAATAGCACCAAACCAGAACATCTTGCTAATTACTGGTTACTTGTAGTAAACTTTTGTGTGCCAGTGAGGTCCACAACTAGGCACGTGTGTTCCTAAAGCTTTTCTGCTAGAAAGAGAAGTAATTTCTGGTTAGAAAGAGAAATAATTTCCCTTCACTGTACAGGAAATTTTGGGATTGTGTCTGCAATTAGTCCCCCACATCCTGGAATTGGCCTGGCTAGTTCTGTTGTAGGTTCAGAAATCGGTCCCTTCCGTGCCTGACTTCAAGTTTACTGATGATTTACTGTGGTTAGATAGCAGAGTTGAAGTGATGTGCTAATGGATCCTACATACAGTCTGCAACACAGGGGCGGTGCTGTTTATAAATAATTTTGCCTTGGAAATGACTGAACAGCAAATCAGATAAATTCTTTCACAGTGATGGCGCCTGTTTCTTCCCTGGAGCAATCCAGGTTTTTTCCAGACTTCATTAATATTGGAATTAACATAATCTATTTGGCTCTTACAGCTGTTGCTTTTTCAGGGACCTGCAGAAGCCAATTTTTTTAAGATAAATTGCTTATTAATGCGAATATGTGGTCGTGCATGAAGGCGAGGCCCTGGCCCAGGTGTAGAGGTGCTGCAGGAAGCCGCTCCAGCCGCCCAGTTTTGCTTCTGAGGGAGAGCAGCAAACAACTCCAGCTTCTGCATTTTCAGGGTGGTTTTTGGCATTGCTGTGGTGCCCCTCGCCTTGCTGCACTGGGAGGAAGGTGAAGGAGAGTATGAACGTGTGAAATGCAGGATGCATCTCACCCTGAACCAAAAAACGGATTTGTGCTTTGTAACTCTTAGCACGGGGCAGTAATTCTCGCTCCCTGGGTAATGTTACAGTTCCTCCAATTGGTATCAGTATGCCATTGGAAATGCCCGCACCATTTTGCAAGCCCATCTGCTTGTAGTCTTGAGTTCTTCGTAGTAGGGCTTTCTTTTCCCTCACTTCCCCTCTTCGCCATGTCCCCCGTGCAGCCTTGTGTGCTAGTCTTGGTGCCAGACACATGGCGACCTTTGGAAAGATATTTTTAAGCTTCAGTTGTCTTTTTAGATTCCCCTGCTCGTAGCTACGCGTCTGATCGAAAGCGACTGGCAGAGAGCCGCCCTCGGGCGCCGCGCTGCCGTAGCCTGTGGTGAGCCCCGCGCGGCCGCCTCCCGCCCCAGGTGCCTCGCGGTGCCTCCTCGCGCGGGCCGGCAGCCTGTGCCGCGTCGGGGACTCCCTGCGCCCCTCTGCGCAAAAACCCCAAAGCAAGCAAATGAAAAAGGGGTATCGATAACTTCAATTTTCAGTCAGAAACACTCTCAGAATCAGTCCCGATTAAGCCTCAGTCTCAGCTTCAAGGTACCGAAGTTTGTAAGTAGACGTTCAGGGAAATCTTGAGTCCCCCAAGCATCTAAGCCCAATGTGAACGTAGCTACTTGCATGCATAAAAATAACAGTATGTTGGCTGCTCATTTGATACAGGAATTGCCCTCTGTGATGCCTTCTACTGATATATATATATATATATTTTTTTTTTTTTTTCTTGTTTGTAAGATGGGTTTAGACAGTCTTGGTAAGTAATAGATTCTCTCAAAAAGCAGTGTTGCCAAAGCTGAGGTGTTTCTGTACGGTGTGAGCAGTTTTACCGGCTGCAGCAGGAACGCACACGAGTGTCGAGGGCTCTGCAGGGCAGGCGGGCACCTCGTGGGGCTTGGAGATGAGCTTCCCCAGAGGTGATCGTGCCTTGGGAATACCAGAATGTTGACTTCCTTGCCGTTTCAGACTCGGGCTGTGGGGTCACACTGCAGCGTTCCCTCCTCCCACGTGCACTCTGCTAACGAAGAAGTTCTGGGCCTCTCTCGTGTTTTAGGGCTGCAGCAATGGGCATTAGCAGGCACAGAGATGTGGAAGAAGGAACCAGCCAAGCTTCCATAGCAGAACATACTGCAGGATCCTATTATTTCTGCTGTCATAAAGGTGTTTTCTGCCAATTGCACTTTTCAGGAAAAACCATCACTAACTGAACAAATTTTCCCACTCTGACACTTACTATTCTAACTTTTCCCATCTTGTCCAAGCTCTTCCAATAAGCAGAGTCCTCCAGTGACCCTACCAGGTATATGAAAAACTGTGTTGTCCTCTGGCATTTGCAATACCTGCCATGCAATCCTGCTGATTGCTTTCTCTTTGGGAAATGCCTTCCTGAAGGTTTGAGTGATGAGCTACGAGCTCTCTGCTCTTCTAAGCAGAGCACCAGGGAACCAAGCTGGAAATGCCACCTGTGGAATTCGTCTGGAGACGAATGTTAATTTTGCACTAGCAAGTATGCACCAGTAGATATTTACTGCATTAGCTGTTCGTAGTCCTGGGCCTTATCAAATAACCTGCCCTGTCTGAATAGTGTGGTCTTGCACAACATACCTGTGATGCAATTTCTGAGTAATGAAATGCTTCCCTTCTATAACACAGACCCTTTTAGTGGAGTTCCTGGAGAAGACAGAACGAAAGCCTCACCAAGCTACTGTGTAATTCTCCTTAGCTTAACTTTGTAGCTAAGCTTTTGTAGCCTTTTCACAGCTGTGCCTGCAGCTGGGAAGAAGCCTAGAAAACCTGTTTTTTTCCACTGAGATGCACCTTGCTGGGAGAGAGAAACCTAGTTAGAGGTGTATGCTGAAGCTCGCCGACTGAAACGCTAGGCCAGCAGGGACCCTGTGAGCTCTCAGGCTGGCGTTAGTGTCTTCATCGGGGGCAACACCCTTATGCTGAAGTGAGGCCGAATGAATTCGCTGCCAGTTAAATTGCAGATGTCATATATGGAAAGCAGAGTGGTGCTGGGAGCTGTGGATGATTTTCATGCAAAGCTTTGCTTCCCCTTGCACTGTAAGAGCATTTGTGTCTGTGCTGCTGGACTAGGAAGGACAAAAAGCAAATCCTGCTCCTGAACCAAACTTACTCCTTCTCTTGCATTATGGTGTCTGAGGATCTACTGATCTGTCTGAAAGCTGAGAGCTTTCGCAGCATGGCAGGGTACGAAATAGGTCCTGCAGCTGCTCTGCTACTGGAGTGAAATGTTCTTAGTTCAGAAATAGGTATCTGGTTGTTTCCTTTTATTATCTATGTTACTCTTTTTCTTTAAATGTGCTGGTCATCATTAATCTCCCTGGCATAGCCTATGGAGCTGGTTCCACTGCTGGGACCCTGCAAAGATGCTGAGTTGTGGGACCAGCAGCTCTGTGACGTGGTGCCACGGCAGAGGAGCAGCCGACATTGTCGCACGCATTGTGTCTCTGCTTGCCGCACAAATATGAACTGTTATAATTGCTAAGAGATAAATATGTTTTATCTGGTTTATGCTATGAAATGCATTAGTTAACTTGGCTGCAGACACTACACATATGCATTATAACATAAGCAGTGCTTGCTATTCTAAAGATGTGTAATGTGCCACATCAAAAGAAGGTGAAAATAGATTGTAGGTGTGTAAAGGGACAACTATGTACCAAAAAAGTTTCCCAACATAGGACTTAACTGGCCTTTCACATTCATGTACTGGCAAGTAATAGAGTGCTTTAAAAAGCATCCTTCTTGTCCAGAGTGCCACCGAAGTCAAAGGTGCAATTAACTGTCCTTCTCTTGGAATAGGTAATCACTAAATTCTTCAACAAGGGATATCGTTCTGCTTGAGGATAAATGCTGGAGATCCCCGTCCCGGCAGGCCGAGCGGTGCTTTCCTCGGGAAGGCTCCCCGAGCGCTGCGGAACCCCGACGCGCGCCGGGGCCGAGGGTGTCACCTGGGCTCGGGGAGAGGAGCCTCTGGCACAGGGGCTGCCGGGTATGGCTGCCGCGCGGGCCCTAAGCAGAGGGCGAACGGCAGCTCTGGAGCGCTGCTGGTTCTGGGCAGCGAGCTGCATCCTCATCCTGCTGTTCCTGCGCTTGCTGCTCGCCTGTTGGCAAGCCGGACCCGGCACCCTTGGATTAGACCCATTGTGCAGTCCCTGAGAGGGGCAGGATCTCAGCTCTGCTGTTGCTCCCGCTCGTAACAAGGTGTGTGTTGGAGGGAGCAGCCCCAGTACAAAGTGGTGAGTAGTTATTTCTTCGTGTTTTGCACTGAGGAGTTTGTAGCAGTGCGTTTCCTCTGTGTAAACCTGCACATCTAGCTTTCTTAACCTTTCATTTTTAGTGATTGATATCAATGACACTTTAAAAGTGCATGTGAAAGTGCTGCAGTAACAATGACAGTTCCTTAAGAGTGATTGGCTTATTTCAGTATGGAGCATGGACAGGATTTGCCAAGTAAGGACTTGCCTTGGAAGCTGCAGCAGTGTGAAAGCTGCTGCTTTCTACTTTGCACAGGTATCTTGAGGTCCAGTGAATTCCATTGCTTTAATTTAAAATATATTCCTCACTTTTGCTAGATGGATTTCTTAATTTAACTTGTAAAATAGAGTATGTGAGACCCTCCTCCCATCCTGTGTGTGGGAGACAGTTTTTCAGCTTGAGTGTGTAGAGCAGGGCATGGCAGTGTGGGATGATTGCTTTTCTTCTGACATTCCTCTTAGACCAACTTTCCTTTGAATACATTCCTGCTTGCAGCTTTAGGAGCTGTTTCCCTTGCAATGTGCAGAGCCTCGGGGCTCTGTGCTGCAAAGGATTTCCCTGCTGAGACTCTTCAAAGCTGGTGAAATTTCAGATATTACATTCTTGCAGGTAGATTCCGCCTGCATCTCTCACTGCAGTGTTTCTGTTGCCATCGGGCTTCCTTGCGACCTTCTCACTCGCTGCATCTCCCTACGGCACCTGCCTGGGCAAGGGCTTCCTGTTCCCCTGAGCTCCAGGTCTTTGCCCGCTCGCTCCCCTCTGCCCCGCGTGCGTAACGGCAGCTCTCGGGAAGGTTCTGCAGCTCCCAGCGCATCCGCCCCTCGACTCAAGTAACCAGTTCAGCCTCAGGCTCCCAGATCCAGAACATGACGTGCTGCTTCGTTCCAGGCAGTTACCCATGGCTTGTACAATATTTAGCCCATGGCTTGAGGACGGGTTTTATTGCAAAACGTATCACTGCTAGAGATTACTGGATGAGATAGCTTTAAGTACATTATAGTCGAACATCTTACATAATGATAAGAGGGAGGGTACAGAAGCAGCTGGAAAGTAAAACTATTGATTGTAGTTTTTTTCTGATTCCTATTGCTTGGGAATTTCAAAAAAAAAAAAAAAAAATCTTTCCACAACCCCATTTTGGGACAACTTGTTGTGCTATATGGGACAGAATTTATCGGGACCCTCTGGTTTCTGGTAAGAAATGTAGACAAATCTTTCTTTTTTATATTCAGCCACCCTGAAGATATAGACCAAAGATTTTCAGTGGCAAAGCAACGTGGAGTGAAGCCGCGTGCTAATGAGCTCCCAAGCACTGGTGGGTTCTCACCGCTGCCACCATCACTTGTGCTTCACAGCCTGGCCAGTTCAGTCTTCATTTAAAACTCTACAAAATTATGTATTTTGTGTGAATGTGGAAAATAAATGTGATTGGACCTCGTCGGGTTTGCATTTAAAATGCTTTACTTCAGAAAATATATTTCTGATTTCATAAGCATCTTTCTTTTAATAGATTTAACTTAGATCTTATCTAATTGAAATGGAAATTGAGGCTGCGGAAACTAACATTAAGAAAGGCTAAACATTGTGGAGCAATTTTAGGTTATTTTAAAATAGGAACTTTTAAGTTGAAAATGGGTAAGGAAAATTGATGTGACTCTATGCTTAATGACATAACTTTATGCCTTAGCTCATGCAAGCTATTTTGGTTTGAATAAATCTCCTTTATTAAAAGAAAGATGCTTATGAAATCAGAAATTTCATAACTTTGTTTTTTCATTGTGCCATAATTATTTACGTTGATGCATAACTGTACCGCTGAGGAAGTAAAAAGTGAAACTGGAGGTTGCAACAGCCATCTGGGAAATGACTGAAGATGAGGGAGAAGCGCAATCGTTGGGTATGTTTGCGTAGTGATGAACGGTAGTGATTGGAAAGTTACTGTCTAGAAATGAGAGCTGCACTTTTTAATGAACCCTCTGAGGTGAACTGTTTTAACTGATCTTCTGAATATTCAGGAAGATATTACTATATCATTTTACATCTTTTTGATGTATTTGAGGATGTCTTCCTGGCCAAGAAGCTAGTCTTCTAAACTTCTTTAAAAAAATTAAATCTGGGACTTGTCTTCAGTATTTTACATCAGAATTTTTCTTGGGGGGCAAAAGAGTTCCCTTAGTGTTCTGCCTCATTGCCATCCTCTTGTACCCTGCAGCAGAAGAGCTTGTGGGACTACGACAACGTCGTAGTCGTGCTACATCCGTGTCGCCTGCTTCTGCAGCTGTGTCCTTAGCAGTGATCATTGCTCGGCTGAAGCTTTAGTGCTTTAGTGTTTTCTGTATGAGGCTTTTGGCTGCAAAAATTTCGGGGCTGGACAAAACTGCTTATCTTGTGCAAAAATGAAAACGTGATCCAGTTGGGGCATCTGAGTCTATCTAGGCAGCTGTTGGAACCACCGTGGTAGCTGTCGGGTGGTGTCCGCAGCCGCCGGGTGCTGCCCTTGCGGCACAGCTGCTCTGTATGTGGCTCTCGTGCTGCCGTGGGCAGCGTCAGGACGGTGATCCCCAGGGTGGGACCCCCTCCGCCACCGCGTGAGACACCAGCTTTGGGTGTCACCTGGACACCAAAATACGGTTTTGGTGGTTGTTTGGCGTTGTGAGGAGGAGCTCCTGTCCTGACAAGTGGAGCTGGGGGGCAAACTGGTGTGGGGCAGGTGTGCCAGCTCCGAGCGGCTCCTGGTCTTCTCCAGGATCATCTGTACGCGTGGCCCTGGGAGCTCTCCAGGGTGGGGGTGCACAGCACAACCCTGGCGGGGGCTGCAGGGGCTTCCCGGTGGCGTCGCTGTGATTCTCCCTCCGCCAGCTGCAGCGCGAGGGTGCGTGCGCTGCTTCCGTGCTCCTGGACAGTGCTTCTGGCACACGTGCTTGGCTGCACGGCCCTTCTCTGGCTCCCTGGCAGCGCCGGCAGAAGCACAGTGTGTTACTTAAAGCCCAGGGAGCTGGGGAACGAGACAGCCTGGAGGGAGCTGCTGGGTTTTGCATTGGATTTCTTCTGTGAGATGCTGTGGTGTGGAGTGCCAGCCTGATGGGGGACAGCCCCACATCCTTGTTCTTCCCTGCCTGCTGTGGCCCTGAGCTCGGCCAGGGCGCATCCCAGCAAGGCCAGCAGGGAGGGGGACAGGGCTGGGCAGGCCTCACTGCAAGGCTTCTAGGGGGGACTACGCGGTGAAGAGGGATGAAGGAAGCATCTCCCGAAGGACTGGGCTGGGAGGAAGAGGGGAGCTGGTTGCGACTGCAGTATGAGGAGGAGCCTGGGAAACAGAAGGAGTTGGAATGGGTGAAGAGAAGAGGAACGAAGCAGCCACAGAAAGGAAGGCCCAGTTGGAAAGTTTGCAAAGTGCTGCACCAGTGCCTGACTGCTGCTCTGCTCTCATTCAGAAGCAAATGCGGTTCTGCTCCGCAGTGCCCCGGTCCCCGCAGCGGCTGGAGAGCAGCTCGCTCCGCCCCGCGCCAACGCCTCCGAGCCCCGGTGCATTCCTGGATGAGCCTGGCCGGGAGTTCACATCCCAAGGCATCGCTCTTGTTCTGAGCCGCCGCTCGCACAAAGCCCAGAATTTATGTGCGTAGTTCCCCTAGACGCTCCCGTCTGTCTCCTTAGAGCAAGTTCTCATATACATAAATAAACTTAATTTGCAGTTCACATAACAAACAATTACCTATAGGCTCTGTAGGTATCCCTAGGGTTACCTTAGGCTTTAGTGCAGCATTTAAAGGATAAAATAAAGACTGTCAATGAGTTAGTATTAACTTTAAAGAATAATGTTTGTGAGTGAGGATGAATTTAGAACGAGCATTTCCCATAGGAAGAAAGTTTATATTTTTCACAGAAGGACCAAAGCTTAGGTTTGCTTCGTTTGAATTCAGCGCATTACAATGACTGAAGAAAAGTTACTTGAAAGCCAAACTTTTTACTTGGGTGATGCTTTAATCCTATATACAACCTGAATTTTGCAGAAGAAAAGCTGCAATTTGTGGACAGGTATATCAGAATCAGTTGCACCCTGCTTTGAGTATAAATTGTAGGTGTTTAAGTAGCACTCTTACAGATTCTTTGTCCTCATACTATTGAACCAGAAGGCAAATAGATCAAGTCTGAAGGTATTTGAATGAGCTGTTTATGAAACAGATCACTGGAGAAGTTTTGTTTTGAAGCTTAAATTAAGAATGATTCTTTTAAGAACATCTTCAAGACTCTCTGTCTTGGCTGAGAGACATCTCATCATCTTTCCCATCTAGCAACTCAGCTCTTAAACCTTTCAGCCGCCAAGTAAACATGCAGACAGCAGCATCCTGGCTATGGATGCTCTTTCCATGCGTAACCTGGATTGTAGGTGAGGAGGGTTCATAGCCATAAAGGACTTACAGACCAGACAGTTTTTCATGCAATTTTCAAGTTTTACAAACTCCAAACCAGTTCCACATGTCCTGGAGCTACTGCTTCACCGAACCTGACCGCTTTGCTCCCAGCTCTAAGTGCTCTGCCTGCTTGCTGCACATGAGGTCTTAAACATGAAGAGGCAAAATGGGCAGGAGACAGAAGAGCCATCATCCTGTCCAAGAGCTCCCACCAGCTCCCTCAGCTCCCCCTTCCTTATGCAGCTTCCCTGTAGTCTTTAATAGCCGAGATTCTCCGGGTGTTTTGTTACATATGAGTCCTGGTAGGATAGCCAAAGCACATGTAATTCCAGGAACTTCACCTGGGCTGAAGAAGCAACAAGGAAAATGTTTCAGGGTATCATCTTTTCTGATAACAGTATTTCACCAGGCTACTTTCTGATGTATTTTCCCTCTCACTTGGTGCTTTTGCGGTTGTATCACTCTGTCTCTTCTGCTCTACTTGCAGAGCTAGGGCGAACAGGGGCTGAGCAATGGCAGCCTTCTCTCTGCAACTTGTAATGACAGTCGGTAGCGTTTTCCCAGGAATGTCATGGTAAAGAAAACAACCTGTTCTGTACATTGTGCTGCTTGCCTCTTCATCTGTGCTTGACAAACTTGTAAAAAGTGTCAGCTATACCTGAAAATAGTTGAGTCTGTGTTAACCTACTCAGGTAATGCCCCAGTTGCTATCCTGCAAACACCTGAGCCCTTCTGAACTGGGGACTTTGTGGCAGTTTTTGCTAAACAACTTTCCAAAACTAGTTTGCTCTGAAAACTTACTTCAATTGAGAGAAACTGACCCATTTTGCATGAGGGAACAAGTAATGGAAATTAATACGCAGTGATTTTATCATAAAGTATTAGAGGGAAAGAGGTACGGAAAAACTAAGTCTGCATTTAAACCACAGTTGATTTAATAAAGTTCACTGTACTGGGAGTGAGGTTATAGGCCCCAAATGTTTATGCAAACAAGTAGCAACAGGTTACATTGCAGGGAAGCAGCTCGTATCTTAGCCATGAGCTTGAGTGATAGTCGAAAAGGATATTGATAATAGTCATTGATTTTTGCAGTTTATGGTATCGGAGCTTTATAAAGGTGGTTGACTTTGCAAGGTTTGTTGAGAACTAGGAGAAGCCGCCTAACTAGGGTGAAGATGTTCACTTGTGATAATATCACTGACCATGTAGAGTCCTCTTGTGTAATGAATGATCTAGTTAAAGATGCTGACATGCAACTAAATGCCCCAGTGAGAAAATCCCAACAATTCTTTTGCTGGTTCTTCTCACAGTTCTGTAATGTATCTTACACCTTCTTGAACAGATGAGTTTTGAGCTTATAGTGTTTGCTTTCCTCCGTGCAGAAGTGTGAAGAAGCCTTCTGTGAAGAATGAGGCCAGCGTCACTAGAGGTTCTCCTGACGCGTTCTTATCTTGTTCCGCATTTTCATGACTCTACAACAAGAACTTGCAACTGATGCCTATTTTAATAAATACATTTTATACCTTTTTACCTGAAGATGAAATACACTGCCAACCTCCTAAGTATAGCAAAACGATATTTGAACATCCATCAAAATTGTCACCTGGGGGGCCTATGTAGTTTCTTAATGTATTTTTTTTCCCTCCCATCTACATGTTTAGCATCTGCCACCCTTCAAGCTGCTACATTAAACATCAAATCCATAACTATTCTAATTATTTATTCTTTAGGTCTTTACAATTATTTGGTAGGATTATGCAATATAAACCGGACACTAATCAAAGCAGAAATGTTCAGGGAGGAAGAGCTGTATTACCTCTAAAAGAAATTTAAAATTCCTTTTAATTGCTAGCTTCTTGAGATAATTAGTAAGATAGGAAATAGCTGCAAACATATGTCACATATTTTTCTCTGATGGAGTTCCTTGAATTTTGAGTAGTATTTTTTTTCTCTGAACTGCTACCTAAAAACTTAAGGGAAAGTGAGTCACGTAATTTTAGTCTGGACCCAAATTTCCTATGTTTTGGTTTTCAAGTGCAGATTTTTCACTCTCTTTGAAGAGAGTGTTGGGCTACTAAGCTCATGCAAAGGCTCAGGTATTTGTAGCAAAGAAACTGGTGAGAGTCTATGTATGAAATTGCTCTAAATCTTTAGAAGATGTTTTTTTTGCATGAGGTTTTCATGGCTGCTTTCTACAGCTTTCTGCTCTTGGGTCAACAGTTAAGGCACTTCTGCTTCAGCGCTGTGAAGATCCAAGAGTGCCGGGTGGTAGATGGGTGCATGGAAGACCGTTTATGTTCCTAACAGACCTGCTGCTGAAAGTGCTTCATGGTGTTAGAGCAGCTAGAGCACCTACAGACCTAGCTCCTGGCTGCAGCCCTCAGCAGGGCTCCGCAGCCCACCTCTGCGACGCGGTTTCGTTAGGGATGTTGGGAAGCTGGCCTCGTGCGCAGGGTCTCCGGTGTTCCTGTAGCAGAGGGTGTGCTGGTACCAATGCATTTTGGGATGTGGGAAGTAAGTCCTGTTCATCCCTTGTAATTCCAGGGAACCTGGTTGTCTCCAGAGAAACAGAATTGCCCAGCCTTTCATTTTGATACCTAAAATATTAGCCATGTTTGTGATAAATCCTGTAGGAAGGAATGATCCTTTCGGGCTTCTCAAAGCCTGTACGTGTAGTTATAAACAGACATGCTCGTATTTTTTTCTAGCTTTCATTTGCTGGGCTGGCTTTGGGCTCCCTATTCGGATTTGTGCATAGCCAAGGGAAGAGATCTTGAAATCAAGCAGGATTTCAGTACCACAAAATGCCTACCTAGGAAAGATGCAGCACTCCCAGTTCCTCTAGTCACTTCACTTGCATTTCAGTTAGGAATTTATGCTCCCCAAGCAGGTATTGAAGGCTACTGGGTGATTTGTTGTGCTTAAGTCAGAATTTCTGCAATGTCCATGTGGGAAACACATCTACCTAAAGCAGGTGCTTAAAATGGCAATGCTAATACCTTTTTTTTATTGCTTTACTTACTGGAAAATAGGTATATAATTTATACTTCCTATTTTGAATGTGGCTTTTAATTCTGTAACTGCATTTAAATATAGACAATTTCTTTTCAGATTTTATTCCTTAAATGATGTTTTTCCTATTCAAATATAAAGAAAAAATACATTCCCTAGATCTTGGTACAGTGTGAAAATGTGCACATAGTGGAGGCATGTGCACTGTGCATCTTCCTTCCAGATGGCACCACTCGCATTTATATTGTGTTGCATAATTGCTGTGGGAGAGGGCGAACTAATTTGATTGTTTAAATTAAAAAAAGGAAAAAAAAAAAAAAAAGCTAGAGGATGCAGTGGCTAATGTAATGTTAGTGGGTAAATGCACTATTAGTTCTAATGTGCTAGCTTTGCCATGGCACTGATGTAGGGCATAGAAACCTGAGTTAAAAGTGACTGTGGTATCTCCTGCCAGCTGGTGGGCAGGCAGCATTTGGTTGTTGGAAGTCTAATTTGGCTATTGACTTTGTATAGAGGAAAAATAAGGGCTTTTTTTTTCCTTCTTACTTGTAAAGCTACATTTCTCAAGAGACAACAGGCTGTTCTCACGGATGATTTTGCTGGATTTTTGCAGCAAGCTCGATAATCTGCTCTTGATTACTGCTTCTCCCCCCTGCTCACCTCTTTGCTAGGACTCATGTAGAGAGTCAAAGCTGTGGCCTTGTGTACCGATAGCTGTTGAAGTGCAGCATTTAAACACTTTGCACCGCATATATTTCCTAGTATAACTGTCAGAAATGACTGTGGCAACTGAGTGACTGTCAGTGCGGCCTTAGGAAGCTATCTGAGACAAGCATAAACTTGTTCAACTGTCTTTATTCTTTTGTTTCTTAACATTATGTTAAATGCAAAGGAAACCAATAAAGCTGTTTGAGACAGGATGCTTGCTAAAATCTGCTTGTTGAGTCATTTTGTACTGCTTTGAAACAAGCAGTTGTCTTGGCTGCCTCAGATCGGGACCATTTCTGAAATATGAATTGCAGAGATGGCAATCAGGCTTGTGCCAAAATTCACCTTGGACAGAATTCTACAGGGTAGTTGGTCTATTTGCAAATATAGCTGTGCATACGTTCAGCTAAAGGTCCACTTACTTTGAAGCAGGAGGGAGACAATCATGAAAGGTGTAAGGTGCAGGCAAAAGACTTGTGTCTCTGTTTTGTTCTGCAACCGTTATCTGCAGTCTGCTGTTCTTCTCTTGTGGAAGAGAGCAAAAGAGGATCTTCCATCAACACCTGTTTCTGGCCAGCTTTAACTCAGTTTTGGTTTTGTTAACAAAAAGATCCCTGCTTTAACTGTTGTGTTATTGCCTTGAAATATTGTCTCTGCTGATAGTTCTTTGCCTTTTGATTGTGTTTCAGGCTATTGTGCCAAGCTTTTCTGTGTCGGTCTTGCTTTTAGCATGTCTTGCTCTCACCTGAACTTACAATTCATTTTGATTCCCTTTGTGGTACATTTTAATGCCGCTGCCACCACTTGTCTGAGATGAGTCAGAACTCAGATATTCTATTTAAAATCAAAGGAGAAAATTCTAATATGTAAATATTAGTGTCCATCTGGTTTGAGATCTAAATATGATAGCACTGAATGGTGCTAGACTATCATCTGCCCTCCAATGCTGCCTGCGGCTGAGTGTTCAGAGAAGCTGCCAGCAGCTTTTTCATTTTCCTCTTCAGAAGAGAAAGGAGTATCTTGATCTGCCTGGAAAGCCTTTTGCACTATGACTGTTTACTCAGGGCCAACTATTAGCTTCTTTCCAAGTTGGCTGCAATTTATGGTCAAGGAACCTCTTTGCAAAGTCAGGTCTTTACACTTCGGCCTTTCTAACTGTTATCAGGAAACATAGCCTCCTGCTCATCAGCTCCCTTTGGCTGTTGATTCAAGAACTGCATCATGAGTTCCTGCTCCTAAATGGCTCAGATGTCCAGTTAAAAACTACTTGATACCTGCTATGTTTCTTTCAGAAGGCTGGTATTTGATACCCTCTGTCTTTTCATAGTTGGACAACTCTATTTTTGAACCTAATTTTATTCAGGGCTACCTGTGTGCCGCAGCACTGCGCAAACTCATTGCTGAGCCTGCTCGTGCTCATGCTTTCCTAGTGCTCTCCTCCGGCCTCCTGTTCGTGCCTTAGGCTCATGTCTCTCCTTCCATCTCTGGGCTGTTAGGCACAATATGTGCTGGGGCATGTTTTCTCTTCCCTCCCATTCCCATAACCTTTCTCTACACTTGTCCAGTCTCAGGTATCTTCCCTGAACATGGGTAACTGGAATTGCACAGAACGAGAGCGCAGATGAACAGCCCAGATAGTCCTGCAGGAGACACAGAGATGGATGCAGCCTGGCAGGAACCTGGCTTTTCCAAAGCCATGTTACATCATAGCCAAGGATGATGTTATTCATACTGGGCTTTACAGTTTGTGAATAGCACAGTACACAGTGATAAGAAATATATCTTAATATTATTTTCCTTGTCTACAAATGTGAACTTACCATATTTATTTCTGTAATAAATGTTACTTAGTAATGGTAAGTAAAATTTTACCTTCTTAAAAAAGATTGATTTTAAAAGTTATATAGTATTAACTTCAGAGATTAAATTTTACCTTCTTAAAAAAGATTGATTTTAAAAGTTATATAGTATTAACTTCAGAGATTTCCTCTGAATTTAATATACTATATAGGAAATGTTCATTGTAAGAGGCTGCAGATTCTTTTATTTGTAGAGCAAAATAGAAATTTGGTTTCTGTTTCAAGTTGTCCTCCTTTTTGTTTAAGTTAAAGTGTTGTTCCCATCCTTAGCTTGCAAAAGGCAACATATCGCTTCTCTGTATGCTGAGAGCACTGATGACTCGGTGGCAAACTGAAAGGTAGCCTGGCTTCCTCAAGGACAATATTGCAGCATCACAGGGCATCTGAGCAGCTAGAGAAATACAGATATTTAAGAATATTTAATTACAGATAGATAATTACAAATAGACTATTTTGTTCATCAGAAAAATATTAAGCTATTCTGTAGAGTGACAGAAAAATGATTTAAACTCAATCCGCCGACAGACTGTGCGCTGAGGTAAGATGTAAAGTATTAGAAGAGAGCTGTGCTGAGCAGTTTGTTTCAAAAATGGTGACGTAGCAATGATGATAAATACACTGAAAAGGGCAAACCGTGAGCCCCTTTGAAGGCTCTGTGATGACAGCACCGCTTACAGCAATAACAGCAACATTGCTAACTTTCCCCATTTGTTCTTCAAAACAACTTATTTTATGACTTTTTTTCAACGGAGCATTTTCCTCTTTTACAAAATTTCCTGCATAGCAAAAGCTTCTAGAACAATTTAAAAGCATCCAAAGAAGAAACGATGAAGCATCAGAGTAGCTGCCTTAGTACACTAGCATTTGTACTGCGATACTGCCAGCTCTGTGGAATGAAATACTAACACCATTAACATCATTAATACCAACTTATGCTTTATGTTAGTACCTCGTTTAGGCAAACTCTTCACCATGGGCAATCAGAATAACTTCCTGCTGACTTGACCAAAAACAAGTCTATCTTGGAATAGCTTTGCAAGTGCAAAGAGGAGCGTGGGTCTTTCCTGCACGCTGCCCTTTGTGTAACGACTGATGCCGTCCCTGCCATGCCATTTGTCTGTATTTTGGTAACCGCACAACTTGTTGAACTTTGTTCTGAATCTGGTATTAGCTATTTCTGTCAGAAAAATTAGTTACTATTCTAGTGTCTCTGCGCTTTACAATGGACTAAATTTGGGTGGTTCAGGAGCCGGTGTAGCTGTCTGGGTTTTATCCTCATTTATCCGTTCATGGAAGACTGATACTTGCTCTGCACTTCATGGCCCATTGTGCTCCCGTAAGGTTAAATGTAGCCTGCTCTGTATATATATTCTATAGATCTAAAATTATACATTTATTTTACTAATGGCTAGCTTTAAAAAGTTTTGGGTGCATTTGTTCCTGTGCTTATGACATATGGGGTCTTCAGACTAAAAGCTTCACACTTGATTTTATTGAATTTAATAAACCCCGCAGTGGCACCACGATAAGTGTAACTGATGCGTTGGCAATACAGCCAGACGGTCTGGAATACAAAGTGCTTTAGGAAGAGTAGCAGGACCTCATCATGGAGAGCTATGCTGTAACTTTTAGGCTTTCAGGTGCAAGATTACTTTGAGCTTTTTCTCACGCGCAGTACAGTGATGAAAGAAGGGTGTGTGGCTAGAGGAATAACAAGGAACGGTGTTAGAGCGCCGCACCTCAGCATTGCTGCATCGCCTAGCCAAAGCAGAGGCGCTGCAGTCTAACAGCAATAAAAATAATTGAAATCACAGGTAAAATCATCCGCTGAAGATGCTGAGCTTCCTGGATAAGGAATTTGCCCCGCTGGGTGAGCAGAGGCCGTGCTCCACTTTGACCAGCGCACGGCTACAGGTTGGAGGATGTCCTGGGGTAGCAGACAGGGCTCCTCGCCATCCTGTCTCCGCGCTGGCAACAGCAGCTCTCACCTCTGTTCGTAAGGACGCATGGGAGGGAGCAGTGATGGCGTTTGGAAGTCTGGCACGCGTGTCAGCTCCAAGCCCTAAGCGAGCGCGACGTGTTTGGTGCAGGCTGGCGCGTGCTGGAGCACGGGGCTGCTTGTGCCGTGACAGGCCTGTCGCCGAAGTCAGCTGGAGCAAAGGGCCAGGGAGGTGCGAGCCAGGGGGACTCAAACTTTCCACTGCTCTGTGTAAATGGCCGCGGGCAAAGCAACGCGCAAGGCGGAGCAGCCGGGACGGGCGCAGCGCGGGGCTGGAGCGCGAGTCGCGCTCCTGTGGCTCCGGGAGGTGGTCCTGGGGCGGCCGTGAGGCCGGCGCTCCCACGGTCTCTCCCCTCTGCAGAGACTCCTGTGCCCTCTGCGTATGTGTGCATGTATACATGCATGTAGGTGTACATGTGTACAGAGACATGTATAAATTTATATACACACACATTTACTGGATATAGTATGACTTGATGACGCGACAACGTTTCCTTTGGAAATTCCTGTTCCAACTCTGGGAGCTTTACTGAGGGAATATCCACGTCAACCCGAGGCAGAAAACCGAAGAGCAGTGAGTTTCCAGCTCAGCGGAGCATGATTCACCTCTTCCCCAAGGGGAAATGTCAAACATTTCCTTATAATTCAGGTGTGTAAATGAGGAGTTCTCCAGGCATGTTATATCAATCTTCTCTCTTGGCTACAGCTTACTTGGAGTCAGGTTTTCAAGGGTTGTATTAATTCCTTGGTCACGCTTATTATAAAAATAATCTGGCTATTCTGATTAATCAGGTACTGACTTAGAGGGCAAATAAGAGATTTAGTTATAGCATCACACTGCAGGAGCATGAGCTTCAGGATACAGAAGAACCTTTTAGACAAGATTATCCCAGCAAGGACTGCACAAGCTTTTTAGTCAGACTTCCGCATTACTGAGTTAAATTAATGCACGTATCAGTTTATTAGATAACAAAGTATTGTCATTTATAGAGAGTCCTGTAAGGTATAAAAAATGCAACTTTTGATCCAAGTTGAAATGACAGCACTGTCCTACACTTTTATTCATTAGATACTTTGAGGAAATACCCTCTGACATATACACCTCAGAACAAACGTATTTTACCTATTATTGACAGACCAGCAGCCCTGTATAAATCAGTATGTTCTGCAGTTCAGCTGTCAGGCTCATTTGCCCCAGTAATAAGTTGCCCGTGGGCTGTGCTCGCTGCGCAGAGCTGATGGGTCCTCGCGCTCTTCTCTCCCGTGGCTTTTGGCAGTTGTGGTTTCACTATTCCAGTAGTGCATGAAGCACAGGGCATTGCGGAGATGTGTGGGCGTTTGGAGGATCGGTGGGGTCAGGTTGATACAGAAGCGAAAAAATAAAGTTGGGTGATGCTACCACACCCCTTGAAGAGCACTGGTGTAGGAAAGTGTCCAGCATTTCAAGCGCTATAAAGCATTCCTTACTTGAGGTCTTAGTCTGCTTTTCTCTCAGCATGGAACTCTGCAGCATGGAACTGAAAAGGTTGAAAAGAAAAAATATCCCAAAGATCTAATATTTTACCAATAACATAATCTAAACGCATTTTCAATGGAAAAGCTAAAGGTGCTAGAAAAGTTCTAGGTGATGATAGCTCCTCTGTGAAAAAATGCAGGTTTTAGAACAACTTTTTAGAGGTGACTTGAGTGATCAAATTCCACTCAGGTCTCCTCAGCCTCCCAGCCATCCGTGAAGGACGCAGCAAGGACAGGTGGTCTGCATGCGGGAGTACTTGCTAACGGGAACAGTAAATGAAACACAGGCTCCTCTCTTGGGCCGCTTGAAGAGGTATATGGAAACGATCCAAATCACAAACCACAGGCAGAAGACTAAAATTTTCAAAGAAATGCATGGTATAACAGGAATTCAGTGAGGGAATTGTGCAGGTGTGTATCTGACTGCTAAAACACAAAGAAAATCTAACAGCTTTTCAGAGTCTAATTCGGTCTTACTGAATTCTATTATCTGCTGGTTTTAATATGATTTAAAATAAATACTAGCGCATTTTTTTTTTCAATGTTTGTCAACCAAATACTTTTCTTTTTTTTTTTTTTTTTTTTTTCCTTTTATCCAGTGGGAACACTATGAAATCTGCTTTCTGGGCCTTTTTGTTCTTGGCAGAAGTCTGTGTATTTGCAGCAAGGTAATGCCCAAAGCGCAGACGTTCGGAGCAGCTGCACTCAGTTCTTTAACGTACTACATGAGGCATATTGAGATCGAAACAGTTAATCAAATTTTAGTTCCCCCTTAGCCTTTTTATTAACTACAGTACTCCAAATATGTTTCTTGAATCTTTCCTTCAGAATTCAGTTTCTTTAGCTATTCAGGTGTAATTTTCTTTTAAGTGTTCTTCTTTTGTCTGGTGCTTCTAGCATGGAGTCCTCAAGCAGCAGATAGTGAAATTTTAGCGGTGCCAGCAGAGATGTCCCTGATTTGCACCATGCCTTTGGATGTGGCAAAAAAATATTATAATACCTTTCTACTAGCTATAGTGCCTTCTTTTATATCTGGCTGAAAAACAGGAAGCTTGAAATGTGCAAACTTTTCTTGAGATGTCACTGATGTTCAGATGATTCATTTTCTGACAGATTTACTGGTGACTTCTGATGGCCACTCATCAAAACTTCTGCAGCTTTTAACTGTGACAATGCAGGTGTAGTATCTTTGTTTTTATTGCTTGTTCAATTACTGTTCTAGTCACTATATTCAGTGTTTTAAATATATGCAACTATAGATGGAAAAGGATCTGAAGAAGACACATTTTTTTATGGTCCCTTCTGTTTGATATCTACTTAGTTTTCATTTTCTGTGTTCAGAGATTTGCCCTTCCTGAAGATATTCTATGAGGAAATATTTTCCTTTTCAGATACATTCATGGTTATTTAATTTTATAAGCAGTGTCTGTTTTTGTGGTACATGGGCCAACTACCCCAATTTACACTCTATTTCCATGTGCACCCACTGCTGCTGTGTGCCTGCTGGGCACCTACCACAGCCCAGGACACGCCGCGCGTCCGCAGCGATCGGGACAGAAAACATTCGTCGCAAATTAGAGAGAAATCTCTGAAGTTATTACTGCAATGTCTCTTGAGAAAGAAGGGCTCAGGTTCAAGATATTTGCAGCTTCAAAGAAAAAACAGTAATACTTCAATGATAACGGAGAGAAGACTTCAAAATATCAGTTGTACTAGTATTTGGTGGGAAGATCTCTAGCTAGTTTTCCTTCTTTAGAGTGAGCGAGCAAGGCATCAGGCAGCTGTCACTGCCTCTAAAGAAGCCTTTTTGGGGAAGCTTTTGTTCTCTCAGCTCTTCTCTACCGCCACTGCTCCCCTCACCCTTGTCCCTCGTGCTCCGGAGTGGCCACTATGGCTTGGTTTCTAAGTGATCATCAGCTGAGGGGTTGGTGTTTGACTCGTTGGGAAGGAAGAGATGTTTAAGACTGAGAGTCGTGCAGGTCTCCAGTGTGATTCAGGAATTTGGTGACAGATTTCCATGCTGTGAAACTGAACAGTAGCAACAGGTGTGTTACTCCAAGTCTACTGCCCGGCTGGGCACGTCAGGCCCTTCCAGGCAACACGCTTGCGGTGCTGCTCCCTGTTAATCCACACTGCACCTCTCACTGGTGAAACAGGGGAACCTTTCAATAGTGCTTACGAAACTTTGATAGCAATAAAATTAGCTTTGCAATGTGGTTCCTGCTGTTTCCTGAGCAGCATATGCTAGTGCTTAGCTTGTCTGGGTTTGCTTCATCACAGCCTGGATTGTTGGGCAAACAGGTGTGTTGCAGGTAAATCTGAAGATAGTTTTCGTAGCTTTGATCCAGTTTATTTAATTTGTAGATTCCCCGCGATTTACTGCTTCTCCCCTACCTGTGAGACATATCAATATTAGAGCCACATGAAAACACTCTGCAGCTCATTTGCAACTAAATTACCCCAAGCATGTAATTACAGCGATTAGTGAGCTCCCTCTGCCTTCAGCATTCTCCAGTGAAGACCCTTATTAGACAAGATAGGTAAAAAACAGAGGCTGGCAGCTAGGCAGTCATTTAAGAAATCTCTTGAGGCGACCAGGGCACAGTTGATCTCAGTTAATGCAATAAAACAATATCTTAGGGCACATTTCTCTGCTGCACATTTAACAGTATTGCTTTAAATAACCTATCAAAGTATTCAAAGCAAAATGTCGTAGTTATGACCGATTCCGTTGTGTTCTGGCCCCCTTCTCTGTTTGCTTATTTGGCAGCCTGTTTGGCTGACCCAGAACCCAGCACTCGGAGAATTGCCTTGCTAAAGTGCTCGTTCCCGGGGAAAAGACCATGCTGTGCCCCAGGAAAAAGCTGTCTCGCACTACAGAGAAAATGGAGAGCACACCAAGAATGCAACTGCATAAATGACTTTAGCTGGAGGCATTCATGTTGTTTTCAACATCGCTTCTGCGGTGGCTTGGCTTAACGGGTTTGTTGCACTTAACTCCATTGAAACAAATCTGTTCAGGTGAGCGTTGAGTGACGGGTGTGTGAAGCAGGGGCTCTCCAGCATGGTCTTGGCTCATCCAGATGTTTGAAAACATTGCAGAGGGTGTAAGAAACTTGTCATAGGTGCAGAGGAATAGTCAAAGACAGGGCATTTCACTGCAGCCATGTGCTTGCTCTGCAGTTCTCTGTATGTCTTCTGTCTATCCAAAAATGTACGGCTGAAACTAGGATTTATGTTTAATTTAATGGCTCCTGTGCTTGCTTGATCCTAGTTGTGTGAGCATCTTGCCATATGAACGAACGCACTTCTTGTCCCTATGGCCTTCATGCAGTCTGAGGTCTGTGCAGTCCTTCTGCTGTGCAGCAGGGCCTGCTACAGCTGCAACGAGACATTGCTGTGATCTATCCCCAGTCCAAGTCTCCTCCCCGGAGAGCGGGGAGAGCTGGCAGAGCCTGTGGGTTCAGGCAGGACCCTGACAAGTGGAGGATAAATTGCTACAAGTGGTTGAATTTATAATATATTTTGGAAATGTTCATTTTCTGCTTCTGGCTTATGAAACTATTTCTGTGACAGGAAGTTTCTCCCTCTCCTCCTATTTGCCTCCTTCTCCATGGTTTGCAAAGAGAAAAGTCACAGATTTTACTGGTTGTCTCCTGACCTTTCCAGGTCAGCTGCTGAAGACTCCATGTTTTGGTGTGTTTATTCACCCATGTTGCTAAACAGCCTTAGAAGCAACTCTCTAATTACATCTGTGTTGCTACAGGCTATTGAGGAAACTTATCTGGGTGCATGATTGGCCAAAAGACTTTTTATGGGCATCCTTCCACTCTGTGCAATTCTTCACCAGAACAAGAGAAGAAGGTTAATGTCATTAGTGAGTGAATATCTCCTTAAAAATAAATACCGTTCTTTATGCTTGTAGGATAAGTAACCCAGCTAAGCATGTGCTTTTATAGCAAACCAAGTCTTGTACAACTGACTCTATCTCGAGTGCAACCTGTGCATGGTTTGTCAGCAACAAAAAGTATGGATGAAAACTTCCCAAACTCTTTTTTCGTGGTTGTCGGGTTTTTTTTTTTGTTGTTTGTTTGTTCTTTTCTCCTCCTGTAATGTTAGTCTTGGAGGTGCCTGAATTGGACACAAAATTGAAATACACTGACCCAAGTAATGCTGATATATTAGAACACTAGGGGGAAATCACCTTAATAAACCTTTTAAGAATGTTAAAATAAGGACCGTGACTGAGCCGTAGGTGAGTAAATCCATCCCATGACTGACTGATGGATGGCAGAGGAGTGATGAATTACCCTGAACACCCTTTTAAAGCATCTACAATGCTAAGTAATGTTGAAGAAACAGCAAGATAAGTTTTCTACCGTGTGTGCTGTGTGTCATTTGTGAGAGCAAGGCGACCTGCGAACCCTGCCGAGGGAAAGGTGGAGTTAGCGTGGAACGTTTCCAGGTAGTTAGTTCTGATTCTAGGAAAATCAGATACAATACAGACTGATCTTAAAAGTTTGTTTCCATGTAGACTATTTAATTGCTCCTTTTTCTTAGGAAATAATGTATTTTTTATGTTGTTCAAAAGCCCAAACAACCTGTGAGTGTTCAAATAGCCACATGGCATCAGTAGTTGTAGATTTAGTAGATTTAATTGTTTCAAGCATTTGCTTGTGCTACAAAGACGAGGGACTTCATGATTCAGGGGAAAAGTTAATTTGGAACCACTAATTTTGAAGTAATTACTTCAAATCCTGCTATGAACAGTCTCACCCTGCACTTTGATCCTCCCGTGGGGTGACGTGGTCTCTCGCATGGTTCCTAGTTGCAGGGGTAAGCGTTCCTTGCTGCGGCACAGGTGGAAGTGGGGTACAGTTTATTTGTGACTCTAGCAGAGGCTTGCACGCTCAGCTTGAAGACAAGAAATGACACAAATACAAGCCCAGAAATTAGACTTTTATTTTTCTGCTGTATGTGAGGAGCACGAAGCCCCAGAGGGCGTTGATCAGGCTGTGCCAGTTTTGCTTTAGGTCATCTAACTTTAGTCAAAGCATACGGTTAAGGTTTCTGACTGTTCTGCTGAGAAATGGCCTTTTTCATTTGCCTGGGCATGTTATTTGCAGCTTCGTTTGCCTGTGGATCGTTTCCTCGGTGTGTGTTGACCTTGAGCAAGAATTGGGCTGGTTTGGAGAGGGGATGCGCAACCTTTCCATGTGCGTACCTGGCCACGGGCAGATGCTGCTTTGCTGCAAACTGTAGCAGCTCTCTGTCATCTTGAATCCTGTTCAAGGCTTTTGTTGTTGTTGTTCTGTATTTGTGTTCTCTGTGTCAAATTAATAGTATCTGCAGTGTACCTGTGGATGAGAACTGCTTAAATAGCACTGCACTGTATAAAACATTGCACAAATAATACAAATATGAGTATGAATATGATGGGCGCATTCAGATACCTGTAGTTATTCCTAGGTGAAATACAGCAAATGCGAGAGGTTAAGTGAAAACCTGTCTGATGTTATATGCTTGTGCTAACATCAGCTGTGTGGTTTTGGTCCTATGTGATAAAGCTTAAATAAAAAGAAAGATGTGAGTTTGTAGAAACCTTTTGTTGGTGACACCAGTGAGTGTGTCCTGCCTGCAGTCCCCTCACCAGGGCATGAGTCCATCCTCTGCACCAACCGTTTCGTGCTCTAGGGCCTGCTGTCGGGACCAACTGCAGAAAAACACTACACATTTAATGGCATTGCGGGTTATACAGTCTTTCAAAGGTTCAATAAGAGCAAAGTATTTTCATTAAAAAAAGAAAGATGTACAGAATAAATGTGATTTCAGTAATAAAATTATTTCAGTGGTCACCATTTAGTGTTGTGCTACTGTTTGGGAGCTTAATTTCTGGTGAAGGAGGAAAAATAGAGAAAACCCTTCTTAAGTACTTCACTGAAATACCAGTTATTAATTGCTGGTCAGAACTACAGACTGTACTGAAAAGGGAATTATCAAGTGACTCACACTCCAAAGTTGTCACACTTACTATTTTATTGAGAATGAAGCTGTATGAATCTTCTCAAAAGACATTCATGGTACTGAGCTAATGGTACTTTTTTCATGTCAAAGACCTTATAAAAGCATTTGAAAATAAGAATTTAATAATAACATGAATTAGTTTTTAGTATCATAACTTACTGTGCTAATTTTTATGGCTTTGATACACACATGTCAGTGATGACAAAATCAGTTTATTTAAATACAGTATTATCCTATTCCCGTGGGTATTAATAGCCCTGCCAGAACCAACTTGTGGCAAAATGCAAGTAAAAGATTTGATTTAATCGAGGATTCTTCAAGCAGAGAGTCATTTGCTTTGGTGCTTTCCTTCTGAAACACAGGTTTCCTTGGAGGGTTGCAGTAGAGCTTTCCTGGAAGGGTGATGATACGATACACCTCGGTGGAACTCCCCTTGTACTTGTGCAATGTTATTTTCTGGTGTCCCCTCTGGTAGGAGAAGACCAAGATGAGTCACGTGTTTGCTTCGCTGCGAAGATAGTGAGATGATTACAACTGCACAATTTCTTAACAAAATCGGGTTGTTGTCACATGCATTATTTTGTGTTGCAAAGCCAGATTTTAAAAATCCTGATGTCTTCAGAGACATCATGTCTCGTCTTCAGAGATGTCATGTCCTCAGGGAAGACACCAGGGTTTGTGCTGAGTGCTGTCATCTGACGGGGGCGAGAGAGGGGCACTCACTGACTGTCTAGGCTTGTGCGTTTCGGGGAAGGTGAAGAGGATGAGGCTGGGGAAGGAGAAGATGGAGCCTTCACTGCCCCCAGAGAAGATCTTGCTGATGGGCCTTCTCTGCACATGGATATCAAGTAGCTTTGCTGATCTGTTTAACTGCTCTTGTAGGAGTCTAAGTTCTTCCCAGCTTCTGCAGCAAGCCCTTACCTGCTGGATCTGTGGCTCTGTAACGGATCACAGGCCAGAAGTCTGCTTCATCTCCTGGCTGCTCCTCACCATCTCCTGGCCGCCCCTGCACGCCAGCGCCGCAGAGCTGGAGCCTCGCTGGGCCACACGGCCGGCTCCGGCTGCGTCACGACAGTGTCCGCTGCCAAGCTGTGCCCCTCTTCGGGCTTCAGGAAAGGTTTATGAAGCTCAAATGCTGCACACCGATTTGTGCGTTGATACCTTTTGGTACTTTGCCGATGTTGTGCAGATTGATTACCTCTTAGAGATATTCAAAATCTTGAAAATGGAAGTATGATCTTGATAGGAAGCAAAAATGCTATGGGCAAAAATCAAAATACGTTCAAAAAATGTAATGAAATTAGCAAAACAGTAGTTTTAAAGTAGCAAGAAGAATTTAAACAACTTATCACCCCCCCTAGAAAAATCCAAGACACATTTATAAAACAAACTTGTAAATTCGAAGTAGGAATAAATTCATGAATAGGCATTTAGCATTAGTCAAATCTCTGCTTTAATAGAGACTTTAAAATAGCTAAAATTTGCACCATCGTGCATACAGGTTTTCAACAAATATGTCTCTTTTAGTCCAGAAATCTTATCTTGCTAGAACTGGAGCATCTTGGATGTTGCCCAGGCCACCTGGAAATTCTTGGTATATGCACTGAGCTGTGCAGATGACTTGTTCATATACATAATAAATTCCTCATGTTCTGATACGCTACATTTCTTTCTCAGCTGGGTAACCTGTACAACACATGTGCCTATTTGTCTGGGAATATCTAGAAAATAATATGAAAAAAGCACTGTATGAAGGCTATGGAAGAGGGCCCTGGTTTCAAAGCCAGCATTTTGCTGCCTTCTTCCAGTTCGTTCTCATTTTCTGAGATATGTTCAAGATCTGTTCAAACACCTGTGCAGATAAAATGCAGAAGAGGTACTATACAAATGAAATGCGCTTTAACTATATGTGAATTACCATCATGTAAAAAAGGATGCCATGAAATCTTTTTTTTTCCCTCGACAAATTCACACAACGGTGGAATGTCAGAAAAATCCAAGCAGAAGTTGAGGGTGAGTTTTTATTAAGCAAGCAAATTAATAATTTGCTTATTAATTAGAAAGTGCTTCTAATAACCTCGCAAGCTTGGTTCTTTTTCTTCCTTTTTTTCCTCTTCCTCTTATGACAGAAAGATAGAGAACATGGTTATCTCAGAAAAAAAGAAGTGATTAGACAGGCATGATCGGAGAGGAGGAAGCACCCAAGGGACAACTTCACAAGCCTTTGCTCAGTCAGCCCTGCGATGAAGTGCAGCCTCGTGGAAGTAAAGACACCCGAGAGGCAAAGGAGAGACACATTTCAAACTTTAAAGTCCAAGTCTTCTGTAGGTGGAGCATCACGCAAAGATACTTCAATATTGCTGCAGCTGCAAAATGTGATTTATTTCTAAACTTGCCCAAGCCTATAAATACTGCATAAAATTTAGTGAATTTTATTACAGCATAAGAATGGAAATATATACATTGAAGATAATGATAACTCTGGCAAACTAAAGCAAGCAAAGACTGGTCACGAGTGACAGTCTGACTTTCTGTTAGTTCTAAAGTTATCCAGGGATCAATTTATGTGGCAAAAAGGGCAACCAACCAACCAAAAAAACAGAGGCTGCTTATAGATGATGTCTATCTATAGATGATGTCTTTGGCTACTTCCTTTAGCTCTGCACGAAGGCGTGAGGAGGTCGCGCTGGGCAGCGATGCTGCGTGGGGCCTCGGAGAGCGCAGCGGCGGCCACCCGCACGGGAAGCTTCCCGTGAAGAGGAGGGGAGAGGGAAGAGGAGGGGAGAGGGAAGCCGCTGCGGTGCGCGGCTGCTGTTACACATCTCCGCTGCTGCCTGAGCAATTTTCAGAGTCCTACACTGGATGTCACACTGAATCCAGCAGTCAGCCTCAAACGACAGCAAGGAGCCAGCAGCGACTCAAGCGAGCGGCCGTGCCGCTCACCGGGCAGCGCGGCCGCAGCCCCCCCAGCGCGCTGGAGCCGCAGCTCCCTCTGCGGAGGCTTCATCTCCGCTGGCAGATGGTAATTCAGCACTGCCGGAGCATTCACTCCTTCCTTGCTGCTGCTATTTAGCTTCCTATAAAAATGAGCTTTCGGGTTTATTTCTGTGAAGAGTTACAGCCAGGTTTTTGCTAAGTGACTCAGAGTGGGGCTGCCTGATGCTCTCTGTTTCATTCCATTTAGGGATTTTGAAAAGGTTTATTAGTACATTTTAATTACAACAGATAAAATCTATTGCTGTTGAATCCTGAATTGCTATAGAACTGAGCTAGTGCATCTAAAATTATATTAGAATTAAAGTTAAGGCTCAATAAAGTGGATCAAAAGTAAGATTCAATTCAGGCATAGGTATTCTTTGCATTTCCGTTTTCCTTTTGTTCCCAATTTTCTGCCAGATCTATTTTGGCAGTTTCATTCCATATTACAGCCTGGCATATAGATAGAGCAGAATAATTCAACCTTGTGTTGTAATACTGCTTGTAAGTGTTTAAATGATTGTGTTCAAAGCCTCTTAAAGGTTAAGAAAATCGCGTGTGCTTGTGTAGAGAGGAGCCGGGGTTTGCTCTGAGGGACGAGCAGTCAGAGGGCGTTTGTGGTTGAAGTGAACAAGCAAGTGCAATGGAGGGCTGGCACGCGATCGCAAGGTGTTTGCACATTCATTGGGATTTATTGTCTGCTTGCTCAGTCGTAGGTGGAAAGGCAGGAGAAAGGACCGGCTGTGGCGTGTCGGGCTGGAAAACAAGGCCTGAAGGGCCTGCATGAGACCTCTGCCCTCCCTCGTGCATGGAGGGAACTGTGTACAAACACAGGGAAAAGCTGAATGAAGGCCAGGCAGTGAAGTTAGCGTGAATTTTTCCCTCCAGGTTTATTCTAGAAATAACTGTTCTGCGTGTGACTATTCTGGGTTTCAGGATGAGCAGCAAGCGCCGCTGCTTTTAAAAGCCTTTGCCCCTCTCATCCATGGGATGTCTGCATGTCAGCTGAAACGTGTTGACAGCTTTTCCTCTTCTTTCGTACGTTTTAGGCACATACCTGCTGTCTACGAGAAGCTGCTAGTGGAAACCTTCTAATTAAAGTGTCTCCCCTGTGCAGGGTGGTTCCAGATCTGGCTTCGCCACTTTGGCTTTCAACAGCTTTTGTATCTTGAGGCTTCAGATACGCTGCCTGGAGCTGTGGCTTCTGCATAACCGACTCTTTAAAAATAAAACCAAGTAATTGAAATTCATGTGAACTTAAGCTTGAAGCAACTTTTTTTCCAAAATGCAATTTGTATGAAGCTGTATCTATTAAATAGGAACCCGGGCCTGTTGGGCCTTGTTCTGAGGGGAAAGCAACCAGTGGGCATTTGATTCCCAAGCACTTTCTTTCCAGACAAGGCTAAAGAGAAGTTATTTGCAGTGGAGAAGCGCTCTGTAGGTGGCAGCATTGGGGAGGCTCCATTGCCATCCCTGCCAGCCGGAGCCGCGTGTGCTGCCAGCCGCGGGCGCGTCGTGCACGAGAAGCACCTGGCGTTTTGCTTGTGGAAGGACTTGAACCTGCTTCAGAGTCCAGGCACTTGTGCTTCACTCAGCGGTTGAAGGCAGGGTAGAGTGTATTTTTTGATAATGTGACACCTTTTTGATAATCTATCCACAAATCCATGGGCCCTGATGGGAGGCACCCCAGAGTGCTGCGGGAGCTGGTGGATGTCATAGCTAAGCTGCTCCCCATCATCTTTGGAAGGTCCTGGAGAACGGGGGAGGTGCCGGAGGACTGGAAGAAAGCCAATGTCACACCAGTCTGCAAAAAAAGCAAGAGGGAGGACCCAGGC